>JAZKJV010008414.1:12500-357832 GCA_037367405.1 Ottelia alismoides | reverse complement strand
TAATAGGTCTCAAGATGCTATTATTGGGCTATAAAAATTAGGATTTTGTGTGGTAATTGGCCCTTATATCCCCCTACTTTATTCCTTGACGACCAAGTCATCGAAATGGCCTAGTCTCGAGGATCAGGTTCATTGAATACCTTTGGTATTTCATTTTTTCTTTTATTTCTTTATTCTTTTATTTTGGCATTAAATACAATATTTTATACAATATTTGAATCAAGAAATAAATGTTATTTTGCACAAACTGATGCTTTAGACATGAATTTAATTAGGTATTTTAGACCAAAATGAAATAATAAAGGTGATGAAAAGGGGATTCATCAATATTGCAATATAAGTTATGCCCCTCCCTTTTTGAGACATCAATTCTGTCTCTGACTTCTTCCATAATGATCACTTGTACCCCTCGAGTTAGATGTTGTCCATCTCCATCTCGAACATGCATTAACTTTGGGGAGACAAGGGTGACTAGATTAAAAAATCTCCATCTCATCCTTTTCTTCTTCTTCCCTCCACTCCTCCCCCCCCTTCTAATCCTATGTCGTCCTCCAATCACATCCTCATACGCCCCTCCCGTTCCTGCCCCTTCTCTTCTAACAACCTCCTCCCCCCCCCCCCCCAACTCTTAGATTCTTCTCCTCTGCCCCTCTCCCCATCTCCTCCTCCTCCACCCCCCCCCCCCCAGCTCCTCCTCCTCTACCCCTCCCCGTCCAACATGTCCTCTTCCTCCTCTAATCCCGCTCCAAACACTCCTCCTCCATCCCTTTCTCAGTTGCCCCTCCTCCCTTCTAAACCCCTTCACCTTTGCCCCTTACTCTTATGCTTCCCTCCTTCCTACCCTTTCCTTCACCACCACTCGACTCCTCTGTCTCCCACATTCTTCTTCTTTTTTCTTCCCAAAAGAATGTGTATGGTTAGAGGAAGGCAACGAGACGAAGCTTCAGAATGTGTATGGTTGCCTCACTATGCCATGGATTGGTGGTGATGAAATGGCTAGAGTTGCCCCTTAGATGAATGGTCTTGATGGAGAGAATGGAGGAAAATCAATAGAGATTGCTCAACACAACCCCCTTGCTCCTTGTTTTGGTGTTGCGTCCACGAGAAACGGGGAAGGCATCGAAGTGTGCGGTGCACCCAGTGGCAGCACAACTGTCAGTGATGAGAGGTGCGACGACCACCTTTGGGGTGTCGTGACCCCAATTCCGAACCGTCGGGTCCTCTCATATTCAGATCTAGTTACTCAACAATAATTTATTCAGCAATCACAACTAACATTCAGAAACAGATTGTAAATACAATACTCAAAAGAAGTATTTCAACATTTTTCCATTGACAAAACAAAGTTCACATGATACATTGTCCCACTATAACCATTTACATGTACATCAGCTTGAAAGGAAAATTAGGGGTGCACATGGATCGGATAAAATCCGTAATCCGATCCAATCCATTGTCATTGGATTGGATCGGTTTGAATTTATAAGTTCTATGGTTTGGATCGGATTGAATTTTACAAATCCGTTCATTTATGGATTGGATCGGATTATTGTCAAAATCCAATCCGTTAATCTGGTTAATAAATAATAATATATACTTGTTTATCCATTCTCGATAAAGCATATTATACGTTACATTTTATTTGAAAGCTATGTGTAAATATCCAAGCTACTCTCTTTATAACTTAAACCCATTCCAATTCAAGTTTTACCACATACAACTTGTTGGAAATCCCCTTATCTCACCTCACTAATTGGTTTAGAAAATAGTAATACCTACCCGCAATGCCCTTCCGAACCTTCCAATTTTTCAAACGAAACACCCTTCTAAAAATAATAATACATAAACCTAAACCCACTCGGGATCCATTCCAAACAACTCACCCGTGCCACTCACATCTCCAACCTCAAGTGTACACATATCTCCGTCAGATGTCAACCTTATCCTAACTATGCGTATGCGCAGCCAGATCTTCCTTGCATACACACAGTTAGACTTCGTCCTCTGCTCTTCCAGACATCCCTTGCGTGTGTGTAGCCAGATCTCATCCCCAGCTGAATGTCATCTCGTCATCATCTACGCCCTCCTTGTCCCTAACTATACACATGTGTAGCTAGACCTCCCTTGCGTATGGGCAGGTGATGAAACTCGATTTCATCATCTTTATTTCTCATTTTTAACCCCCTTGCTTAAGCAAAGTGTCAATAAATCCCTGTTAGTGTATAATAATTAACAGAGTCCCTTAATAAATTAAAAACCACAAAAAAATGACAAAACAAAATTCGTGGTATTTTTAGACTTAAAAATACCTTCAAAAATATTTCGGGCCCTTGTTTGATTTCATTTCCAGTTTTGGTCAACATGAAACTTGTAGATCTCGTCAAGATCTACAACTTTCATGTTTTGAGTTTTCTCAAATTCGGCCAGTAGGGCCCTCAAAAATAAGAAAAACCCTCTGAATACTCTGATTGGGCCACGTGGCCCATTCTGGGGGTGCCACGTGGCCCCGCCTTCTTGTCTTATCCGCCATCTTCCTAGACCGTTGGATCTCCCTCTGATCCAACGGCCAGGCCTTCTCCACGACCCGCTTCTATTTCTAGCCATCGGATCTTCCCCCGCACTTCATCTATACCGTCCGCTACCGCCTCTCGCACAGCCTGCCACGTGGCAGAACCCGAGCCCTTGGATCACTTCACCCCAGACTTCATCCATGCCGCTCAAGCCGCTCTCTCTCCTCAGCCGATCGATCACGACCGTGATCCCATCTAAGCCGTTCGTTGCCGCCTTGCGCATAGCTCGCCACGTGGCACAATCTCCACCCTTCATTTACGCCCCCGATCTTCCATCACATCCGTTAGCCTCGCCAACCGTTCGATCCTCGCATCAGCCCCGTCCATTAGCGCCGATCCCTTAGCTTGACACGTGGAAGCTTCATGGCCAGCCGATTACTTCGCCCCCTGACTTAATCTCAACCGTCCACTGCCACTTAATCTATCAGCTGATCATACCCGAGATTCCATCTGAGCCATCCGTTCGCGCCGCTCATTCGACCTGCCACGTGGCAGCGCCTGAATCCTCCGATCACTCCGCCCCTGACTTAATCTCGACCGCTCTCTCTCGCCTAGATCTCCACCGTTGGATCTCCAGATCCAACGGTCGGAGGTCATCGTCAACCTCCGAGACTCTTTCTCCCCCACGTCTTCCACTGAGCGAAACCCTCTCCCCTTCCCATTATCGCCGACTCCTCAGGCCACCGATTCCTGCGCCAAATGCCCCACGATCTTTCCTCCATCACCCACGACCATCGCGAGTACAACCTCCACCCATGAAGCTATCTCCACTCCCTCCACATCTCCCTCGAAATCACGACCTCCATCACTGGAGCCGGCACCTTCGAGCTTTAAATCCGCCGCCCCATCAGTCAAAGCACCTTGTCCACCTTTACGTAGGGGCATGGCCCAGCCCCCCTCCGTCTCCCTGTGACAGGGGGAGGCGGAGGGTCGAGCGAAGACGACCACTGCCCCCGGTGTCGACCCTTCGCCGATCACGGCGTCGTCGCAGCGCTCCGAGCCCGCTCGAGCTGCCTCCAGTCGCTGCGGAGGTCCAGCGAAGACCGGTGTTTCCACCGCGAAGCCCAGCCCAAGCTCCCGCTCCATCTCCGACAAGGTAAGTCCTTCTTCTTCTTCCTTTGTATTTTTCGTTAATTTCCATTAATTTTCTCTGCCATCTTGTTCATCCTCAACCTCCATGGTCCATTTCCTTAGCTTCGCCTTCATCTCCCCTTCACCGCGCACCTCCTTCTCAGCTCCTCCAAACCTCGTCGCTTCCGACCCATCTCCTCCGCCGCGAGGCGGAGGAGCTCCGAGCTCACCACCCTCTACGCCCGCACGAGCTCCCCACCTCACATCGCCTCACGCACGCACCTATATACCTTCGGCTATGCAAACTAACTATGCAGGTCAACACGGGCCTTCAATGACCGGATGTTCGCCGGAGGCTACTTCGTTGCAGCCGCGTTCGAATTCAGAGCTCCGTCAGCCTAAGCCATGAAGCCCGACATCTTCCCCGAGCTCCCCGCTTCACCGACGACCGCTTAGGGAGTTTAGGGGAGGACCATGTCGACGGAGAATGAACGGCGGAGGAGAACCACAGTCGTCGGAGACTCGATCGCGCCGCCACCCTAGGCCGAAGAAGGAGGAGCAGTGACCGTTGGATGCTCCGCCCCGGAGTTCATCCAACGGCCACTATGCAGCCACGTCGTCATTCAGATCCTCCACCAGAGGCCGTTGGATGATCGATGATCCAACGGCCTTTGTGCACCCACGTCGCCCAGGGGCACCTTCACCAGCAACCCTTGGATTATCACGATCCAAGGGCCGAAATTCGGCCACGTGGCATCACCAGAGCCTCACCGAGCCTCAGCCGAGCCTAGCCGAAGCTATACCGAACCTCTGCCAAGCCTTCATCCGAGCCTCGAGAGCACGTGCGTTGCACGTGTGTATCTGGGCTAATTGCAGAGACGCCCTCTGACTTCTCCAAATTTGCAAAAAGGTCCCCGCGCATATGGATAATTTACAGGGAAGACCCCGTATTTTATTTTTATTGCATTTCAGTCCCTCCCAGGGACCTTTTTGTAGTTATCTGTTTATGCTTTCTTTCATTTATGCCCTTATCTTTGAACTTGCATATCTTGAGCTACATAGCTCCAATCGAGTTGATTTCAGTTTCGTTTCGAAGCTCGTTTGACGTACTTTCTCATGGCATGCTTATTTCATGTAATGGACACTTTAATGTTGACGTATTATTTTGATAGCTATGTGTATCTTATTAGTTAATCCATGCTTTGTTCAAACCGAGTTTGTCATCTTAATTAAATCTGGAATTGACTTGTTGTTGACTTTTGCTCATCATTTCATATCTCGGGCATAATCGTGATGCTTTGCATGTGCATTCATTTGCATGATAAAAAATGTTTTAAAAAAATGCATATTGATTTTTAATGCATTGTCTGGTCATGTCTTGTCTTGTTGTGTCTTAGCATGGTTTGACCTATATGCTTCAACTCTACACTTAGTTAAACAACCTTAAATCTGAATAATACGAGAGAGGCTCGTGTCCCTGAGTTCGACCTTGGTATCTTACCAAGTAAAAATAATTAACGATCACCTCATTTCGATTTTTGGCATATATCTAAATGAGGTGATCGCTTTGACGACCCGAAACCGGCCCGACTACGATAATGATTCCATGTGCTAAAAACACTCTATTAAAGGGCTGATTTTGCGGTTCGTCAAATGGCGCCGTTGTCGGGGACACGGCTCATTTCTTTTATTTTTTGGATTTTTGCGTGTTTAATTTAGTGTTTCTTTTTATAGGTCAAATGATCATATATTTTGCATCTAAATTTTTTTCCTCCTTATTTGATATCTAACTATTGCTTTTGTGGCAGGGCCCTTGATGGATCAAGGAGGCGAGGAGCAGGGCGTTCCTCGCTGCGAGGAGCCGCAGGAGCATGCTTGGAGCAAAGGGAAGAAGAAAAAAATGTGTCGCATTTTTTTTGTTGCATTTTATTTTAATAATTCGTCTTTTACAGCGGTCTTCGATCGAAGACTCGCGTTTGTAATCGAACGATTGTGGTTGTGTGGGGATCGTCCCCACTTGAGTGTCGACCTAGGACTAGGCACGTGACTCTCCGAGCTCAATTTTCATATTTTCTTGTGCTTGATCGTAGGTAGGACACACTTGAAATATAGACGCACTTAATCTCGTATCACTTAGCTAAAATAATGAAGATAAATCACCGCTAATAGATGCATGATTAGGTGCGGCTTTTTCGACTTGCATACATGTTGGATTTGGTTTTCAAAATGGTCCAGATTTTTCGCGGCTTTTATCGTCAAATCACTGCATGATTTCTCGCTTAGCCTAGATCGCGTTTTTCTTCATCGTATACATGTTTTTCTCGGCTTTCATTTTTCTAGATTGATCACCTAGGATAAATGAAAAATGGAATGAGCGGTAGACGATGATTTTCTGATTGATGTGCTAATCATGATTCAGTGAAAACTTAAAATAAAATTGGGACTGTTAATTGCAAGTCAACCAAAAATGGAGTAAAAATTCGGTTTTGGGAGAGCAACACCCGCGCATATACCTTGATTCACATTTTCTTCGCGTAAATATTTAATGTTTTATCACCAATAAAATGGACAAGATTATTAACTAACCTTGGTTAGTTTCATGTGTGAGTTGGTGAAACTATGGGTTTGCTTGTTTGAATTGAGCCATGTTTGCTACACACACCCCAAATCCAAAGACACTCCATTTCATCTCCGAAGATTCAGCCGCTCACTTGTATATTCATCCTTCTTCTTCGTTCACCTTGGGTCTCTTCCAACATCAATCTCCATCTTTATACTTAGGCTAATCTCAGCCTAAGTATAGGGGGGACCCAAGTCCCTGTGATTTCTCCTACTCGTCTTTTCTTGCCTTTATACTTAGGTTATTTCTAAACCTAAGTATAGGGGGAGCCCCTCTTAGCTCCCGTATATTCTTCTATACTTAAGTGACCTATGTACTTGTAACATTTAGTGCTATGAGGACATAGCAAAGTTTAAGTATAGGGGGGTATACCGTATATACCGTATATTTACTTTAGCTATAATCTGAAAAATTTGAAAAATTAAAAACTTTTTGGCTAAGGTAAAAATTCATTGACTAAGAGAACTCAAAGGATTTTGCGGTTTTTCGATATTATGTTACACTATTTTATAGAAATATTTTCGAAAATGATTTTTTGAAAATGTTTTGAAAATTTTCATTTTGTGTGACTTGGGTTTTGAAAAATCGCCATCTCTTTTCAAGGGAAGTTGAGTCTAACTTGTGTTTTAACTCTCTTATTAAAATCCATAAAAATCGGAAAACCGCTAAAAACCTTCAGGAGCTATTAGTGACTACTAAGCCCAATTAAGAAAGCCGCGTTCAGTGAGGGTTCGCCCTTAGCAGATTGGATGGTTTAGAGGACATCGCGTAAGGCCCCGTCCTCAAGCAACGGGCTTCGGCCTGTACTTACATCCATACTGGCTGAATTGTAGCTACTTAATTGAGTTTAGGCAGTTGTTATATCTCTTGAAAAAAAAGTGTCTTGTCTTGAATGAAGAAGTTGGATTAGTCCTCTACATTTTCACTTTCACCCGGGATCTGATTTGGTCAAAAAGACTTAGCTTTTAGAAGTCTTTGAGATTTTAGGTTAACCAGCCTTAGCCATCAGGGTCTTAGACTTAATCATCCACATTCCCCTAGGTTTTTAGATTTGCATGCTATATTCCATGCTTAGTCTCAGACATAAAGAATATGATCAGCACATCACATGCACGACTGCGGTTCTCGATGAGATGAGTTGATTTTTCACCTGAGGGATTGAGATGAGGAAGTCGAATTTGGATTTGATCTAATGATGCTTGAGGATGGGATAAAATCTTTGGAGGCTTCACGAAACCTGAGTGTCAGCAATATTAGCCAGTATGAGAACTTGATTCTTATACTAATCTCTTGACATTAACCTAAGTGCCTGGGTGTGAAAAATAAATAAAAAATGTTGATCAGTGTGCGCCAACTCTTGGTAAAAGCAGTGGAGCTAGCCAAAAATTATACAAGTCAATGAAATTCAAAGAAAAGCTCTCATTCCACAAAGTTACATATCAAAGAGCTTCCACCAAAGGCGAGCGCTCCCAAAATTTTTCAAAGTGTCCACTTGGACCTCCGCTATTAGGACCAGGAGTCGGGCTTGCACCAAAAAAGGGCTCTGCATTGTAAATGCTACAAGTATGGGTGTCGAAGGTACGATAGGTACTCAAAAGAGACACACCCCGGTGTACTCCCAGGAAAACAAGTGCAGACGGCTCCAACTTCTCTTGACGGACGCACTGATCAACACCAAAAAAAATGTGTTGCGTAGAAGGCACTAGAGTGAATCCTTGTTCCAATGAGAGGGAGAGAAGAATTGACACAATCCCATGCCCTCCATTTTCTGGCCTGCCATCCACATTTTCTAAGTCTGACAAACTAAAGAGACGGTGGATTGAATGCAAGATTTGATTTATTCCCTAGTGCTGAGGATTAGGTCCTTAGGAGATTTTCTCGAACCAAGATTTTGGGTGACAAATTGACTCTACTCTCAGAATTGCAGTCAGCACTAAATTTCATATCCTGTAGTTTATATGTACATTAGAGAGAGTCTAGAGAAATAGAGGAATTGGAAGCCTCTTGATTAAGGCTGGGTTGAACTCTAAAAATTTTGGATCTCTGAAGCCGAGTCGACTTGATCAGATTGGATCCTGTATTCACGTGCACAAGGGGGTTAATCCAACTTAGTCATTCTTTTTGATGCTCGAGGACGAGCATAGTTTAAGTATAGGGGGGTGATGAAACTCGATTTCATCATCTTTATTTCTCATTTTTAACCCCCTTGCTTAAGCAAAGTGTCAATAAATCCCTGTTAGTGTCTAATAATTAACATAGTCCTTAATAAATTAAAAACCACAAAAAAATGACAAAACAAAATTCGTGGTATTTTTAGACTTAAAAATACCTTCAAAAATATTTCGGGCCCTTGTTTGATTTCATTTCCAGTTTTGGTCAACATGAAACTTGTAGATCTCGTCAAGATCTACAACTTTCATGTTTTGAGTTTTCTCAAATTCGGCTAGTAGGGCCCTCAAAAATAAGAAAAACTCTCTGAATAATCTGATTGGGCCATGTGGCCCATTCTGGGGGTGCCACGTGGCCCCGCCCTTCTTGTCTTATCCGCCATCTTCCTAGACCGTTGGATCTCCCTCTGATCCAACGGCCAGGCCTTCTCCACGACCCGCTTCTATTTCTAAACCATCGGATCTTCCCCCGCACTTCATCTTTACCGTCCGCTACCGCCTCTCGCACAGCCTGCCACGTGGCAGAACCCGAGCCCTTGGATCACTTCACCCCAGACTTCATCCATGCCGCTCAAGCCGCTCTCTCTCCTCAGCCGATCGATCACGACCGTGATCCCATCTAAGCCGTTCGCTGCCGCCTTGCGCATAGCTCGCCACGTGGCACAATCTCCACCCTTCATTTACGCCCCCGATCTTCCATCACAGCCGTTAGCCTCGCCAACCGTTCGATCCTCGCATCAGCCCCGTCCATTAGCGCCGATCCCTTAGCTTGACACGTGGAAGCTTCATGGCCAGCCGATTACTTCGCCCCTGACTTAATCTCAACCGTCCACTGCCACTTAATCTATCAGCCGATCGATCATACCCGAGATTCCATCTGAGCCATCCGTTCGCGCCGCTCATTCGACCTGCCACGTGGCAGCGCCTGAATCCTCCGATCACTCCGCCCCTGACTTAATCTCGACCGCTCTCTCTCGCCTAGATCTCCACCGTTGGATCTCCAGATCCAACGGTCGGAGGTCATCGTCAACCTCCGAGACTCTTTCTCCCCCACGTCTTCCACTGAGCGAAACCCTCTCCCCCTTCCCATTATCGCCGACTCCTCAGGCCACCGATTCCTGCGCCAAATGCCCCACGATCTTCCTCCATCACCCACGACCATCGCGAGTACAACCTCCACCCATGAAGCTATCTCCACTCCCTCCACATCTCCCTCGAAATCACGACCTCCATCACTGGAGCCGGCACCTTCGAGCTTTAAATCCGCTGCCCCATCAGTCAAAGCACCTTGTCCACCTTTACGTAGGGGCATGGCCCAGCCCCCCTCCGTCTCCCTGTGACAGAGGGAGGCGGAGGGTCGAGCGAAGACGACCACTGCCCCCGGTGTCGACCCTTCGCCGATCACGGCGTCGTCGCGGCGCTCCGAGCCCGCTCGAGCTGCCTCCAGTCGCTGCAGAGGTCCAGCGAAGACCGGTGTTTCCACCGCGAAGCCCAGCCCAAGCTCCCGCTCCATCTCCGACAAGGTAAGTCCTTCTTCTTCTTCCTTTGTATTTTTCGTTAATTTCCATTAATTTTCTCTGCCATTTTGTTCATCCTCAACCTCCATGGTCTATTTCCTTAGCTTCGCCTTCATCTCCCCTTCACCGCGCACCTCCTTCTCAGCTCCTCCAAACCTCGTCGCTTCCGACCCATCTCCTCCGCCGCGAGGCGGAGGAGCTCCGAGCTCACCACCCTCTACGCCCGCACGACCTCCCCACCTCACATCGCCTCACACACGCACCTATATACCTTCGGCTATGCAAACTAACTATGCAGGTCAACACGGGCCTTCAATGACCGGATGTTCGCCGGAGGCTACTTCGTTGCAGCCGCGTTCGAATTCAGAGCTCCGTCAGCCTAAGCCATGAAGCCCGACATCTTCCCCGAGCTCCCCGCTTCACCGACGACCGCTTAGGGAGTTTAGGGGAGGACCATGTCGACGGAGAATGAACGGCGGAGGAGAACCACAGTCGTCGGAGACTCGATCGCGCCGCCACCCTAGGCCGAAGAAGGAGGAGCAGTGACCGTTGGATGCTCCGCCCCGGAGTTCATCCAACGACCACTATGCAGCCACGTCGTCATTCAGATCCTCCACCAGAGGCCGTTGGATGATCGATGATCCAACGGCCTTTGTGCACCCACGTCGCCCAGGGGCACCTTCACCAGCAACCCTTGGATTATCACGATCCAAGGGCCAAAATTTGGCCACGTGGCATCACCAGAGCCTCACCGAGCCTCAGCCGAGCCTAGCCGAAGCTATACCGAACCTCTGCCAAGCCTTCATCCGAGCCTCGAGAGCACGTGCGTTGCACGTGTGTATCTGGGCTAATTGCAGAGACGCCCTCTGACTTCTCCAAATTTGCAAAAAGGTCCCCGCGCATATGGATAATTTACAGGGAAGACCCCGTATTTTATTTTTATTGCATTTCAGTCCCTCCCAGGGACCTTTTTGTAGTTATCTGTTTATGCTTTCTTTCATTTATGCCCTTATCTTTGAACTTGCATATCTTGAGCTACATAGCTCCAATCGAGTTGATTTCAGTTTCGTTTCGAAGCTCGTTTGACGTACTTTCTCATGGCATGCTTATTTCATGTAATGGACACTTTAATGTTGACGTATTATTTTGATAGCTATGTGTATCTTATTAGTTAATACATGCTTTGTTCAAACCGAGTTTGTCATCTTAATTAAATCTGGAATTGACTTGTTGTTGACTTTTGCTCATCATTTCATATCTCGGGCATAATCGTGATGCTTTGCATGTGCATTCATTTGCATGATAAAAAATGTTTTAAAAAAAAATGCATATTGATTTTTAATGCATTGTCTGGTCATGTCTTGTCTTGTTGTGTCTTAGCATGGTTTGACCTATATGCTTCAACTCTACACTTAGTTAAACAACCTTAAATCTGAATAATACGAGAGAGGCTCGTGTCCCTGAGTTCGACCTTGGTATCTTACCAAGTAAAAATAATTAACGATCACCTCATTTCGATTTTTGGCATATATCTAAATGAGGTGATCGCTTTGACGACCCGAAACCGGCCCGACTACGATAATGATTCCATGTGCTAAAAACACTCTATTAAAGGGCTGATTTTGCGGTTCGTCAAATGGCGCCGTTGTCGGGGACACGGCTGATTTCTTTTATTTTTTGGATTTTTGCGTGTTTAATTTAGTGTTTCTTTTTATAGGTCAAATGATCATATATTTTGCATCTAAATTTTTTTCCTCCTTATTTGATATCTAACTATTGCTTTTGTGGCAGGGCCCTTGATGGATCAAGGAGGCGAGGAGCAGGGCGTTCCTCGCTGCGAGGAGCCGCAGGAGCATGCTTGAAGCAAAGGAAGAAGAAAAAAAAATGTGTCGCATTTTTTTTGTTGCATTTTATTTTAATAATTCGTCTTTTACAGCGGTCTTCGATCGAAGACTCGCGTTTGTAATCGAACGATTGTGGTTGTGTGGGGATCGTCCCCACTTGAGTGTCGACCTAGGACTAGGCACGCGGCTCTCCGAGCTCAATTTTCATATTTTCTTGTGCTTGATCGTAGGTAGGACACACTTGAAATATAGACGCACTTAATCTCGTATCACTTAGCTAAAATTAATGAAGATAAATCACCGCTAATAGATGCATGATTAGGTGCGGCTTTTTCGACTTGCATACATGTTGGATTTGGTTTTCAAAACGGTCCAGATTTTTCGCGGCTTTTATCGTCAAATCACTGCATGATTTCTCGCTTAGCCTAGATCGCGTTTTTCTTCATCGTATACATGTTTTTCTCGGCTTTCATTTTTCTAGATTGATCACCTAGGATAAATGAAAAATGGAATGAGCGGTAGACGATGATTTTCTGATTGATGTGCTAATCATGATTCAGTGAAAACTTAAAATAAAATTGGGACTGTTAATTGCAAGTCAACCAAAAATGGAGTAAAAATTCGGTTTTGGGAGAGCAACACCCGCGCATATGCCTTGATTCACATTTTCTTCGCGTAAATATTTAATGTTTTATCACCAATAAAATGGACAAGATAATTAACTAACCTTGGTTAGTTTCATGTGTGAGTTGGTGAAACTATGGGTTTGCTTGTTTGAATTGAGCCATGTTTGCTACACACACCCCAAATCCAAAGACACTCCATTTCATCTCCGAAGATTCAGCCGCTCACTTGTATATTCATCCTTCTTCTTCGTTCACCTTGGGTCTCTTCCAACATCAATCTCCATCTTTATACTTAGGCTAATCTCAGCCTAAGTATAGGGGGGACCCAAGTCCCTGTGATTTCTCTACTCATCTTTTCTTGCCTTTATACTTAGGTTATTTCTAACCTAAGTATAGGGGGAGCCCCTCTTAGCTCCCGTATATTCTTCTATACTTAAGTGGACCTATGTACTTGTAACATTTAGTGCTATGAGGACATAGCAAAGTTTAAGTATAGGGGGGTATACCGTATATACCGTATATTTACTTTAGCTATAATCTGAAAAAATTGAAAAATTAAAAACTTTTTGGCTAAGGTAAAAATTCATTGGACTAAGAGAACTCAAAGGATTTCGCGGTTTTTCGATATTATGTTACACTATTTTATAGAAATATTTTCGAAAATGATTTTTGAAAATGTTTTGAAAATTTTCATTTTGTGTGACTTGGGTTTTGAAAAATCGCCATCTCTTTTCAAGGGAAGTTGAGTCTAACTTGTGTTTTAACTCTCTTATTAAAATCCATAAAAATCGGAAAACCGCTAAAAACCTTCAGGAGCTATTAGTGACTACTAAGCCCAATTAAGAAAGCCGCGTTCAGTGAGGGTTCGCCCTTAGCAGATTGGATGGTTTAGAGGACATCGCGTAAGGCCCCGTCCTCAAGCAACGGGCTTCGGCCTGTACTTACATCCATACTGGCTGAATTGTAGCTACTTAATTGAGTTTAGGCAGTTGTTATATCTCTTGAAAAAAAAAGTGTCTTGTCTTGAATGAAGAAGTTGGATTAGTCCTCTACATTTTCACTTTCACCCGGGATCTGATTTGGTCAAAAAGACTTAGCTTTTAGAAGTCTTTGAGATTTTAGGTTAACCAGCCTTAGCCATCAGGGTCTTAGACTTAATCATCCACATTCCCCTAGGTTTTTAGATTTGCATGCTATATTCCATGCTTAGTCTCAGACATAAAGAATATGATCAGCACATCACATGCACGACTGCGGTTCTCGATGAGATGAGTTGATTTTTCACCTGAGGGATTGGGATGAGGAAGTCGAATTTGGATTTGATCTAATGATGCTCGAGGATGGGATAAAATCTTTGGAGGCTTCACGAAACCTGAGTGTCAGCAATATTAGCCAGTATGAGAACTTGATTCTTATACTAATCTCTTGACATTAACCTAAGTGCCTGGGTGTGAAAAATAAATAAAAAATGTTGATCAGTGTGCGCCAACTCTTGGTAAAAGCAGTGGAGCTAGCCAAAAATTATACAAGTCAATGAAATTCAAAGAAAAGCTCTCATTCCACAAAGTTACATATCAAAGAGCTTCCACCAAAGGCGAGCACTCCCAAAATTTTTCAAAGTGTCCACTTGGACCTCCGCTATTAGGACCAGGAGTCGGGCTTGCACCAAAAAAGGGCTCTGCATTGTAAATGCTACAAGTCTGGGTGTCGAAGGTACGATAGGTACTCAAAAGAGACACACCCCGGTGTACTCCCAGGAAAACAAGTGCAGACGGCTCCAACTTCTCTTGACGGACGCACTGATCAACACCAAAAAAAATGTGTTGCGTAGAAGGCACTAGAGTGAATCCTTGTTCCAATGAGAGGGAGAGAAGAATTGACACAATCCCATGCCCTCCATTTTCTGGCCTGCCATCCACATTTTCTAAGTCTGACAAACTAAAGAGACGGTGGATTGAATGCAAGATTTGATTTATTCCCTAGTGCTGAGGATTAGGTCCTTAGGAGATTTTCTCGAACCAAGATTTTGGGTGACAAATTGACTCTACTCTCAGAATTGCAGTCAGCACTAAATTTCATATCCTGTAGTTTATATGTACATCAGAGAGAGTCTAGAGAAATAGAGGAATTGGAAGCCTCTTGATTAAGGCTGGGTTGAACTCTAAAAATTTTGGATCTCTGAAGCCGAGTCGACTTGATCAGATTGGATCATGTATTCACGTGCACAAGGGGGTTAATCCAACTTAGTCATTCTTTTTGATGCTCGAGGACGAGCATAGTTTAAGTATAGGGGGGGTGATGAAACTCGATTTCATCATATTTATTTCTCATTTTTAACCCCCTTGCTTAAGCAAAGTGTCAATAAATCCCTGTTAGTGTCTAATAATTAACAGAGTCCTTAATAAATTAAAAACCACAAAAAAATGACAAAACAAAATTCGTGGTATTTTTAGACTTAAAAATACCTTCAAAAATATTTCGGGCCCTTGTTTGATTTCATTTCCAGTTTTGGTCAACATGAAACTTGTAGATCTCGTCAAGATCTACAACTTTCATGTTTTGAGTTTTCTCAAATTCGGCCAGTAGGGCCCTCAAAAATAAGAAAAACTCTCTGAATAATCTGATTGGGCCACGTGGCCCATTCTGGGGGTGCCACGTGGCCCCGCCCTTCTTGTCTTATCCGCCATCTTCCTAGACCGTTGGATCTCCCTCTGATCCAACGGCCAGGCCTTCTCCACGACCCGCTTCTATTTCTAGCCATCGGATCTTCCCCCGCACTTCATCTTTACCGTCCGCTACCGCCTCTCGCACAGCCTGCCACGTGGCAGAACCCGAGCCCTTGGATCACTTCACCCCAGACTTCATCCATGCCGCTCAAGCCGCTCTCTCTCCTCAGCCGATCGATCACGACCGTGATCCCATCTAAGCCGTTCGCTGCCGCCTTGCGCATAGCTCGCCACGTGGCACAATCTCCACCCTTCATTTACGCCCCCGATCTTCCATCACAGCCGTTAGCCTCGCCAACCGTTCGATCCTCGCATCAGCCCCGTCCATTAGCGCCGATCCCTTAGCTTGACACGTGGAAGCTTCATGGCCAGCCGATTACTTCGCCCCTGACTTAATCTCAACCGTCCACTGCCACTTAATCTATCAGCCGATCGATCATACCCGAGATTCCATCTGAGCCATCCGTTCGCGCCGCTCATTCGACCTGCCACGTGGCAGCGCCTGAATCCTCCGATCACTCCGCCCCTGACTTAATCTCGACCGCTCTCTCTCTCGCCTAGATCTCCCTTGTTGGATCTCCAGATCCAACGGTCGGAGGTCATCGTCAACCTCCGAGACTCTTTCTCCCCCACGTCTTCCACTGAGCGAAACCCTCTCCCCCTTCCCATTATCGCCGACTCCTCAGGCCACCGATTCCTGCGCCAACTGCCCCACGATCTTCCTCCATCACCCACGACCATCGTGAGTACAACCTCCACCCATGAAGCTATCTCCACTCCCTCCACATCTCCCTCGAAATCACGACCTCCATCACTGGAGCCGGCACCTTCGAGCTGTAAATCCGCCGCCCCATCAGTCAAAGCACCTTGTCCACCTTTACGTAGGGGCATGGCCCAGCCCCCCTCCGTCTCCCTGTGACAGGGGGAGGCGGAGGGTCGAGCGAAGACGACCACTGCCCCCGGTGTCGACCCTTCGCCGATCACGGCGTCGTCGCGGCGCTCCGAGCCCGCTCGAGCTGCCTCCAGTCGCTGCGGAGGTCCAGCGAAGACCGGGGTTTCCACCGCGAAGCCCAGCCCAAGCTCCCGCTCCATCTCCGACAAGGTAAGTCCTTCTTCTTCTTCCTTTGTATTTTTCGTTAATTTCCATTAATTTTCTCTGCCATTTTGTTCATCCTCAACCTCCATGGTCCATTTCCTTAGCTTCGCCTTCATCTCCCCTTCATCGCGCACCTCCTTCTCAGCTCCTCCAAACCTCGTCGCTTCCGACCCATCTCCTCCGCCGCGAGGCAGAGGAGCTCCGAGCTCACCATCCTCTACGCCCGCACGAGCTCCCCACCTCACATCGCCTCACGCACGCACCTATATACCTTCGGCTATGCAAACTAACTATGCAGGTCAACACGGGCCTTCAATGGCCGGATGTTCGCCGGAGGCTACTTCGTTGCAGCCGCGTTCGAATTCAGAGCTCCGTCAGCCTAAGCCATGAAGCCCGACATCTTCCCCGAGCTCCCCGCTTCACCGACGACCGCTTAGGGAGTTTAGGGGAGGACCATGTCGACGGAGAATGAACGGCGGAGGAGAACCACAGTCGCCGGAGACTCGATCGCGCCGCCACCCTAGGCCGAAGAAGGAGGAGCAGTGACCGTTGGATGCTCCGCCCCGGAGTTCATCCAACGGCCACTATGCAGCCACGTCGTCATTTAGATCCTCCACCAGAGGCCGTTGGATGATCGATGATCCAACGGCCTTTGTGCACCCACGTCGCCCAGGGGCACCTTCACCAGCAACCCTTGGATTATTACGATCCAAGGGCCGAAATTCGGCCACGTGGCATCACCAGAGCCTCACCGAGCCTCAGCCGAGCCTAGCCGAAGCTATACCGAACCTCTGCCAAGCCTTCATCCGAGCCTCAAGAGCACGTGCGTTGCACGTGTGTATCTGGGCTAATTGCAGAGACGCCCTCTGACTTCTCCAAATTTGCAAAAAGGTCCCCGCGCATATGGATAATTTACAGGGAAGACCCCGTATTTTTTTTATTGCATTTAAGTCCCTCCCAGGGACCTTTTTGTAGTTATCTGTTTATGCTTTCTTTTATTTATGCCCTTATCTTTGAACTTGCATATCTTGAGCTACATAGCTCCAATCGAGTTGATTTCAGTTTCGTTTCGAAGCTCGTTTGACGTACTTTCTCATGGCATGCTTATTTCATGTAATGGACACTTTAATGTTGACGTATTATTTTGATAGCTATGTGTCTCTTATTAGTTAATCCATGCTTTGTTCAAACCGAGTTTGTCATCTTAATTAAATCTGGAATTGACTTGTTGTTGACTTTTGCTCATCATTTCATATCTCGGGCATAATCGTGATGCTTTGCATGTGCATTCATTTGCATGATAAAAAATGTTTTAAAAAAATGCATATTGATTTTTAATGCATTGTCTGGTCATGTCTTGTCTTGTTGTGTCTTAGCATGGTTTGACCTATATGCTTCAACTTTACACTTAGTTAAACAACCTTAAATCTGAATAATACGAGAGAGGCTCGTGTCCCTGAGTTCGACCTTGGTATCTTACCAAGTAAAAATAATTAACGATCACCTCATTTCGATTTTTGGCATATATCTAAATGAGGTGATCGCTTTGACGACCCGAAACCGGCCCGACTACGATGATGATTCCATGTGCTAAAAACACTCTATTAAATACATCCCTCTCCACTACATAGTCGGCCACGGTTATTGTCCCAAACCTCCCTCACGCACGGTCATGCTTCCTACATCACGTAGCCAAGAAGGTTAGTTGCAAGTTAATTGTAGTTCCTATTTGATATATACAAACTTTCAATTTTATTCAAAATCAGCGTGATTATTCTATGATTTCTACGGATCGCAAGTATGCTCTTTTTATTTAGTTATACAATGAATGTTTGTAATAAATCCATAACAAGAATATATGTTTTTGCTTTAAAAAAATTGAGTCAAATTGCTTTCCAAAATTAACTATTCTTTTCTTTACATTTATCCATAATCTCAATTTTAGATCCACGAATCGAACATCGAGGTCGACTATGCCACAAACTTCATCATAGATTAGGTGAGCATTAAAAAATCCGAACCAATCCGATCCAATCCGTAATCCGATGGATTGGATTGGATTTGCATGTTTAATGGATTGGATTGGACTGGAAAAATAAAAAATCCGTTATGTGTGGATTGGACACAGATTAAGCCAAAATCTGATCCAATCCGATCCATGTGCACCCCTAAGGAAAATACACAAAAAGATTACTAACTACCTTATAGAAAAAATCTACTGTGGTTGTTGGATGACTGTGTTAGCTGGTTGTATTATTAAAGTCCTTATGATGACTAACCGACACATGTTGAGTTTTCCATAAATCATAGGATAACAATTAGCGAGTGCTGAGTAACGAAGAAGAGAAAAGTAAACAATTATGTAATTTTTCAAAAAGTTGTTAGCACAAAAAGTTTCATTTATTCTCATTAATATAAGTCATATTCTTTCTATTCCACATCATGGATTAAGACTATTAAAAGTGATCTAAGAACGCCTTGAATACTTTATTCATGAGATCTATGAAGTTTGCTGGGGGATTTATTAGTCCAAAAGGCATAACTAAGAATTCATAATGTCCATATCTAGTTCGAAAGGATGTCTTTAAGATATCCTTATCTTTTATCTTCAACTGATGGTATCCAAATCTTAAGTCAATATTGGAATACACAATTGAACCATGTAATTGATCAAAGAGATCATCTATTCTTGGTAGAGGATACTTGTTCTTTACTGTTTTCTTCTTTTATTATCTATAGTCAATGCATAACCACATCGACCCATCCTTTTTCTTGATAAATAAGACAAGTGCACCCCATGGTGAAGTACTAGGATGAATGAATACTTTATCTAATAGAATAGCTCTTGCAACTGTACCTTTAACTCTCGTCCTATATGGAGGGTGATGAATCTCGTATTCATCATGCTAAATTATCCTTATTAAAATCCCTGCTTAAACAAACCAGTAAAAATCACCTCTAATTCTTTGATTTTATCATATATTATATTGTCTATATCTAACCTTAATTATTGTGTATTTAATTGCCCTTATTTTTCTGCAATTATTTTATCACTCAAAAACCCCTAAAAAATAGGTAGATAAGTTGTCTATAATTCACTGACCCTTAAAAAGCTAAAAAATACAAAAACAACTCAAAACCACAAAACCGGTGTTTTTATCCCCTTAAAAATGCCCCCAAAAAATAGCTTTTGTACAGATGACCTCTTTTGGCTTTTTGCCCAACATGAAAGTTGTAGATCTCGTCGAGACGAGCAACTTTCATGTTTTGACTTTTTCCAAATTCGGCATCTAACTATTTCTTTTCTATTTTTCTTTGTTTTTACTTTTGAATTATTCTGATTGGACCACGTGGCGCCCTCTGGGCCGCCCACGTGGCCCGCTCTCCTTCCCGCCACCTGGCGCCCAATCTGGGCCGTTGGATCGCACCATTCCAGCCCCCATCCTCACCGTTCATCCCGCATCTCCTCTCAGCCGCCCGATCTGATCTTATATCAGATCAGGACCGCCCACTAGCGCCTGATCCTAAGCCATTCGATCATCTCTCCATCCAACGCTCCCCAATACTCCACGTCACCACCTTCGCCCTTGCCCTTGGATGGACCCGGCTCCTCATCTGAACCGTTCATCACCGCCTCAACGCCAACCGTGCGATCAGATCCTAAGGATCTGATCACAGCCATCTGTCCGCGCTCTACCCACACCCGTTGGATCTCACGATCCAACGGTCGTGGTTCATCGTCCACCTCCGACCGAGTCCCTCTCCAGACGTTACGATAACCGAGCCCACCGCCCCCTTCCTTTTTTGGCCGCTATCTCCGGCTACCTCTCCCTCTCATAACGCCTCTTCCTCGAAGCCCGTACCTCCGCCATCCTCGCGCCTTCATCAAGTCCCCTCGCCATCACTCCCGCTCCATTAAAACCTCGCTCCAAAACGCTCCTCCACCACTGTAACATCCAACCCCCTCCGCCTATTTAAACCCTCCCCCATCACCGGAGTTCATCGTCCGCCATTCTTGGATCTTCCTCTAGCCTCCTCCGCCCCTCCGGTGACAGCGGAGGGGCGGAACGTCGAGGTGACGACGAGGTTGATTCGGTGTTGACCCTCAGCGCTCCGCCGCCGAGTAGCGGTGGCTCCGGCCACCTCCGAGCTCCCTGCCAAGGCCGTGCAGGTCGTGCGAAGACCCCTGAGCTCATCTGAGCTCAAGCCCAGGCCGTTACCCCCGCCAACTCCTCGCTCCGGCGAGGAGATTTTTCATCTGTATTTTTTCTCCATTTTCTCCGAGTAATTCCGCCACCTACAACCACCATCGCTCCCATCTGATCCTCCCACGAGCTCCACCCGACCACCAGCAACCTCGCCAACCACCCACTCCCTTCTCCAGAACCCCCTACCACTCCGACCCACCTCCTCCTCCATCTCGCCGGAGGAGGAGCTTTGGCCTCCACCTCTGATCACCCCAAGGCCTCCGCTCACCTCCCATTCACTGCATCTCACTCACGCACTGCCTGCACTTCGCCTCGGGGATGCCTAACTCTTGCAGGTACTCAATGGACAGAAAACGCAACCCCGCACCGGTCTCGAGCTTCCATTCCGACGACGCTCCTCCGCCTTGCCCTTCCAGATGACTATGGAGCTACACCACCGACCGAGCTTCATCGCCCAGCCTTCACGGAGCTTCCTCGACCGTCTGGCAGGCCGCCTGAGCACGACGGATCTCCATCGAGTCCACCGGAGCCCCGCCTCCTCCGGTGACTCACGGAGGAGGATGATAGTATAGGTGCCGTCCGATTTCCAGGATCGGGCGGCTAAGAAGAAGCCACGTGGTGGACCCGAGCCCACTTCCAGACCTATAGGCTCGGGTCCTCCAAGCCTAATGCCGAACTTCCAGACCACGCCACGTGGACCCGAGCCTCAGCCAGCCTCCCGAGCCTGGGCCCTCACGTGCACCGCACGTGAGGCCTGGGTAATTTGCAGCGAAGACCCTGAAGTTTCAAGTATTTACACTTCGGTCCTCCAGGCGCGTGCCTCACGTGCGCGCCTGGGGTAATTTACAGGGAGGCCCGCTAAGTTTTCCAAAATTACAAAAAGGCCCCCGCGCATAAGGGAAAATTTCATCCAGGCCCAAGCGGTTTTTACTATTTGTATTTAGGTCCCTCCAGGGACCTAAATGCAATATTTATCCTTTATTTTTCTTGCATTTTTATTACATTTATGCCCTTGCACTGTTTTTAGCATAACTTGAGCATCGTAGGTCCAAATTGCATGATTTTAGTGTCGTTTTGATCCTTATTTTGTCCTCTACAATCTAGCATACTTATTTGTCTCATTTGACAATGTTTTAAATTAAGTGAATTTTTATGTCAAAAATGGGACCTAACTCTACTTGTTTTGCTTGATTTCATGACCGATTTTTAATGATGTGTTCAAAATGGCTCTAACCTCATTCTATATTGTGTTGCTCATATTTTAGGGTATAATTGTAGCATTTGATTCGTCATGCATATTCTATTGCATTATTTGCACATGCATCACTTTAACTCGCATAAAAATGTCTAAAAAAAATGCATGCATCATGGCATTACCTTGTAAATAGCTTAGTGCTTCATGATTTGCATATGGACCTGAAAATGAGATTAATTGACATTGAACTTCATGAATAAAAATTCAAAATCCATAACTAAGCAGCTGTGTCCCTGTGTTCGACCTTGGTACACTTGCCAAGTATAAATATTCCACAGCATTCAAAGACTGTGGTTTTTGCTGAACAAAATTCGCCTCCTGTGCTACAGCGTTATTTATATATTTTAAAGAGGCGAATTTCCCGTTCATCAAATGGCGCCGTTGCCGGGGATACGGCTTTGCTTAATTTTTTTTGATTTGATTTTTTATTTATTTCAAAAATTTTTAGGTCCTCATTTCATGCATCATTTCTTGCTGATTTAATTTCTTTGAGTTTCTAACTTTTTTCTTTTGTGGCAGGGCCCATGAAAATCGGGGACGCCTGATCATCATGGAGGCGCGAAGTCGGGAGCTTCCGCTGAAGAGGCCGCAAAAGAAGCCGTGAAGAAATGATAGGATTTTTATCAGTCTACTTGCATTGCATGTTGTAAAAAAAAAACTTGCATCTGCATATTTATTTTCAGTATTGCATTTTGTACACAAAAAAAAAATTCTCCCCCCCCCTCACACACACTTACACCGCACATATTCACCCTCACCTGCCCCCCTGTATACCTCTCTCTCTATCTCTCTCTCTCTGTGTGTGTATATCTATTCTTCACGAACCCCCTCCCCCTCTCCCTTGTATCATAAAACACCCCCCTAACGCAGACCTTACTTAGGCTATTTGTAGCCCAAGTATAGGGGGGACATGCCTGCTCTTCCATCCCTCGTCCTGTCTTCTTGTACTTAGGCCAATTTTGGCCTAAGTATAGGGGGACTCTCCTCCTCAGTTCCGCTATATCTCCCTGTACTTGAACCGAGCCTTGGCTTCATGGCACTTGTGCTATGAGGACATAGCAAATTTTAAGTATAGGGGGGTATACCGTATATTATTGTATATTACTTTAGCCTTAGCTCGCGTTTTAAAAACTTTTTAAATTTTATTCGGGCTGGGTTTTGGTAAACTAGTGAACTGAGTAAAAACCTGTAAAAATTAAAATTTGAGGGTTTATTTTTTGTGAATATTTCTGTATTAAAAAAAATTCTTGGAGGTTGACTCTGACTACTAGGTTTAGTAGGCATTTTCAGTGAGGGAACCTCGGTCTCCCTTAGCAGAGTGGGTGGTTTAGAGGACATCGCATACGGCCCCGTCCTCAAGTAACACGGGCCTCGGCCCGTACTTACACCCATACTGGCTGAAAGTGAATACTTTTATTTGAGCCTGGGCCAATCATTGTCTCTCCGAGGAATTAAAAAAAAATTATTAAAACCCATAAAAATTTGCAAAAGATAAAAATCACACATAAAAAATCACTAACCCATGGAGTTGGTGTTTTCCTGACACATTCACACTCACGCAAGGCTTGAGGAATTTGAGGACACTGGATCTCTGGGATCTAGAGAGTCTGAGTTAACATACCTTAGTCATTAGGGTTTTCATGACTTAAATATCCACACTCCTCTGGTTTGAAAGATTTGAGTGCTATATTGCACTCTTAATCTCTACTTTCAAGAAAATATGATCAGCACAGTCACTTCCACAACTGCATGATTGATGAGCTGAGATGAGATATCACTTGAGGAACTAGGACCATGGATTTAAGTTTAGACCTGATCTAAGGATATTCGAGGATGGGATAAAGTTAATGAAGGCTTCAGAAAACCTGAGTGTCAGCAAAACCCTAGCCAATATGTGAACAAGATTCATATGCTATCTCTTGATATTTACCTAAAAGTGCCAGGGTGTGATGAAACTTAAAGAAACTTGTTGATCAGTGTGCGCCAATCTCTTGGTAAAAGCAGTGGAGCTAGCCAACAAAAGAAATGAAATGTCAAAGAAAAGCTCTAAATCCAAAGTCAAAAATTCCAAATGAGCTTCCACCAATGGCGAGCGCTCCCAAATATTTTCAAGTGTCCACTTGGACCAAACGCTAATTAGGACTAAGGAGTCGGGCTGACACCACAAAAAGG
Organism: Ottelia alismoides; assembly: GCA_037367405.1. Lineage (NCBI taxonomy): Eukaryota > Viridiplantae > Streptophyta > Magnoliopsida > Alismatales > Hydrocharitaceae > Ottelia > Ottelia alismoides. The sequence goes on along the minus strand of JAZKJV010008414.1, from coordinate 333,959 downwards.
GCCCTGCATCGTAAGCGATACAAGTCTGGGTGTCGAAGGTATCTTAGATACTCAGAAAAGACACACCCCGGTGTATTCCCAGAAAAATAAGTGCAGACGACTCCAACTCTCTTGACGGACACATTGATCAACAAATTAATAATTTACATGTGTTGAGTAAAAGGCACTCGAGAGGCCCCTTGTTCCAATGTGAGGGTGAGAAAAATAGACACAATCCCATGTCCCTCCATCATCTGGCCGTCCATCTACATTTCAAAGTCTGACAAACTAATGAGACAGTGGACTGGAGCAAGAACATACTTATTCCCTAGTATTGAGGATTAGGTCTAGAGGAGAATCTTTGGGACTGGAACTTTGGGTGATGCATCGACTCGGCTCTCATGAAATGCAGTACACTAAATGTCATATCCTTATATTATATGTACAAAAAGAGAGTCCGATAATCAGAGAAGTTGGATTCCTTCTGACTAAGGCTTGGATAAACCCAGAATTTTAGGATCACTTAGGTCAAGGATCTTCGAAAGATCAAGCCTTGAAATTTTCACACGCACTGTCAGGAATTAATCCAACTCCTTCATTCTTTAGATGCTCGAGGACGAGCATGGTTTAAGTATAGGGGTATGATGAATCTCGTATTCATCATGCTAAATTATCCTTATTAAAATCCCTGCTTAAACAAACCAATAAAAATCACCTCTAATTCTTTGATTTTATCATATATTATATTGTCTATATCTAACCTTAATTATTGTGTATTTAATTGCCCTTATTTTTCTGTAATTATTTTATCACTCAAAAACCCCTAAAAATTAGGTAGATAAGTTGTCTATAATTCACTGACCCTTAAAAAGCTAAAAAATACAAAAACAACTCAAAACCACAAAACCGGTGTTTTTATCCCCTTAAAAATGCCCCCAAAAAATAGCTTTTGTACAGATGACCTCTTTTGGCTTTTTGCCCAACATGAAAGTTGTAGATCTCGTCGAGACGAGCAACTTTCATGTTTTGACTTTTTCCAAATTCGGCCTCTAACTATTTCTTTTCTATTTTTCTTTGTTTTTACTTTTGAATTATTCTGATTGGACCACGTGGCGCCCTCTGGGCCGCCCACGTGGCCCGCTCTCCTTCCCGCCACCTGGCTCCCAATCTGGGCCGTTGGATCGCACCATTCCAGCCCCCATCCTCACCGTTCATCCCGCATCTCCTCTCAGCCGCCCGATCTGATCTTAGATCAGATCAGGACCGCCCACTAGCGCCTGATCCTAAGCCATTCGATCATCTCTCCGTCCAACGCTCCCCAATACTCCACGTCACCACCTTCGCCCTTGCCCTTGGATGGACCCGGCTCCTCATCTGAACCGTTCATCACCGCCTCAACGCCAACCGTGCGATCAGATCCTAAGGATCTGATCACAGCCATCTGTCCGCGCTCTACCCACAGCCGTTGGATCTCACGATCCAACGGCCGTGGTTCATCGTCCACCTCCGACCGAGTCCCTCTCCAGACGTTACGATAACCGAGCCCACCGCCCCCTTCCTTTTTTGGCCGCTATCTCCGGCTACCTCTCCCTCTCATAACGCCTCTTCCTCGAAGCCCGTACCTCCGCCATCCTCGCGCCTTCATCAAGTCCCCTCGCCATCACTCCCGCTCCATTAAAACCTCGCTCCAAAACGCTCCTCCACCACTGTAACATCCAACCCCCTCCGCCTATTTAAACCCTCCCCCGTCACCGGAGTTCATCGTCCACCATTCTTGGATCTTCCTCTAGCCTCCTCCGCCCCTCCGGTGACAGCGGAGGGGCGGAACGTCGAGGTGACGACGAGGTTGATTCGGTGTTGACCCTCAGCGCTCCGCCGCCGAGTAGCGGTGGCTCCGGCCACCTCCGAGCTCCCTGCCAAGGCCGTGCAGGTCGTGCGAAGACCCCTGAGCTCATCTGAGCTCAAGCCCAGGCCGTTACCCCCGCCAACTCCTCGCTCCGGCGAGGAGATTTTTCATCTGTATTTTTTCTCCATTTTCTCCGAGTAATTCCGCCACCTACAACCACCATCGCTCCCATCTGATCCTCCCACGAGCTCCACCCGACCACCAGCAACCTCGCCAACCACCCACTCCCTTCTCCAGAACCCCCTACCACTCCGACCCACCTCCTCCTCCATCTCGCCGGAGGAGGAGCTTTGGCCTCCACCTCTGATCACCCCAAGGCCTCCGCTCACCTCCCATTCACTGCATCTCACTCACGCACTGCCTGCACTTCGCCTCGGGGATGCCTAACTCTTGCAGGTACTCAATGGACGGAAAACGCAACCCCGCACCGGTCTCGAGCTTCCATTCCGACGACGCTCCTCCGCCTTTCCCTTCCAGATGACTATGGAGCTACACCACCGACCGAGCTTCATCGCCCAGCCTTCACGGAGCTTCCTCGACCGTCTGGCAGGCCGCCTGAGCACGGCGGAGCTCCATCGAGTCCACCGGAGCCCCGCCTCCTCCGGTGACTCACGGAGGAGGATGATAGTACAGGTGCCGTCCGATCTCCAGGATCGGGCGGTTAAGAAGAAGCCACGTGGTGGACCCGAGCCCACTTCCAGACCTATAGGCTCGGGTCCTCCAAGCCTAATGCCGAACTTCCAGACCACGCCACGTGGACCCGAGCCTCAGCCAGCCTCCCGAGCCTGGGCCCTCACGTGCACCGCACGTGAGGCCTGGGTAATTTGCAGCGAAGACCCTGAAGTTTCAAGTATTTACACTTCGGTCCTCCAGGCGCGTGCCTCACGTGCGCGCCTGGGGTAATTTACAGGGAGGCCCGCTAAGTTTTCCAAAATTACAAAAAGGCCCCCGCGCATAAGGGAAAATTTCATCCAGGCCCAGGCGGTTTTTACTATTTGTATTTAGGTCCCTCCAGGGACCTAAATGCAATATTTATCCTTTATTTTTCTTGCATTCTTATTACATTTATGCCCTTGCACTGTTTTTAGCATAACTTGAGCATCGTAGGTCCAAATTGCATGATTTTAGTGTCGTTTTGATCCTTATTTTGTCCTCTACAATCTAGCATACTTATTTGTCTCATTTGACAATGTTTTAAATTAAGTGAATTTTTATGTCAAAAATGGGACCTAACTCTACTTGTTTTGCTTGATTTCATGACCGATTTTTAATGATGTGTTCAAAATGGCTCTAACCTCATTCTATATTGTGTTGCTCATATTTTAGGGTATAATTGTAGCATTTGATTCGTCATGCATATTCTATTGCATTATTTGCACATGCATCACTTTAACTCGCATAAAAATGTCTAAAAAAAAATGCATGCATCATGGCATTACCTTGTAAATAGCTTAGTGCTTCATGATTTGCATATGGACCTGAAAATGAGATTAATTGACATTGAACTTCATGAATAAAAATTCAAAATCCATAACTAAGCAGCTGTGTCCCTGTGTTCGACCTTGGTACACTTGCCAAGTATAAATATTCCACAGCATTCAAAGACTGTGGTTTTTGCTGAACAAAATTCGCCTCCTGTGCTACAGCGTTATTTATATCTATTAAAGAGGCGAATTTCCCGTTCATCAGAGGGATAGAGATACGTTGAGTAGCATGTATGAGAGAGATTTCAAATTCAATTTCTCTCTTAGGTGGTAATCCAGGTAGTTCCTCTGAAAATATATCAGGAAACTCGCACACTATATGTACATCTTCCATCATCCTGTTTGACCCTGATGTAGTGGTTACAAAGGCTAAATGACCTTGGCACCTTTGCTCTAACAACTGTTGTGCCTTCAAAGTAGAGATATATTCGACATTATCATTTGATGTCTTTCCAATGAACTGAAACTTTATCGAGTTAGGAAGGTGAAATGTTATTGTCTTATGGAAATAATCAAGGCATGCATGATACCTTTCTAGCCAATCCATCCCCAAGATGAGATCAAAATAATTCATTTCTATAAGTAGCATATAAGCAAGTGACTGATGTCCTAAAATCTGTCCCACACAGCCGTCTAAGATCTTCTTGAATTATAATTGACCTCATGGTTCCTTATTTAGATAATGGTTTTGTGCTTTTATCAGAATCTTATCCTTATACTAAGAATCAAATATTCTTCTTCTTCTTCTTCTTCTTCTTTTTTCTGCTTATGAAGCACCTCCTCTACTGTTCCTCCAAATGGAATAGGGGTAAACAAATTCTACGGACCGATGGTATCTAGACCCTTTCTTATAAGGGTGAATAGAACCCTTGACTCTAGCATCCACGGGTCTGGATGACTTTGATCTCTCATTGTGACATTGAGGATTCACTCTAATGCCTACTACCTTTGACCCATCTCATGGTCATTACTATCTGATGAATCTTGGATTCACCATTCTAAGTCTCATTAATTAAAGCTCAAGTCCCTCAAAATCAACTGCATTTCTGCATTTATTCTGCATAATTAGCATTCAGGCATGATTTCATAAGAATTGCATTTTAGCATTTAAATCTGCATAAAATAAGAAGCCAAAAATCCAAGCCAAAAATGACCTGTAAATAGCCTAACTTCCCCTATTTTTAACTCCTTCATGCTGATACCGCATAACCCAAAACCACCTCCACTGTGTACACATCACTAACAAGAATAAATGAAAAATACAAAAAAATAATTAACCCAGGTAAGTGGACCAAAAACCCAAACCCTAGTTTCAGGATTTTCGGACTAAAAGCCACATATCTTCCCCATCCAGTGTCCGATTTGATCCTACTCACTTTTGAACTAATGCACATTCAATTACCTTCAAAACAAGACCAAGTTCAAGTGAATCGGAGCTCGTATGTGAAAGTTGGGTTTTGGGCCTCTTTTGTACATTGTATTTTCGCGGCTTTTTGACCTGTATTTTATGTGTATATTTTCTTAACTTATAAAAATCCAAAAAAAATTAGATTAAGGTGTCTTTTATTTATCTTTGAGTTTTCCCTATTTTTCCAGATTTTTATCTTGTTTAAAAATGACAAAAAAAATTAGAAAACCAAAAATCAAGGTATTCTATGTACATGGGATACCCCAAAAATTCACTTTTCACATTTGACCGAATTTGGCTTTGATGTCTTCATGAAAGTTGTAGATCTCTTCAAGACGAGCATTTTTCGTGAAGGAACTTTTTCGATCCGAGGTCATTTGCTATTTCTTTTTGATTTTACAAAACAATTTATCTTCGAATTTTCTGGTGCTGACACGTGGCAGCCCCAGAGGCCGCCACGTGTCAGCGTTTTTTGAGCCTTTTTTATACTCGTTTTTATTAAAAAAAAAATTAAAGCGGACGCACGTGCGTCGCACGTGCCTCCTGGGCACGTGCTCCGCACGTGCCCCGCTCTTCCGCCCTTTGCACCACGTGGCCAAAGCCCGGCCGTTCGATCGGCCGCTGATCGAACGGCCCAGGCACGTCACCCTCAACCTCTGGCACTAACGGCCCCCGAGTTCTTCGCCGCCGCCTCTCCGTAACCTCCGCCGTTGACCCCCTCCCTCGTAACCACCGCCGCCACTCGCCTCCGCTTCCCTCGCCTCGCCAACGACCCCCTCCGCAACCCCCGCAACCACCTCCGACCTCCCGTCTCGCCTATAAATAATACCTCGCCGCCCCGCTTCCTCTTCATCCGCCGATTCCACCAGGCAAGGCCCGGTGGTGACAGCACCAAGGCCTTGCCGTCGACGAGATCCGAGGGGCTCACCGCACTCGTTGCATCCGCGTCTTCTCCGACGACGTGCTTCCGCTCCGGCACCTCTTCAACTGTCGTCGAGCCACCGCTTCATCATCGACGCCTACTCCGCCCGACTACCATCGCCATCGTCCTCCAGCTGCTACAACCATCAGCATCTCCTCCACCGAGTTACCGCTTCAAAGTTTTCGTCTTCACCGACAACATCCGCAGCTTCATCTACGTCTCCGACCAACCTCCGGCCACGCCATCGCCATTAACGCCTCTGAGCTCCTCCATCATCGACTCCTCCGCATCAGCTTCATCTGCCGCACAGCCAAGCTCCACGAGGAGTGGCACCGTCCACCGCTTCACCGGCTTTGCCATCGACCTTCGCTCCCCGACCATCGACAACGTCGCCCGTCGCCGACTCCAGCTCCTCCTCGCCGACAGTCTTCACCGCCAACCAGAGGACGGCCGACGAGCAGGCCCCTCACCGCCTTGCCACCGACGATAAAGGGAGGCGGCGAGCTCCCTCCGCCACTCCACAGGCCACAGCAGCCGGGCCCGGGGCCCGAGACCCTCCCCGCGTGCCTCGCACGTGACGGGAGGGGACGTCATCAGACGTCATCCGGGGGTCACGTGCTACGCACGTGACCACCTGGGTCATTTACAGAAGAGGCCTGGAAGTTCTCCATATTCGCACAGGAACCCCCGCCATCCAAGGGCACGTGCGCAGCACGTGCCCCTTGGAAATTTTGCAACATTACCCCAGGATTATCGGTAATTGCATTTAGGTCCCCGTCTGCACTTTTATTTTTTATTCATTTTATTTATATTCATTGCATTTACCCCTATGTGTTCTCCCTCTGTTTTGAACTTCTTCTAGACATCATTTTATTTCTACAAAAATAGTACTTTGTTCATCATTTAACTCTCTACATTTTGACATGCTATGGAGATTTTTGTGATTTATGGTTGATTAATAAATAATTATTTTGTGGAAATTGAGATATTTTACCCAATCTGTGCTCGGAAATTCATAGTTAATTAACCGTTGCTTTAAAAATTCCCCAAAAATCACATATTGTAGAGATTAAGTTGCTTGACATTGTGCCCAAAAATCATTGCATTTGCATGCACACTTTGCTCTATAAAAATCATTTTGCATTTTTCACTGTTTAATTTTTAATAGGTATTAGACCCTACATTTTTGCGATCTAGGATTTTTCTAGGATCCATTACCTTGTGATAGATCTTAGATAATTTTAGTTCTCGAAAATAAGTAGGTTTAATATTTATTAAAATTAAATATTGAAAATTCATTCTGTTTGCAATTAAAAATTTGTAAAAAATTCATATTGCATCTAAAAATTCCAAAAAAATTACAGTGCACTTCTTTCATCATTTTTTACATCTCGGCCAAGTTTCGTAATTTTCGGACACCGTTTGAACGTATTTTACATTTTAGTCCCTAAAATAGGCCGAATTTGCATTTTGCATCTCATATTGCATTGAAAAAAATCCAAAAAAAAGACCGCCTTGAAAACCGAACTCAAAATTGGATAGACATTAATCTAGGTTGTTCCTTTGCCTCCTTGTGATCGACCTTGGGACTTGCCCAAGTAAAATAAACATAAAAACCACTGGATTGAATTTGTTTTAAAATTGTGGTTATTTCTTGACTGTTCCGATCGCTGCCTACAACGAACGACTTTAATTATTTTCACGCACGAACGATAAAAACGATTTCTTATCGCGGCTTTTGCGGACCCGTCACTATCGTAGCCGCTAATTGCCTAGGCATGTCTTGATCTGCCATGATCATGGGATGAGTCAAGCCCAAATGTCAGATCATATATATCATAGCATGACGTACATAAGGGACAATGATTTGTGAATAGTACCACAATCACTTATTAAGATCAAAGGATCTTACCACTCATAATAATCAGTTACTGAGTAAATTGCTGGAGTAACTGGGCTCTGATACCAAACTGTCGCGACCCCAATTCTGGACCATCGGATCCTCCCATATCCGGATCTGGTTACTCAGCAATAATTTATTCAGTAATCACAACTAACATTCATAAAGAGACTGCAAATACAAATACTCAGAAGAATGTATTTCAATATTTTTTTCATTCACAAATTAAAGTTCACATGATATATTGTCCCACTATAACCATTAACATGTGCATCAGCTTGAAAGAAAAATACAAAAAGATTACTAACTATCTTACATAGAAAACTATTGTGGTTGGTTGGATGACTATGTTAGCTGGCTATATTATCAAAGTCCTTATGATGGCTCACCGACACCAGTTGGATTTTTCATAAATCATAGGATAACAATTAGCGATTGCTAAGTAACGAAGAAGAGGAAAGTAAACAGATGTGTAATTTTTCAAAAAGTTATTCGCACAAAAAGTTTTATTTATTCCCATTAGTTTAAGTCCCAATCCTTCTATTCCACATCAGAGATTAGTCCAGGGGAACCCCACCATTCTTGGACTGCGAAGCTGTGGATACTTCAGAATTGGAGATTGCGTTGTTCTTTTGAGTTTATGCCGCCACACGTCTCCTCAACCAATCCTCCAATGCTACCCTGACAATTTCCTTTTCTTTTATTAATCAGGATCTCAAACACTCAGCCTGATAAACAAAGGAGCACACTGTCCTCGAGGACCTGGTTGCTTAAAACCTCGGGCTAACCGTTAATCACATAACCTAACGGCTTTAAATACATGTTATCATGACCCAGCCGCTATTAAACCACCCGTACCTCCACATGGTATGACCACATCTTCCGTCATTCAACCTGAATATATTGGCTTCCGGTACCATACGTTGCAAATCATTCATTTCGTGCGCACTTATCGTAACAGGGCAACTGTGTACCACCTAGTTAGGGCATAACCAATACGGGTTCCTTTCAACAAACCTACAGGTTGCATGCCTGACCTGTAGTTCTACTCCCAATCATTCTTAACGTAAGACCCAATCCTTTTTCAGGATCTAACTCAAAACACATCAATTCCCAAGATGTAATGCCTCCGTTAAGCCTTAGCTTTCCGTAAACATAATACTGAGTATAGGCTTACAGATAAATTAATTTATATATTTATAAACTCATATTTATGCTCATTTTAACATCCAAACACTAACTTTCCGAGCCATTGCATCTATTCGATGCTTAGACCTTATTTTAGTTGAAATCGCAAAGTAACTTTTCATACTTTCTCAAAAATAGACAAACTAGGGTTCTTAGTAACGAAGAACATAAAGTCAGGCATCTTAACAATCTCATATGAAAACCCAACAGCAAAAGGATGGATTTCGTTACCTAATCGAGCTCTCTCTCTCGCGTATGCAGTGCTTTATCGTGATTCATTTTCGTAAAAGGATGATTTACAGCTCCTGAAACGATCGAATTTCGTGTTCGTATCAAAAACACTTTAAACATGCCAAGAACGCGAAGAACGAACGAAGAATACGAAGAATGTGAAGAACACATGCTGAACACAAAGAACTCAAAGAATATATTTTCTCTTAAAATATCAGCAGAACTTACCCTTACATACAGTGATATTTCTATGCAAATTTCAGCAGAGTTTCCCCTTAGTCTGGGACATATTTCTATAAAAATTTTGGCAGAGTTTTCCCTTGCATCGGGACATATTTCTATAAAATTTTCGGCAGAGTTTCCCCTTATATCGGGACATATTTTAAAAGAAAAATAGAAAGAGTTTCCTCTATAAATCATTGAGAGGAAAACAATAACGAAATTGAAAGAATATACTGAAACAACAAGAGATGAAGAATCGGTAGACACCACACGTCTTAAGTGAGTGAGTGTATGACGAATCACAGTGTTCACTGACGTGCATAGCCACCCGCATCTAAGTAGGGTATTACACATATTTCTCCATCAAAACAACTATAAAAGCAGAACTGAAAGAATATAACCATAAGCGATAGAGAATCTGTATACACCACGTGTCTTAGGTGAGCGAATGTGTAACGAATCACAGGGTTCACTGACGTGCATAGCCATCCGCACCTAAGTATGGTGTTACACAGATTTCTCCTTGAACTACAATAGAAAACAAATCAGAAAGAAAGATGAATCGAAAATAAAGCTTGGAAGAAAAGAGGATGAATCGAAAGCCTAGCTTATGAAGCAAACTAAGAGAGGATCATACCTTCCTCCTCCTTGTTCTCCCGCCAGCGCTTTGCTAGCGCTCTTTCCTCGCCTCCCACTCCTTCTCATGCCTCCCACTCCTTCGCCCGCCCTCTCAACCCTAGCCCTTGGGGTGGTGTTGGTAGTGGAAATCGTACAGAATGAATGGGTAGAAGGGGTATTTATAGGCTTCAGAAAATTGCTAACCATGGTTAGAAAATCATGGTTTAGGCCAAAACTTATCCCAAACTTAGGGCTTAAGTTAGAATATTCTAGATTTTTCTATATTCGCTAATGACGTTTAGTTAGCGCTAATCACGATTAACTTTTACTAATCACGATTTAACATCTACGGCTTATGCTTAACTTTTACTAACCATTGATTAGTATTTGTTAATGGTCATTAATAATCCCCAATCTATCATTAGTTTTTTTAACTGTGTTTAATTAGTCTTAATGACGGTCGTTATAGGTTAATGACACCTTAAACATCTTTACTTCTCTTTCTTCCGAAAATTATAACAATTCCAAACGAAGTCCAATGCATACGAAGCAAATTTCGTTAGTTTCCTCCTGATGAGTCGGATCTTATGATATAGGATCCGAGAGAGACCAAGTTCAAGGCCTTACATTGGGATGGGAGGTGATGCACGACAAAGAGGGTGTGTGAGAATGGGGGCTTCTTAGTTGGATGTGGGTTGGAGTATGATCCCCCCTTACGATGTTGAGCTCTGAGCAACATGAGTGGGTAGATGTAGGAGAAGTGATTGGAGTAGCACTTTAATTGCTGAAGATGTCCAGAGCTCCTTAATCATGCCCTCTTAAGCATACGACGATTGAAATAAACCATGGTTTATTTCAATTCATTGTCAGGCATTTTGATAGAAGGGTACAAGTAAGAAGTAAGGGCACAACTGATATTCCAAAATAGGCAAAGGCATCACTGATATTGCAATATCTAAGGAGGATATAATTGATAAAAAAATCCTTTTATAAATTTACATTTTGGGTGGTTTTGATTCATATATACAAAGGTAGGGTTTGGACTTATTGGACCTTAGGATTTTTCAAACGTGTATGTTTTCTCAATGCACGTACACGCTTTCTTTACCCCTTATTTATATTTTTTTAGATATTTGTATATATATGTAAATATGTTTTATTATAAAAAAACTAAAAATCATAAGTAATCTAAAAAGAATAAAAATCATGAAGTTTGACTCGTATGTTATTGAATTTAGGATTTTCTTTCTTTATATCTTATAGGGATCGAACAAAACTAATAAAATCCAAAAAAATAATCCATGCTTAATAATATGAATAATAGTAATAAGTAAATAAAATAAATTCTTAAAATATCCAAAAAAATAAAAAACTACAATAAAAAAATATACATGCATTTGAGCTCCAAAAATAACATCTCTTACTCTAAGTTAAATTGGAACCCACTCCCTTAACAATAAATGTAGAGTATAATTATTCCAATATTTTTCATTTTGAGTTTATAAAAAAACATGCCATTTACATTAAAATTTTATTCTCTTAAAGTCTACTAAAACTATTTTAAGTTAGAATTTATAAAATAATAAATAATAAAAATGTGCATCTTTTTAGTTTCTTACTATTGTATACAAATGTCGAGAGTTCAGTTCGGTACATATGAGACAATGAGATGTGGCACAAGTACATGTATTGTATACCTATATTTAGAGGTTTTTCTTATCTTTTCTTGTGTATAATATATATTTTTATATTTTATTAATATTATACCTTATATTTGACCCTTATGAATATTTTTATTTGATTATTTTGGTCTAAGTGATCTCCCTATTGAAAATAGGAAAATGAGTTTGTATGTATAACAATCCTAGACGTTTTTGTTCTTGAATTTTATTATTTTTAATTCTTTGAGTATTTTCTTGAACCTTTTATATTTTTCTTAGATAATATATTAACATAGGATATGTATAAAGATAAACAAACAAGGAGTGTATTGTGACTTGTTGAAAATATATACAAGTTGAAACCACGTGAATGCAGAGAAATGAACATCTCATACTTGGAATGTGGAATGCCACTTACTTGGAATGCGGAGAAATGGACATCTCACCAGCGGTGCTCCGGCAAAGAGTGGAACCTACCTCGTCCAACCTCCTCCTCGCTATGGAATGCAGAATGCCACTTACTGTCACTAAGGGAGATCTCCTTAGAGCACAACTAAGGGTCCAGATGAGGATCAAAAGGGGAACAAAACTAAAAAAATGGGGGAGAAGAGGTTATATACAAGGGGAGGTGTGATTAGGGTTAGGAGCGAATCGATGTTCGATTGACCAAGCCAAGGATCTAGTGTGAAAGAGGGATGGGTCAACAAGATCTTTCATGAAGAAAGCCTAATGCATAGAGCAATGTATCATGGGCAGATAAATCATCAAAAAGGGGTGATCAGCATTTGACAGGCGTAGACGTAGGCCAGGGGTATAATCGACCTGAGGTCAACGAACCCTTGGTCCTGATTGGGCCATGCCAGTTGATGAATCCACGATTCATCGCCTTTAATCTTTTATTTTAGCTTCATTTCCGTAATCAAATACCTGTAAAACCACTAATTCTATGAATTTACCATTATGCATGCATTTGTTAAATATGTATTTTTACACTTTTTGACACTCAAATAAAAGAATAAAGAAGAAAAAAATGAAGGATGTATTTATGGAATAGATGCAGACTGATCTGAACTCCTAGAGAAGGTCAATACTTGACCTGATCGACCATGAATAAAGTAGGGGGAGATATGGTCTTTAATTTAAAATCCCAAAATAGTTTGTAAATTTTTCCCTGTATATTTGTATAAAAGTTGTACTATTTTATTTATACATAAATTGACATCAAATTAATTATTTTTATAAACAAAGTTGTAAATAAAAATGTGTTGTAAATAATAAAAACAATTGCAAAGCAAAATAATGTACATATTACAAATAATCACACTCAGAAAAAGCCACAAAATGATAATTGAAATAGCAATTCTGGATCCATATGAATTCAAATTGAACAAAACTTACTTTCATTATACTCTAAATTAAATTATCTTTCAAAAGGTTATGATTTATAATTTTTGGAGTTACGGTTGAAAAGTTAGTTTTCTGGGGTGGTTTGTGCAGTTTACTACTTACATAGTTGTATAGTTATTCATATTTATTTTTTTATACATAATGTACATAGTTGTAAATGTTATTTTCATTAAAAATAAAAAATATAAGTAAAAAAATTAAAAAAATTATTTAAAAAATATTTCCTTATATGTAAATGTGTATATTGTATTATATGTACATAATATTTGTATACCACTAATTTCCTTTTATAAAAATCACCAAAAAAAATTAAATATCTAACATTATTTAATTTAATTTAATTACAAAATTTGCATTCAGATTTAATTATTTAATTCATTATTTGATTTAAAAACATATCTTGTATATAGGATATTATTCTATACCATTAATAACCACCATTAAAGTGGTTAATTAATTTCTATAAATTAATTATTTTATTTAATTTATTTAATTCCGAATTTCATAATTAATTTAGTTAATTAATTAATTAATTTAATTAACCAATAAAAACCTTCCTCATTTGTAGGTACTTTCCATTTTGATTTTTGTCTTCTTTTTAATGGGCTCCTCCTCCTTCGTTATTCGTTGATCAATCTTTGACGGAGAGGAGCCCGATCTCCGATAGCCATCTTGTTGAAGAATGGTGCCCAGCCTCCGAGCTGTCCGGTGACACCGTGTTGGCCCTCGTCGAGGTCATCACGGCGTATCCGATCCCGAGGTGAGATCCATTTTTCTTTCTCGTCATTTTTTAAGATAAATCGTATATCTAATTTTCACTTCGATTTTATTAATCTTTAGATCTAAAAATCCCAAAAAGTTTCCATTACACATAATCCACATCCGAAACTGAACTTTTCATCTCATCTCGCGATCTCTCCGTTTCACGTTCTATCTCACGTAACCACGCACCTCTGACCAAGCACGATGGTCAGAGATCTGGATCTGTTCCTCGCTTTTCGTCAGATCTTCGTTCACGCCTCCTATTTTGTTTATAAATAAAATAGATAAATAAAATAAAAAACATATAGTTGTATATTCCTAACATTTGTTTTGCAGGATCATCTAAAAAAATCTAAATAGATTTTTTTATTTCACTTTACAATTCCTGCTTTAAAATTTTTTTAAAAAGGACTTTTATTACTTCTATTTTCAGTTTACAAAATAAAAAAAATAAAAAATAGCAGCAGGCGGCAACGCTGCCCGCCCCTCCTCGCCGCTTCCGCCAGGAGGCCTCCGCCTCCCAAGCACCCTGCGCTCTGCTATCCGGCGGCCGTGCCCTGCACGGCCCTTCCAACAGAGTCCAGCACCACCTCTGCCTCGCACTCCACCGCGCATAGGAGGTGCTCCACCACTGATCGCCTCCAGCCCCGTGGTTGCGCAACCCCGAGCACCCCATCCTGAACGTCGTCGCTATAGGTTTGCATTTTGATCCAGAAAGCAGCATCCGTCGATGATTTCATTTACCTAAAAAATAAATAAATTTTCATTTTAAATTCATTGCAATTATTTCATCTTTTTCTAAAGATAAAGAAAAAAAAGAGAAAAAAAATCATTTTTTGATTTTCAATACGATCCATATAATATATTTGCATAACTAATTCATAATAAAATAAAAAATGGAATGTATCTAGGGAAAATTCATTTTAAAGGAACTATGCCCGGTAGAAAAGGCAGTCATCAAAGCCTGGCGTGATGCATCTCAGACTTTTGAGAACATGTTTATATAAGAAATCAGTACAAATTAGCGAAGGCTTATCTTTTTTTGAATTTATATAATAGCAAGCATTGACTATAATTCTAGTTGGTTATTTTCATAATATTATGTGGCCCATTCATACGTGCTAGAATCTGCCTCAACCGACATCATTCTCCTCTCCTGACCTCATCCCTCGATCGTTGCAAATGCCGCATGCACACCCCTCCACCGCGGTGCCTCCCCCACGAATGCTCAGATTGGGCGGCGCCCTCCTTGCCTCCTCCTTTTGAGGAGGGAACGAAAAGACCAACCCTAAGGGGTTTTAGAATTAAATAATGCTAAATTTACATCCACACCCCTGAAATTTCAGAGATTCGCAAATAAGACCCCGCAACCTCTATATCATGTGCAGTGCATACGTGCCCTGGGTAAATTGTGTTTTTCCTGTTGCTCCTATTTCTTGTTATTTTATCATGCAAAAACAATAAAAAATGTATTTCAGACCCTGTAATTTTCATACTTTAATTTGTATGTTCTTTTCATCAAAATAAATGTTTTTATTATTTTAAAAATTCCAAAAAATGTGTATGTTCCTGCTATAGTGTTTTTCATTGCATAAATTTTTCATTACATTTTGTTGATATTTTAATATTTTAAAAATAAAAGGCAGTGTCCTTTTGTCTGTCTGAAATTAGAAAATCATAAAAAATAAAAATTTGCCTAAAAATTCTAAAAACATTGTATTTTACTGTCCTTTAATTTCTATCCAATTTTTATGCATTAATCATTTATAAAAACCAAAAAAAATGAAAAATTAAATATATTAAAAAATGTAGAAAATTCTAGAAAATCCAAAAATTGTGATTTCAGTCTTTGTTTTTAGATAATTGTTTGTACTTTATCTTAAAAATAAATTCCATGAGTATTGGCACTTAAAGTATTTTTAAGTTGCAAAATACTCTTGGTTGTGTACTGTTTTATCTGTTTTCCACTGTTTGATTTTTATAAAATCACAAAAAACATCAGACAATTTTGAAAAAAAATTTACCAAAAAAATTTAATATATAAATCACAAAAACATTTTCTTCATAAATTTCTGGGCATTTTTGAATATTTTAAAAAATAAAAAAGAGTGTGGTGTGTGTATTTTATCCCTTGTGTTTTATTTGAAAATAAAAAATTTAAAAATTCAAAAACCACTAAAAAATTATCTTGGAAATTTGAATACTTAGTTTTTAAATCGTGCTCCTTGTGTTCGACCCTGATCGCTATACCGGGTAAATTTAATAGCGAAACCGCTTACATTTGATTGTTTGATATTTATCTTAAGTGGTTAAAACATTTTTTTCCATTGACGATTGAGAACAAAGATCATTGAATAATTTATTCCATCTTAACATGGCGTAAATTCGCTTCATCATCAACACACTACGAGACAAAATATGGAAAAATAAAGAATTAAATCAAAATAAAATAGCTAGGTGTTTTATTAAGTTAAAAAATTAAAATTATATGTAATATTTTAGATGATTTTTATTTATTTTTACAATATTATTTATTAGGTGCTAATATTTACAAGTATATATATATGTATAAATAACCATGTTTCATGTATTTTTATTTTTTATTATCATGTATTTATATTTTATATATTCATAATATACTCAAATACATATTTACATATTTTTATTTAATTTTCTGATTTTATTTATTTTCTTAAATAAAGAGGGGTATGTATAGGTTTAGTATACCTATATATTATAATACCTTATTTATTTTAATATATTTTTGATGATTTTATTTTATGTTTATATTTTTAATATATTTCAAATAATATTTACAAGTATTTAAAAATATAAGAAAAGTGAAAACATAAAGACAATATAATAAATAAAATATATATGCGTTACGGGATAATAGGACTTGAAAGTCAACTTTTGCATTTTAACTCTATTTTAATGAAACCATCTTCATTATATATATAATTTAATTTTACGAACAATAAAGATAAGCTTTCATGAATTTTGAGTTCATATAGAGGATATACAAGTCTGTGAATTTTTGTTTGCGACTTTTTCTTATGTGTGTCCCAGTCAAACAGTGTATTATTGTCATGTGCACTTGTTTTTTATTTTTCTATGCATTTTTTATGTACAATGTTCATATTGAGGGATTATCAAATTGAGATGCATAAATGCAAAATAAAAGATGGTAAAAATGATTATTTTATCGAAGAATGAAATTAGGGTATTGATTATTTTCTGTACAATTAATTGTTCATATATCCACATACTTCATTCCTGGTCGACCAAGTCAATATTGACATGGTCTCAAGGTTTAAGGTCATTCATTATTTTCAATACTTCATTTCTTTTTCTTTTCTTTCCTTTATTTTTTAATTTTGAAAATAAATACATGTATTTATACAATATTTTTGGGTCAAATATTGAATGTTGATTTTGTACAATTTAATAATATATACATGCATTTAACTAGGGATTTAAGGCCAAAATGAAAGAATAAATATGATGAAATGAAGATTCATTAGAAAACTAAAGGAGGAAGGGGAGGGGTAGGTGGTCGGCGAGGGGGGAGGCATGGGAGGAGGAAGGGGGAGGGTGGGTTTTTTCCTTTCTTTTATCTTTTGGTTAAGTTCAACTGTTAGATCGTGTTTTACTTAGATTAACTTAATCATCTTGTTGAATTAATGAACTAAACTAATAGAAGGTTATGAGTGTAAAACATAGCACTTATTCATGATCATGAATGTAATTAGAAATTATCGAGGATTCTTGAGACAATCATAAAACTAGTCGAGATTATGAATGTAAATATGTCTTCATTACTACTTTTCTTGCCCTCACTAGATTTTATTCCTCTCGCCTCCACAGATCTCTTTCCCGTCAGAAAACCCTAAACATTTCCTCTTCCCCGTCGCCTCCCTTCAATCTCCGCGCTCCCTCATCCGTGTCGCCGCCCCTTGTTCTCATCCGCGTCGCCGCCCCTTGTTCTCATCAGCGTCGCCGCCCCTTGTTCTTATCCGCGTCGCCGCCGCCCCACCCTCATCAACACCGCGGCCACCACCTCTTCCCCGCACCGCCGCGAACATCACCGCTTCACCTCAACGCTGCCGCCTCCCCATCTACCATCTACGCGCGAACTGTCCGCGTTCCTCGCAATATACTCTAGGTAACAGGAGCTATCTCGCAACGTACTGCATCGGTTTGGCGTTATTTGATTCATATTCGCATCGTTTTTCAGATAACTGCAAATTAATTGCACTGACTCCAAAACCCTTAAATTGGATGCAACAGTTTATGTTAATACTAATTCTAAGTTGCTCGATTGATTTATTTCCTGATTGCATTCAATTTGCATCGCAGGTTGTGTTCATAAGAGCAGTTTGCAATCATGGCTTCTCGTTTTTGGGGACAGGCGAGCCAATTCTCATTATCTTCTTCTGTTTGTTATTCTATTTGTTGTAGAAATTCTGTTGTACAATTGTTCTTGATATGTACAAAAGATTTTACCATATCCTCTGTGATTCCAGGGTGATAGTGACACCGAGGAAGAAGAGAGCGACTATGAAGAAGGCTCCGATGCAGAAGAGAGAGGCGGTGATGCTTCCGCCCCTGCTGGAGGTAGCAGGTACCTGCACACCAATGCGAGCGACAGCGATGACTCCGATGGGCAGAAGCGTGTTGTCCGATCTGCACGTGACAAGCGCTTTGACGAGATGGCGGGAACTGTCGAACAGATGAAGAATGCGATGAAGATTAATGACTGGGTCAGCCTACAGGAGAGCTTCGATAAGATCAACAAACAGCTGGAGAAGGTTGTTAGGGTTACCGAGGGTGAGAAGATCCCCAATCTCTATCTCAAAGCGCTGGTTATATTGGAGGATTTCCTCGCTGAGGCTATGGCAAATAAGGAGGCCAAGAAGAAGATGAGCAGCAGCAACGCCAAGGCTTTCAATGCAATGAAGCAGAAGTTGAAGAAGAACAATAAGCAGTACGAGGATTTGATCACCAAGTACAGGGAGAAACCTGAAAGCGAGGATGGGTCTGAGGCCGATGAGGTGGTGGGTGATGATGATGATATCGACTTTGAGGATGATCCGATTAATATTGTGCAGAGTGATGGAGAGCGTGATGAAGAAGATGCACAAACCGATGATGTTGCGTGGGAGAAGCAAATGAGCAAGAAGGATAAGCTGTTGGATAAACAGTTTAGGAACCACAGTGAAATCACATGGGAGACTGTTGACAAGAAGCTCAAGGAGATTGTAGCTGCAAGAGGGAAGAAGGGAACCGGGAGAACCGAACAAGTGGAACAACTCACCTTCCTGACCCGGGTTGCGAAAACACCTGCGCAGAAGCTTGAAATTCTCTTTAGCGTGATTTCAGCTCAGTTTGACATCAATCTGAGTTTGACTGGTCATATGCCGGTCAATGTATGGAAGAAGTGCATCGATAATGTGCTTGCTGTTCTTGATATACTCGAACAATATCCTAACATCGTATTCAATGATTCCGTGGAACCTGAGGAAAGGGAATCTCAAAAAGGTTGTGATTATGATGGGACTATTCATGTTTGGGGTAATTTGGCTGCTTTTCTCGAACGCTTGGATTCTGAATTCTTTAAAAGCTTACAGTGTATCGATCCTCACACAAAGGAGTATGTTGAAAGGCTTAGGGATGAGCCTTTGTTTTCCCTTCTTGCCCAGAATGTCCAGGCATATCTGGAAAAGGTTCATGACATGAAGGCAGCTTCAAAGGTAGCACTGAGGCGTGTTGAGCTTGTCTACTATAAGCCTCAAGAGGTTTACGATGCGATGATAAAATTAGCGGAACTTAGCTCTGAGAGCGTTGATGATGGGGAATCTGATGAGTCGGAATTTGGCAATGAACATCACTCAGTTGATGACATTAAGGGTTTGTCTGCATTTGTTGTCATTCCTCAGCTTGTTCCACGCAGGCCTACTTTTCCGGAAAGTGGCCGTGCTTTGATGGATCAGTTGGTATCACTTATATACAAATATGGTGATGAAAGAACAAAAGCTAGGGCCATGCTCTGTGATATTTATCATCACACCATTTTTGACGAGTTCTATGTTGCTCGTGATCTGCTATTGATGAGTCATTTGCAGGAAAATGTGCAACATATGGACATATCAACACAAATATTGTTCAATAGAGTGATGGCTCAACTTGGCCTCTGTGCCTTCAGGGTTGGACTCATTATAGAAGCTCATGGATGTCTTTCCGAGCTTTACTCAGGTGGCAGAGTGAAAGAGTTGCTTGCGCAAGGCTTTTCTCAAAGCCGCTATCACGAAAAGACTCCTGAGCAGGTATTTCTTTTACTAATAGGCTATATTTTAATAACTAATAAGCTCATATTAAGGGGTTCAGTTAACCCCTTTTGTTCTATCTAAATTGGAAAGTTATAAAGTGATCGCTTCAAGTGGTATTCATGTGTAAATTTAAGGGAAAACAAAACGGAGAAAAAAAACCATTTGACCATATGCAGTAAGAATTCTGCACAGAACTCACATAGGCATATCTTTAGACCATAATGGACTGAGCTTGATTCTCAGAACTTGAATATCTGAAAAATGAGTGTAACCTGAAAGCTCTCCCCAGGGTCATGGACTTGGCTTTAAGTTCATGTCGGTCCATTCATCCCCACGGCTGTCAGCTTGTGAATTGAAGATATTTACTCCATACAGTAATGGAGCAGGAAGCTATGGTTTAGTTTTCCAGGTCTACAACATCTTCTGTAAAGTTGTCTTTCAAAAATCAACACAACACCTTGTGTGCACAGTGATGTGTGTTCTTCCCGGATTCAACATCCTGTATCATCCAGTCCGAAAGTTCAGCAGCATAATAGGAGAAGGTAATACAGATCTCATCCATTTCCAGCTTGAACGAGGTTTCTTGAGCAATAGCTCACTCTGAATCAATCTTCTTCAACATGGTCTTTTCATAAACACTATTGAACCAAGATGTTCAACAAATTTTGTACGTCAGCTTTAGATGACACCTCTATCTTTTTTTAGCCCTATAGTTTAGCAACAAATGTGACTCCATTCTTTTGGGAAAGAGCCAAGTCTGGATGTTGTGAAGTCAATAAAGCAAACCTTGAAGAAAGGATATAAAAAAACAAAGGGTACGTTAATTTAAATGCTTAGCTGTTGTGCACGCATCAATGATGTGTACACTTTCCGTCCAACTTGCCAAGGCTTTTAGCTAAAGCAACCATCTAGCAAGCTGCAGTAATAGGAACCAAAAAGGTTCACTGTATTATAGCAAAATGGTAATATATTGGTCCTGAGATTCAGTAAAGGAAAGGGATTTCACATTTGTCCACACATCAGTAGATGTGTGCACTTCCGAAATCCACAGCAAAAGAAGCCAGGAATCAATAATATCAGCTTTGAAGGCCTCGAATAATCCAGGAAAGTAACATCAACAAAGTTCCCAGCAGAGGAAGTCCTAAAAAGAATGTAATGTTGTCCACAGAAATGATTGCTAAAGAAACTACCTGACTTGTCACAACAAACTTAGATCGGGGATAAAGTTCATCAAATAGAACAGCTGGTAAGTATTAAAATAAAAACCATATGAAAAAAAGAGACCTAGCTTTGTGCACACATTGAAGATGTGTGCACTCCCACATTCCCTATCCATGGAATTCATCTCCCGAGATAAGGGCCCCAAGGGATAATTGAGACTTTAGAAGCATGAGCCAAAATCCACAAAAAGAAACCTTAAAGTCCAATTATCATAGGAAGATGCTTAGCTTTTGTGCACACCACCAGAGTGATGCATGCACCTCCAAATGAAAATGATGTTTCAAATTACACATGAGGAAAACCAACCTTTTTCACTTTGTAAGCACCATAAACTCTTTTGGGAAGGTTTGCGCTAAATAAATAAACCATTTTCTTTCAAAGAAATTCCTCTGTTTCAAATTACACATGAGGAAAACCAACTTTTTCCACTTTGTAAGCATCATAAGCTCTTTTGGGAAGGTTTGAGCTAAATAAATAAAACAATTTTCTTTCAAAGAAATTCCTCTGTTAGCCAAAGAATCTTTTATAGAATTCGCTCTCTATAGACATGAGTCACCTTAGCAATCAGATGTTTTGAAGAAATTCTCATTCCACCAAGATTTCAAGTTCCAAATATTATGATTTTCTTCATGTATCATCTGGACCAAAATGGCACTCTGTTTTCAGGCAGATACTTGCAATAGTCCTTTTGGTACATAACCTCAAACTGTCAAAGACAACTTGTAATTCGGATTTTCATGTTGGTAGCATTCCAAAATAACTATAAAATCCACACATCAATTACCCTTCACAATCTTTGAGCATACCACCCCCTCCTGCAATTCAGGGTTGCCATTGATATTCTTGAAACCTGCACTGCTAACCAAGGCCTTAAATGTCTGTTTTGGTCACCATTTTGGTGACTGACCGAAACGGAATTTCGGCGGAATTTCGATCGAAATTTCGGTCATTTCGGTCTTTTTTTGTACTAGGGCCCTCAAATTTCGGTCATTTCGGTTGAATTTCGATTTCGACAGTATATCGAATTCGACAGAAATTTGATCAAATTTCGCTGAATTTTAAGGCTATGCTGTTAACGTCTTTCCGCTGCATTCTTGACATATCTAGAGCTGATATCAGAAGTAATCTCTTTTATATTCGACTGTAGTTTTTTAACAAAATAAACCACAAATTGATATACTCATTTGCAAATCTTCTTTTATTTCTTTCACCCTATAATCCAAGCTAGAAATATTCTTCTAATTTTCTGAGCCATCGTTTCTCTCACTTCTTGAAAATGGAGTCACACCATTCTCAAGAAATCTTTATTATCTTCGGAAGGAAGATGCCAATTTTCTAATTTCCGATCCCAGCTTATAATGGTTATTCACTGTTAAATAGACATGATAAGCATTCTTCCTTATAGGGTTTTTAAGTAACAACACTTGGAAGCCTGAGCAGGTATTTGGTTCTTAGCCTTTAGATTGTAGGCGACATGCTGAAATGCATGTTTATTTGCAAGTTAGACTTCTGCATGCTGAATCCTGCTTATTATAGAGGGAGCCAAGTTAGCCAAGTTAGCTTCTGTTATTCTGCTGTGTAACCTTCATCTTTCCTTGTTCTGTTATGTGCACATTTGTGCTCATAATAATATGCAAATAAGAAAGAACGTCCATCATAATAACAAAATATGCAAATAACATAATATTCTGTTATGTGTACTTGTTTTAGAATTACATCTGTAATGTGCTCCCAGTTCTCTTGTTATGCATAAAACGACCATACTAAATTTATATTTGCAAAAAGAATATGCTTAAATTTATATTTGCAGAAAGAATATGCTTTTGTCTGGTAATCATATAATGTAATATCCATATAACACCACCAAAACTAGATTTAAGAAGTGTCATTGTGTTTTCTTACTCAAGTTCCATGTTGAAATATCCAATTTTGTTACTGTAACACAGAAATGCATGATTTTATTACCATGCAGCTCGTCTACCCATGAATTTGCTTAAAGTTATTTGTTTTCTGACACATTTGTCTTTGGGCCTCAGGAAAAGCTTGAGAGAAGACGACAGATGCCATATCACATGCATATAAACCTTGAGCTTCTGGAAGCAGTCCATCTCATATCTGCAATGCTTTTAGAGGTTCCAAATATGGCTGCCAACACAATTGATTCCAAGAGGAAGATCATCAGCAAGAATTTCCGCAGGCTTCTAGAGATGGGCGAGAGACAAACTTTCATTGGACCCCCGGAGAATGTCCGGGATCATGTGATGGCTGCATCAAGATGTCTGAGCAAAGGGGATTTCGAAAAGGCATACAACATAATTAAATCACTTGATGCATGGAAGCTTGTAAGAAATAAGGAAGGCATTCTCGAGATGTTAAAATTGAAGATTAAGGAAGAGGCTCTTAGGACTTACTTGTTTGCTTACTCCGCCAGTTATGATTCGTTGAGTTTGGAGCGACTTACCTCCATGTTTGATCTTGCTGAAACACATGTGCACAGTATCATCAGTAAGATGATGGTCAACGAGGAGCTTCATGCTAGCTGGGACCAACCCACAAAGTGCATTGTGTTCCATAATGTAAAGCACAGTAGATTGCAGGCACTTGCTTTCCAGCTCACTGACAAGCTCAGTGTCCTCGCTGAAAACAACGAGAGAGCCTTTGAAGTCAGAACTGGTGGGGGTCTGGATGGGCTGCCACCCAGACGCCGAACTGATGGTCAGGATTTTGCTGGTTCAGGGCCCTCAGGAAAGTGGCAAGAGAACATGAACACACAAGGTAGGCAGGGTGCTGGCTATGGCGGTGGACGTGGTGGGTACAACAGTCGGTTTGGGAAC
Organism: Ottelia alismoides; assembly: GCA_037367405.1. NCBI lineage: Eukaryota > Viridiplantae > Streptophyta > Magnoliopsida > Alismatales > Hydrocharitaceae > Ottelia > Ottelia alismoides. The sequence continues at coordinate 309,887 of JAZKJV010008414.1, read as the reverse complement.
ACGACCCAGGGCATGGGCTCTGGTGGGTACTCAAGAGATCGTGCTGGACAGGGGTCTCGAGGGACTGGAAGTTACTCGGGCAGGGCTGCATATCAATACGGATCATCTACTCGGGGTACCCAGGTAGAGGCACCAGGGCGCATGGTGAGTCTGAACAAAGCAGGTCGGGTCTAGATCAAAAAGAATCTCCGGAGGCAGCAAACAGGACAGCTAAGCCGTTTTAGTTATCTACCCTTTCTTTTATATCTAGTGTTTTCATTTTGGAAAAGGATCTCTTTCATTCTGTAGGTTATCTGTGGATTTGAACGTAGTATTAGGTAACTTATTTTCAGACATGAACGGTTTTGTAATAATCAGAGGATTTCATTTCATTTTTGCTGTTTTCATTGCTCAATGCTCAAATCTTTCTTTCAGATTATTCATTGATTTTTAATATAGAAATTTCTGATTTCGACTATTTTCGCGGGTGTGAAATGTAGGGACACAAGCTAGATGTAAATCCATTAACCTATGATCGGTAGCTGTATCCGTTTCATGTAGATTTGTACATGTATATATCTATCTCGTTTGCAACGAATACAAATAACGACGTTAATATGATGTCTACGAATATTTTTATCTATACACCTTATATTACAACATTTTATGTTTCATCTGTGGTGCTTGGCTGGTGATGCACTATTCTTCATATTTGGGATGCGTATTGTTGTGGGAGGTGAGATCAAAAGAAGGAAATCGCAATGAGCATTTGGGGATAATGAGCCCTATGAATTCAGATGTTGTAAAAATAACTTTATATATTGAATATTTATCGGACACTAATAGATTGTATCGTGCCTATGGATCAAACTTAATATATCGATAATGTTGACAATATAATTAAAAATGTGCTAAATATGTGTTTTTTGAGATAAAATTACCTGACAGTTACTTGAAACTACCGCTGAAAAATCATATAGATACATTTGATTTTCTACATGGAATAATATGCTACTGTGTTAAGTAAATTGAATTGCTATTTATCAAGATGTAAGGAAAATGAACTTGCTTGTAAATAGTAAATTACCAATTAAATAATTGACCTAATCACCAACATACATTAGTTAAATACAACTAATCCAATTATTTTTAAGGTTGAAATGAGATTGTTTTTGATATGCAAATATATTCCATGTGTTGATGTTTTTTCCATGCCTTCACTCTCTTTCACTAACCATCACATTGGAAATTCTTATTTTTATTTTTACTTTTCAATCTTCGAAAATAGAGTGAGAATAATGAAATTGTTTTTTTGTTTCTTCATACATTTTCTTTGTTTCTATATTTCTTACAATTATAAAATAAAGATATACATGTTTTCTATGTTCCTTTAAAAAAAATAAAAAGCACAAGTCAAATATATTCTCCATAATCATTCAAAAAATTTGAGGGATAAGGAAATATGGTAAATAATGTAGCCAAAGGCATAATGAACACGAAATTATGATATAATTCACTTTATCATGTGTTTATTTATTCTAAGGTAGAGTTTTCTTATCCCATTATCAAAGTCCATTACTTTGCTCATAAATCACTAACACATGCATTTTTTTTCCTTTCATTTTGCACTTTATATTGTATCATGAACATAATTCCTTCACTTAACTTGCAAATTAACACCTTTTATATATATCTCGATTTAGCAAATAATAAAAATTTATAGATAGGAGCTCACTTGAATTGCTCTTCTTTCCCGATACCTCCAACAAATTTGAATTAAATATACATTTCTTTGTGAATCACATGTATTATCAAACTTAACACATAGAGGAGGCATACACTCGTCCTTTTTGAAAAGTTTGATCTGAAATACACGTAAAGATTATTGTCGTGATCTATCTCATCTATATAGTTTACATTTAGATTTATGTATTTTGGGGATTAGTTTAAATTATGGACGGAGGCCTCTCCCTGCTTCCCGAGAGTGTTGTCATATATGTTCCCTACCTTAGTTCATGTTGGTACTTCCTTACTATCGTGTGAGACAAATCCTTTTTTCTTCGGTGAAACGGAGATGATGGTTATATTTATAGATAATTAGGATGTATCCCACGCTTCGCAGTGGAATACAAATTGGTTATATAATGTAAATTTAAATATTAATTTGTAATATTTAAATTAACATTAAAAATGAGTAAAATGAAAAAAATAAAAGGAATAAACATGATGTATAAAATTAGGTAAATTTTACTAATATATAATTTCGATAAAAGCTGCAGATTTATAATAAATATGAGGAAGAGTGTACATTTTTATAAAGAGATGGATACCATAGATATTCATCTCTTTGTATATTCGATCAACAATGTAATTCTTTTATTATGAATTAAATGAAATATGTAGTGATTTTTCAAAATGTATCTTCTATGTGCACTCTTCCATATTATATTGCACACATTGACATATGGGCGTCCAAAGGTGCAAAATACAACTAAAAATATTCAAATATATACGTTGCTCCTAAATCCTAACTTCGAATACAAAATCTAAAGTTAATGGATTTTGAATAAATGAAACAAAATGTAAAAGTAATCGGTGAAATTTGCAAATGCAATAGAGGAACCATCCCAAAGGTGCTGATATGTGATAAATTATACATATTTTAAAAAAATAAATGAAACTTTCTGCCATTTATTTAATTGGAAGTTATCTAATAAATAGTTTTTTTTAAAAAGTCCTAGGTCAAAAAAAACGAAGATGCAATTTTTCGATGGTCATTGACCAATAGAAATCTTGCATATGATTTTAACATGAAATATTGGAATGATTTGATTTGTCATTCGAACAAATTATATTGAATTGGAAAATTTTAAATATGTAAAATAACGGATTGGATCGAACCATTGTCAAAAGTATATATGGGCATCCATACATTGCATATACGCATGCTTTTCTTTTAAATGTCATATGTCGTTTAATATATTCGTATGTGATACCACAAATTACATTCTTAAAATGTGATAGAGATGAAATACTAAAATTGATAATACCTTTTCTTATTTCATTGTACATATTTTGTCCACAATCACTTTACTTATGTTGTTTCTATTATTATTTTAATATACAACAACACATTAGTTAGGAAGGAAAAGAATGATGAATTTAGGACTAAAATATAAAAAACACAACATCCTTTTTGACATATATTCCTTTCTTCAATTCTAACCCAATAATCAAACTATAATCTGAATGTCAAGCATTGTGAACATGAAAATATTTTTTATGGGGTATCAATGCAAATGTTTAATAGATTTAATTTAAAAACATAAAATTTGCTAAAATTGAATAGGACACGATTAAGCTAAAATATGACCCATTCAAATTCATGTAACTCATGTTTATTACAATTCGCATGAACATTTTACGTTATTAGTGATTAGCGATTAGTGATTAAAAGGTTGTGGAATTTTTAAATAATTACACTCCCTAAATGGTAGGTGGCCATCGGGAACTCCTTTGATAGGGTCATGATCTCACTTTCTCAACTTATTAGCTTTAGTAGTAATATTTCGAGCATAAAGATAAAGAAACATACATGCATACATACATATATATAGTGATAGTTATTTGAGTTCAATTTTTATGAAATATTATATCATGTATACTTCAAGTATCAAAAAATAAGGATTGATTAAATATCAAATACTATTTGCATAATATATTATTTAACCTTATTAATTGACTATCATTGTTGTTACAACATATCTACGAAGTATTTTTTAAAAAATACATTAATTTCCATTATAGATGAATGGTGGGAAGAGTTATTTTTGAATATTTACATTTTATATTTCCAAAGATAGTAGTTGTAGAAAGAAAATCTAATATACATTTTTCAAATATTGGTACATCAGTACAAAATCACTAAACAAGCTTTAAAAATTCTAAATAACTAATTAGTGACTAAATGAATTAAAATATCAAACGAATAATACGAGTTGATATTTTTTAAAAACCTTAACAATACTTTTCCATAAATAATAAATCACCGAAATATAAAAATAATAAACTAATACTTTTAAACAAAATTGATAAGCGATTAAAACATCTTTAGAATAAATCAATCAAGATCCAAAAATAGTAACTTTACGAAAAAAACAACTATTAATTGATGATTCTTAATAAGCAATTTACATATATCGTAATATGCAACCACCAATAAATTAAGAAGGCAATATATATAAGAATTACTAAATAAAGATATGTTATTTATATGGAATTTATGAAGTACTTATCAAAAATATATTAATTTACATTATAGATGAAGGGTAAGAAGAGTTGTTTTTGAATATTTACATTTTATGAGACAATAGTTGTAGAAAGAAAAATCAAATATACATTTTTCAAATATTGGTACATCAATACAAAATCATAAATAAAATTTAAATTTTAAATAATTAATTAAGTAGTAAAATATGAATTAAAATATCAAATGAATAATATAAAGTTGATATTTAAAAAAAACCTTAACAACACTTTGTTGTAAACAATAAATCGTCAAAAGATTAAAATAATAAAAAAAGAATTTTAAACAAATATGATAAATGAATAAAACATATTTGGAATAAATTAATCAAGATACAAAGGTAGCAACTTTACGTAAAATAACTATTAATTGATGATTCTACATTAAGCAATTTACATATATCGTAATATGCAACCATCCATAAATTAAGAATGCAATATATATAAGAATTACTAAATAAAGATTTGTTATTTATAAGGAATTTGTAAAGCACTTATCAAAAAATACATTAATTTACATTATAGATGAAGTGAGGGAAGGATTGTTTTGAATATTTATATTTTATGCTTCTAAAGATAGTAGTTGTAGAAAGAAAAATCTAATATACATTTTTTAAATATTGGTACATCAGTACAAAATCATTAAACAAGTTTTAAAAAATTCTAATAAATTAATTAGTGAGTAAAATATGAATTAAAATATCAAATGAATAATATAAAGTTGTATTTTTTAAAACCTTAACAATACCTTTTTTGTAAATAATAAATAACCAGAAGACTAAAATAATAAACTAAGACTTTTAAACAAAATGATAATGAATAAAATATCTTTAGAATAAATTAATCAATACCCAAAAGTATCAACTTTACATAAAATAATTATTAATTCATGATTCTATCGTTAAGCAATTTACATATTTTGTAATATGCAACCACCAATAAATTAAGAAAACAATATATATATATAAGAATGACTAAATAAAGATATGTTATTTATATGGAAATTTTTATGGAATTATTTGAATTTTTATAGATTTTAAATGTTAATATGTAATTTTCTTTTTTCATTTACTGAAAAAGAAATCGAACTTAATTTTCATAACTATTTCAATATAGTATAAGGTGAGTAATATGTATTTGTAGGTGTTTTTTATTTTTTTATTAATGTATTTTATTTAATATATAATTTATAGTCACTTATTTATATAATGAATATGAGTTTAATTGTAAATAAGCATAAACTATAAGCAAATTTGTGTAATATCAGTGAATGGTAGGGGTATTGTCGCAAAAACTCTACAATATGCATGTTGTCAACCATATGAAAGAGAGAGGGATAGGGTGTCTATTTATAGAGAGAGAGAGGGAGAGGAATGGGAGAGATCATGCCTATTAGTGCATGGAGAGAGAGTACAGTGGTGGGATAGCGTGTAACGTAGATGCAGGGAGATGAAAAACGAGTAAAGGGAAAAGACTCAAAGGAAGCCACGTGTCTATTGATGGGTAAAAAGCCCAGCTTTAAATAGAACATATAGATTTTATTGAAGTAATGGACACCTCCCAGGTGCAGAAAACCAATTCACTATATTATATTTTAAAATTGCCCATAGCACTTGAAGTCTGTCAATAAAGGTAAAGTCCCAGCAAGTATAAAATCTATTTTCATCATTGAAATCAATTTTCTCGTAGGATGAGAAGGTAGTTGGGTCATTGATTATGGTACTTTTGTTCGTATATGAAATTTGTTGCATCTATTTCAGGAAACTAGAAATCTTGATGAAGGGGAGATAATCATCCGGATGGGATCTGATGCAACTGTTACAGCAGTTGCCGTTGGGACCTAGAGACTATCATTATCTAGTGTAAGAGTCCTTATGCTTAAAGAATATCTTTATGTTCCAGATGTTAGAAGGAACCTTATATATGTAACTAGTTAGTTATTAATATATATTCATTTCTATTCTATAATAAATTTGCCATAAATCGTTATGATAAACATATTGCAGATGGTATTCTAACCTCTGGTGGACTCTATAAGTTGTGCATTGATGAAAATGTTATGAATGTTATGACTACTGATAAAAATCTTAAAAGAACCAGGGAGGGCGTAAATCATTCGAATATGATTTGGCATCAAAAGCTTGGCCATTTATCTATTGATAGGATCAATAGATTGATAAAGGAAGGACCTTAGATTTTCTACATGTTCAATCTTTGCCTACCTACGAACATTGTATTCGAGGTAAAATGACTAGGATGCCTTTTCATAAAAGAGTTACTCGATGCGAGGGTATTCTTGACCTAATACATACCGATGTATGTAGTTGCTTCCATACAGTGACCTCAAATGGATATCGATATTATTTGACGTTTATTAATGATCATTTGCGATACATGTTTATCTTCCCGATACGTCATAAATCTGAAATTTTTGTAAAGTTCAAATAGTTCATATCTTTAATTGAGAACCAAACCGATAAAAAGATTAAAGGGATCCAATCTGACAAAAGTGGTGAGTACATCTCAGATGAATTCAAGGAATACCTCAAAGAGAGAGAAATTGCCTCCAATCTCACTCATCATAGAAATTTCCAACTTAATGATGTTGTTGAAAGACGTAACGAGACCATCGTGGACAAGGCCCATTCAATGATGAGTAAATCGCATTTACCACTTAGTTTCTGGGGATATGCAGTACATAATGCAATATATATCTTGAATAAGATTCCTAGCAAGTTTGTTCCTCAAACTCAGCATGAGCTTTGGTATGGAACTAAACCCAGTGTTAAACACTTGAGGGTTTAGGGATGCTTGGTCCATGCGAATAACGTGGACGCAAGTAAGCTAGAATCTCACACTCGTGAGTGCTATTTCATTGGGTATGTTAAGGATGGCATTGGATTCAACTTTATGACCTTGAGAATCAGATCCCCTTCGTTCTATCTATAAATAAGAATCGCTCCCTCTCTTTGAGTTTTTGTATCCTTCTTGGTCCCCCTAAACCCTCAGATCTCTTGTGAATGGGTTGATCTTGGTCGCATTTGGCTCCCCATCAGATTTGCAGTGAGCGAAGGGCGTCTTTGGAATGATCAACACTTCGTTGGGCCACCATCGACGAGGTTCCTGTTCCTTGGTCTCTAGGTACGAGCTATCCATTTTCCTTGCATTTCTAGGTGGGTTTTAGTTATAATTTTTATTCCCATCTTTTATTTCATGTTTTAATCGTTTGATTTAGTGTAGAATTTAGACCGTAGCTATAGAGCTTTGGCCATCATTCCTCATCCTACGCCCCTGTTTCGATCACGCCTTCACCACCATTCTCTTTCCCGCATGCTTATCCGTCTCCAGCTCCACCCAGATCCCCTTGATCCTCCCTTGATCATGTCATCGAGGTCTTCTCCTCCACCTTCGTTGGAGACCTCTCCGTTCCACCTCATCTTCACCTAGTCCACCCAATAAAGGGCTTGAACTGTTCACCCTTGTTCCCCCAAACAGAACCCCATCTGGGGAAGATTTCAGCCCACATGCAAGCTTCAGGTAATCTCGTTTCGTTACACATCTCCAAGACCATATCGATGGGTTCTGGAACACTTTGAGGCCACCATTAGGTGTGGAACACCCCCAGGAATCAATCAAGCACAATAGTAGTCGAGGGTACTGTCAGAGCCGACTAGGAGAAGGGATCGAAGCTCACCAAAGAGTTGTTCTTCCACCAGCCTTCAGCATCGTCCGATCGAGGACCTCTTCCAAGTGGAGTAATGAATCTCATATTCATCATGTTAAAATCAACATATTAATCTCCTTGCTTAAATAATACAGTAAAAATCATTGATAATTCCTTATTATTATCCTGTATATAAACTATGTATAATTAACCTATATTCTAACTTTATTTATTGTATATAATTACAACCATTTCCTTGTCTTTTTATCTTATTGAAAAACCCATAAAATTAGATTAATTAAGGGATATTTACACCCATAACCTTGAGTAATTTGGTAGTTACCCCAGTGATGAATCCACATTTCGTCATCTTTATTCTATCATTTTGGCACCAAAAACCCTAGAAAATGCCTGTAAATATCATTAATATCATCATCTTAGCATTCATGCATGTGCATCTAAACAATGTATAAAATACTGTAATTAAAGCCAAAATTATAGAATAAATAAAGAAAAAAGAATAAAATATTGTAAATATTTCATGACCCGAAACCCCGAGACCTAGGCATCTTGATGAATAGGTCGACAAGGAATAAAGTAGGGGGAGATAAGGGCCAAATACCTATAATTCTTAATTCATTCTTTATTCATTTTGGGACCTATTTTTGGTTTCACTTTTTATACATCAAATAAAAAAACTTTGTACATAAAAGTGGTAGATAATTAAATAAAGAAAAATACAAAATTGATTTCACTGAAAAATAATACACAGATAAAAAGTTATGGTCTGAATAAGAATCCAGAATCCCAACTTCCCAGACCCGTATCTCACAACTGACAACTCCAAATGCAGCATACTCACTCTAATTGTATATAGAATAAAATAATCTATTTAATGGCGGTGGTTTCGCATTTGGCGGAGCTACGGTTTGAAAGTTAAGTTTTGGACCCTCATTGTATACTTGTACATATTAAAATATTCAATTTATTATTCATTTATTATTTTTATAGTTTTATATTTTTATAATGTTGTAAATATTACTTATAATAATTATGTGCATTAAAATTAGAATAAAAACATAAATACAACTCAAATAAAAATACGTGTATACTCAAAACATAGGTATTATACTTATATACATACCTGTATGAACTATACTTATATTTTATTAATTATACAAAATAAATCAGAAAAATAAAATAAAAATATATTTATGTGTATAAAAGTATGTTATAATTTTATAAAATACTAAATATAAATAATAAAAATAAAAATACAAAATAAAAATAAGAGAATGCACTATATAGAATAATATACCTATATGAGGGTATAAAAGCAACTAGTAAAAATACCTCTCATAAAAATAATTAAAAAGCACCATAAAATAATTTAGAAAATAAGAAACAATTTTTATTTTATAACCTAAAATTAATAAATTCATCTTCGATTTTTAAATGAGCTTATAAATCATTTTTTTGGGGTTTTTCCTGGTTGGTCCATGTGGACCAACCAGGGGGTGGTCTTAGTTGACTCGGGTCAACTACCTGCCCTCCACCCATGTACGTCTGTCAGAGTGCGTTTGACCTCGTTTTGGTCGATTTTTTCCTGATCACATCTTGCACCATTCCATGATGGAGTCTTGACAACTTTTTCTCCTCGATTATCAAGCTTGCTCGCCCTATGATCATCTCGAGGAATGGATCAGTGTGTCGCCCGAGGTGCCTTGATCTTTGGAACACCTTGGTCAGGGGTCAAACCAGATATAACGACCCCTCACTTTGAATTTGATCTTTGGACTTCCTTCGGACCACCCCTCTCCATCTTCGTGCGCTCAAGACCTTCCTGGAGGTGACAGCTCCAGATCACGCTCTTCAGCCTAGGTGATCGAGGTCGGAGAAGCTCCCAACACCTCCCGCAAGTCCGACGGTCGAGGTACCTTCTTCCTCTGGCTTCGGCCATTGAGGGCATTCCCCCGCTCATTTCTTTCATGCAATCAGTTCCTGTTACCCTTAGGATTAAAAATCACCAAAAAATCCGAGATTCGTCGCTTTAATCGCTAGATCTATTCACTTAGCCGGAGCGCACCTCCGGCCGATCATCTCCCCGTCGATCCACGCTCCCCCACGTCCATCCAAGGGTCCAGACAGTTTGGCCTGGACCCCTTGACTCGTTTTGCAGGTCAACGTGCATTTGAGAGCATCTGGAGGCGAGTTTTGAAGCTCGCCGGAGCCAACGAAGCCTCCCAGCTCCGCCAGCCACCAGCAAGCACCACGGCCACCGCCGTGGCTTTTTGATGACTCCAGACGATAGAGGAAGACCTGAGGAGGCAGCAGCCCGATTTTGAAGCTCAAAAGCCACCGGAGCTGGCAGGAGGAGCTCGAGGAACTTCACCCAGCCGGAGCTCCGCCTTGTTCTTCCAGCCACCTTCGCCACCGTCCGATCAAGGGAGCCCCTCCAGATTTAATGTGGACCGTTCGATCATCAGCACCCAGCCACCGTCGATCTCAGCCGAGATCTAATCTCAGACGTCCACCAGCGAAGCGTCACCGGCCGTTCAGATTGCGCCACGTATCAAGTGGCATCTTCCTCGCCGTTGGATCGCGCGCCGAGGGTATTTTGCATCTACACCCTCGCGCCTTTTGTATTTATATTTTAGTTTTAAAACTTTCTTCTGTAGTGTAAAGTTTTTGTAATATTTGCACAAAGACCCCTAAGCTTCTCGTATTTGCATATAGGTCCCCTGCCACGTCACCTCACGTGACCAGTTCACGTGAGGTGTGGGCATTTTGCCAAGGTACCCTCGGCCTTTGTTGTATTTTATTTTAGTACCAAAACTTTGACATCACGTGTTATATTTTTGGAAATATTGCAAGTAAACCCCCAGGTTTTTGAGAAATTACATTTTAGTCATCGCCAGGCGCGTGCAAGTCACGCGCCCTGGTGGGAAAATTGCTAGGACACCCAGGCGGGTTTTGTAATTGAATTTTGGTGCTATAAATTGAATATTCAGTTCAAACTTTTGTGGAAATTTGCATGTCTGCCCCTGGATGTTTGAGAAATTGCAGAAATACCCCTGCCAGGCCTTTAATTGTTTGGATGCTTGTTGTAATTGTTTAAATTATCATTTCAAGTCCAAAAATTCCACAAAAATAGGGTTAAGCTCCTGGATACTTGTATTTTGACGCCCTAATTTTAGTTTTTGATTTTGTTTTATTTTTATATTTATTAAAAATCAAAAACTCGCTTTTTATGCACTGTCTAGCTTAGAAAATGCCAAAAAATACTAAAACACTTCGAAAAATTCCACAAAAATTCCCTAGTGTCTATTTTATCATGCTTTGTGTCAGTCCAAAAATCACTAAAAATCTCAAAAGAAAAACATTAAAAATTTAAAACACTCAAAATCTTCAAAAAAATATATAAAATCAAAGAAAACTCTAAAAAATACAAACTCAGGTTCTGTTTGTTTCATATTTTGTTCTCTTTATTTGAAAAAAAGTGTGAAAAATTTTGGTTGCTGTTTGCTAATTTTAATTCTCATTTTACTCACAGCCAGCACATTTTCCACTGTTTCCTCTTATTTCAGTATTTAAAAATATCAACAACACCTTGAAAAATCTCCAAAAATCACAAAAATAGTAAAAAATCCTAAAAATATCAAAAACATTTTATTTCTGAATTTTTGGTTATTTTTGCACATTTTTATAAATATTTTATCTTTCCTTTTATTACATTGTCTTTATTTTCCAATATCCAAAAAGAAAATTTAAAAAAAATATAAAATATAAAATATAAAAATCAGAAAATTAAAAATCAAAATAAAAAATTAGAAAATTAAAAATTAAAAAAAATATGTAAAATTAAAAACCCACAAAAATTTCCTTTAGTTGCTTGCTTAGTGTAGACACATCACACACATTCACTTGTGCACATTAATTTTGAATTACCCTGCTTGCTTCCTGTGTTCGAACTCTCTGCATACTTGTCCCTATACATCATTTGTGCAGAGTTAAAAATAAATTTTAACTCCACATTATTTCTAATTTATTGATCTTTAGTGTGGGTTAATTGTTGATTTTAGTTCGAGATTTATCGTGAGTCGTCACAGCGACGGGTGTCTCCGCCTTGTGTGAGATACCACTTTAGACTCCGTGAATCTTGACTAAATCACCCAGGAACCCTTGATAATCTCGAATTACATCCAGAACCTCGAATAACCGCTACGTTTTACACCCATAACCTTCCGTTAGTTTAGTCCATTAACTCAACTAAATGGCTGAGTTAATCTAACCAAGAAGTGATCTAACGATTGAGATTAATCCAAAAAAGATAAAGAGGTCCAGGGGGAAAACATGAAGAGGTCCAGGGGGAGGGGGCTCGACCTGGCTTTGAGCTTTGAACCGTGGCTGGCTTTGGTTGGGGCGGACCAGGAACATGGGAGGAGGAAGAGCTGGGTGAGGGGTTCTCCAGGAGGAACGCATTGGGGGCTCTTCCAGGAGGAGTGTGGGGGTGGTGGTGGGGTGCGGGGCTCCAGGAGGAATGCGCGCCGGGCGGGGGAGGGGGGGCTTCATCAATGGGCGGACGGGCGGGGCTGGAAGGCTTCGACGATTGCGGCGGGGCTCCGGAGGGGCGGGGGTGGGTGCGGGGATCCGAGGCTCCATGGGGCGAGGGGTGGGCACGGGGCTCCGGGGTGGCCGGGGTGGGAGGGGCTCCAGGGGGACGATGGTGGGCGGGGGCAGGCGGGGCTTCAGGGGCGTGGGGCTCCGGAGGGGAGCAGCTCCGAGGGGACGATGGTGGGTGAGGCTCCAGGGGGCGCGGGGCTCGAGGGGGGCGATGGGTGACTGCGAACAAGGGAGGGGGTGGAGATGGGCGCAGGGCTCAGGGGGGAGGGGGTGGAGCTGGGCGTGGGGCTTCCGAGGGGGCTTCGTCGGGCAGACTGGGGAGCTGGGCGCGACGCTCCACGTGGATGGTGGGGTGGGGGCTCATGGAGGTTGGGGCTTCCACGAGGAGGTTTCTCACCGACGGGGTCTTCCAGGAGGAACTCGTGGGGTTGCAGCTTGCCGGTGCCGAGCAGGTCGACCTGGAGCTCGCATGTGGGGATCAGACGCACGGGGAGGGAGAGGGCTGGAGCTCGTATGCAGCGTAGGCACATGCGGAGGGGACAACTTGTCGGGGACAAGTAGAAGGCCCTGAGGCTTGCCTGGGAGAAGGGTTATCATCTTGTTTGACATAATGACATCATGTTATAAATGTGATGTCTTTTGAAGGGCAAAATGGTAAACATATCACTTTTTCTATTAGAGTTAACGGAGAATTCAGACGGAAATTGACACAGAGTTATTCCATGTAAAGGTTAAGCATTATTCGAGTATCTGGATGTAATTCGTGATTATCGAGGGTTTCTGGGGTAATTACCAAATTACTCAGGGTTATGGGTGTAAATATCCCATTAATTAATTATCTATATTAGTTTTTACCTTTAAAAGAGATAAAAAATACAAAAATATCAAAACCCAAAAGTGATGTTTTTATCCCATTAAAAATACCCCCAAAAATACACTTTTACATAAATGACTCTTTTGACTTTTTATCCAACATGAAACTTGTAGATCTCATCGAGATCTACACCTTTCATGTTTTGACTTTTTCTTAATTTTACATCTAACTAATTCTATTTGATTTCTCCTTTTTATTGCATTTATTGATTTTTCTAGTGCAACTACGTGACGCTCTCTAGAGCCGCCATGCGACCACTCCCTATTCTCGTCACCCGGTCCCTATCTTAGCCCTTGTATCAAGTGTCCCCCGCCTCCATCATGATGGTCTACCCTCGCTTCGCTTCTAGCCATCAGATCTCCCCTGAGATCTGATCCCCACCGCTCTTTTCCGCCTCACTCATAGCCACTTGATACCCGTATTATCCTACGTCCACCTTCGCTCCACATCACCAGCTCACCCCCACCATAGGATAAACCCTCATATCTTCCTCGACCTTCACCTCTAGATCACATCCTAAGTATCTGATCTGGTGCGTCTACTCGTGCCCTAATCGCAGCTGTTGGATCGTAAGATCCAATGACTATACCCTCGTCTTTCTCCTCAATGCCCCTCCTTCCCCTACTCTTACACCTTACGCCCGCTCCACCCCCTTCCATTTTTAAGCCCCCTCCTCTGGCCATTTCTTCACTGTTGGACATGCGAGCCCACGGCGAGCCATTATGCAATAAATGTTATTGCAATTCACTGCTTAATCTGAAATAAAGAGTACATAGTTTGCATAATAGGTCCCTTAGTGCAATTAGGGTTATGTACCATGGTCATCTTAATGATCATACAGCTGTTGATTCAATTATTGAATCATATAGGCTTGTGCTTAGATGAATATATAATGAGTTAGATTGAGGACTCATCAAGCACCGTCAAATGATTATTAAGAGATGATCTCCTGCCTGAGTAGGAGATGGCAATCCTTTCTCAGTTAGGCTGATATCTGACCGACTTCTTGATGCAGGTCCTCTGCATAGGAATAGAGATTCAGAGGTGTCAGATTAGTTAGGTCAAAGAGTTGACTTAACGAGATCGAGATTACCAAAGTCCTATATCATATGCTGTCATGATATAGGCACACATCCTCTGACCGGAGACAGATGTGTTACTATATGTCTGAGTATGTACATTTGGCAGACCAATAGGTTGATGGCCTAATCAAGGTCTATACACCGGCGCGCTGGTGTGCATATAAGGGCATATGAGTAATACGATCTCTCAAAGGGATCATACATGTTCACTACTGAACCGGAAGACATGAGCTCACTCATGAGATATTGGGAAGAATCAAATTCCGTGCGCACGGTCGTCTCGCTTTGGAAGCTTGACTGAATTTGTTGGTTTGATATATACTTTTGGAAAGTATATGATCAAGACCTAGGTATGATATGTGCTTTTGGAAAGTATATGATCAATACTGACTCCCAATGATCGAATGAGAAACTTACTGATAAAACCATGAAGTAGACAGTATAAAGTTGATCCAATACTTCGGGTTTAATCTGAGTCTTCCAGTATGCATGATGTACAGGTATTAGGAATACCTGAGGGTGATGTGATCATAAACGATTGTATAACCATGACGCTTCCATTCCTAGGGAGTGATGAAACGGGTCTGGATTTTAGTGACTCCTCTCAGTAGAGAAGTAATCTGATCTTAGTCCAAATGTTGGACATTGATCTGAATGTGATTCAGTTGCAATGAGAAGATTAGATTTGCGGTCTTGATTTAATCAAGCATCTATGGGAGGCCCGCGATCTGGGCATGAGATATAATCTCAATATCCATGTCACTATACGTAGAACAATACAATCGCCCTGTCCTTATCTCCAAGTATTCGCGGAGAAAGCGCATTATCCTTGAAAGAGTTCATGGATAATTCTATTGTTGATATATGTATCCGAGCATTGAGAAAATGGATAATTAAATGTGATTTAATTATCATGAATAATATGAATTTGATTCATATTATAAGGAGAGTTATCTTAGATAATTAAATGTGATTTGATTATCAAAGATGTAAATAATATGAATGTGATTCATATTATTTGAGCACATGAGAATAAGTTATCCAATATAATTAAATGTGGTGGATAAGAATAATGTGGATAGTAATATCCAATTATTCATAATATGTTATAAATATGATTTATAATGTATTAGAGAGAGCTAATTATAATTTATATGTGTTGATTAATTATTATGTGTATTGGATACACATTGTGTAATTAATTGACAATGTAAATTATATGTTGTTTTGGGTTGTGAATATGATTCACAATTTTTTCATGGCAAGATTGCAATATTCTCAAATATAATTGTGAATTATTTTTGAAGAATAAAATCCCAACAAATAGTTGTTGGAAATAAGTAGAGAGAAAATAAAGGAGATGTGCAATCTCATGGAATCCATGAGATTGCACTCCCCATTAGGAATAGAAGGGGCGACACCCAATTCCCTTGGGGAATTGGTGGCCCTCCCCTCTTCTTTATGGGGAAAGATCTCTCCTTTGTATTCTCACTCCTTATTTGATTGATTTAATTTGGTATTAATATTTATTTGATTTATCAAATATATTTTATCAAAATTAAATCACAAGTTGTTGGTTTTTACCAACAACAATCTTGACCATTGGATTGACATAAATCAATCTCATCCATTGATTTTATATGTCACATGGATTGAGATCCATGGATCCCAAAACCCTATAAATAGAGAGGCATACCCATGCTCTTTTTTTACACATAATGCTTGAGAAGCATCTCTCTCTCTCTCTTTCCCTAGACGTCAACCCTCTCTATCCCTCTCATGGTCGTCCACCATGGATACCATGGAGAGGTTCTCCGTCGCCGCAGCATCGTCGTTATGCTGCCCGATCGTATGCTCGTGGATCTCCGTCTCCTTCGGTGCGCCTCGCTCGTGAAGAAGACGATGGATCTCGTGTGTCGAGATCAGGAGATCCACCGCTTGGATCATCAACATGGATTGCGAGAAGCACGCAGTTCATCCCCGCGCTCGCAAGCGTCTCCTCCGTCGGATCGGACTTGAGACAGGAGGTCTCTTCATTTAGAGACTCGATCGCAACCACGCTTCAAGAGGTAATCCTATTACTTGTTTGTGGTTTAGATGAAATGATTCGAGAAGTGTTCTTGGATCATGTGGTTTCGTCGTATATTTTTTTTTAAATTCCGCTGCATTGAGCAACTAGTCCGACTAGTCGCTCCTCGTCGTATTCGATACGACGCTCACGCTTCCGTGATGCGCTTGAGGATCTAACCATATCCTTCAAGTGGTATCAGAGCCTCAGGTTGACGGTTTCGAATGTGATTCGCTAATCGAGGACGACTTGGGTTCGTTAAGGCCGCGAAAGTTTTTATCGCATTTGATTTTGCAGATCTGTTTAGTGTATTTTTTCGGCCCTGTTTAAATTGTTTAAACACGAAAATTGCACTTGGATTTTGTTCCCCATTAAATAAGGAAACCATAGGATCTGAGTTTGCGTAAATCGGATTTCGTATGCTCGAGATATGGTTGTTTTAATGAACATGTATTCACTGTTACGGGAACTGCGAATCTTAACGTAATTAAAGAGTTAATTACTGTTTAGATACGCCTTGAAATGCGTGCAAATTACATAGGTTCTGTTGTAAATCAAGTTAGCAAACTATGGAAACTTACTTTGCTTAATTTGGATTTAAATTGATTGAGATATGCTAATTTTAGTAAGTAGGGGTCACTGCTGAAATTACTTTCCTAATCAAGAACCATGTGATTGTCAATTAGTGAAATTAATTGTTAATTTCAAGAAATAATTATGGAAAATATTTGAGAAATATTGGAATATGATTATTTTCTTAATTGACTTGACCTCAACCAATTAATTGATTATATTTGATCTAGATCATAATTGGAAACACAATCATCAAACTTCTTGCTTGAATAGGATTGGGAATTTGTCTAGCAAATTTCCTTATAATCAAAATTGTTTTGATTACTATATGGTATAATTTCGGTAGAAGAACCGATGATCATCTCAAGTACAAATTAATCAATTTGACATTATCCTTTCCCGAGGCGGATATGGTGTCTAGTCGGGGATCGTTGGAGTAGCGGGTTGCAACGTATGCGGTCCGTCCCACTCCCGCTGGTACTGGCCATGACAGCGGGTAGGGCTGGGATAATGTCCGAGGGATTAAGATGTATTTTTCTAATTATTAAAATACGAATTAATACGTACTTTGAGAATAATACCATATATATTCAAGTAAGACAATCAAGTTTGATTGATTGAATTGGATTAATAATTAATTTAATATGATTAAGTTAATCATGTCCAATAAAAATACTCTAATATGATTAGAGTTGATAATTCCCTTGGAAGAATTAATTATATGAATGTGATTCATAGAAATTAATTTAATTTGAATAAGATATGGACGATCACATAAGTGACATCCATGGTCTCCCGTCAAGGCGAAGGGTTCCGTCGCCAGATATTATATGTGGGAGACGCCTGTACGAAGTGACAGCTCCTGCATATGATCCATTTGGATCGGGCTCATCGCTTCTCGAAAGAGTAAGGACTTATGCGTAGTGACCCCAATATCGGGTCCTCATATTATTGGGGCGATATTGGATTGCGCATATCGAGTTGTATTCCTGTTGACGGTTGGTTCAATTAATGACGGGTCAACATCACCTTAGGGGTGGTGGGCCCGGGTGTTAAAGACCGAATTGGGAGATGCAAGTTGGACTTGCAAGGCGGAATGTGTTCCCGCTTCTTTTTATCCGAGTTGTAGGTTCTCATATTATTGGGATGCAACAAAGATAAGGAAGGAGATCCCAGATCTTGCTTGAGATATAATGGTAAGTATATCTCTTACACTGAAAGTGATTAAGGGAATGAACTTTCATTGTTGATATGGCAAGACAACTTTGATATAAAAATTCCTAAACCAAAGTAAATTATATAAATATATACCCTTATACAAATTACTTATTTCAGATAATCCTTCATTAAACCCACTCAATGTTATACTCATTAATAACCAGTAGAATATCATGGATTGGACCCTTGATCCAGATATTGTACTTGAGATTGGACACATAATGTATGTGGTTGCAATGTGCAAGTTTCCTCATAATAATGAGAAGTGATAATTAAATAAGACAATAGGACTAAAACCCTAGGGTTTGTATGTCTCTATAAGTCTTGATCTTATCGAATGTACTTTGGAAGTGACATGTCGATGATGATCGCAATTGTCAAATAATCCTTATAAAATCAATAAAGATATTCTGGCATACATATGTGCTCTTGACATTTAATCATGAATGATATGATTCTCTGCATCATGTAGAATGGTAGCTCTATAAGAGATGATGTATTCAAATTGTTTGAGTACCTACCTGAACCTATGTTTTAAGAGTTTAGATGGATGTAGTTGATGAGTGTCATCATTCTACTGTCTACACTCTAGTCATTCATGAAGCTTCATAATATTCATATTGTATGAATTGGGTGAAGCATGCATAAATGTCGAAATGCTCTTACATTAAATTCTTTTGAATTTAACATAAGAGGTCCTTAGTCTTAAGCAATGGTTGTTTATAGATAAAGGGAGCGCAGTGGAAGCATGGGTTGGACCCAAGTAAGAAGTGTAGTCAAAGAGTTGATTATACTTCTGTGACTTCCATCCAAAAAGTTGGATGAATGCCAATATTGCAATAAGTTGATGTGTTGATAGTATGACTATCAAGTCTGTCTAACATCCTCAGAAAAGGACTCGGATGGAGCATCAGTATAATCTACATAGATTATTGATATTGACTTGCTTATTGAATAATATAAAGTCTAATAATTGTATCTTCTAATCACACTTGCAATTGGTTGCATATGTATTAGAAATTTGATCTTAAGATTTATTGGTCATCCATGTTGAAAGTGATGCAAATGTTGCAACAATTTCCATGAGATCAATAGACTTCATATTTTCAGTGGGAGCCCTTAGTCTTAGAGAATGTCTCTATAACCTAGATATTAGAATACGCTCATTGTTTATTTCTAATTGTTGGCTATAAACATGAATTCTGAAATTTATCTATCATAAAGAGTTATGATGGATATATATTTCAGATAGTAATCTTACATCTAGCGGACTCCACAAAATTAGAAATTAATGAATGGTTCATTAAGATTTCAAATACTGAAAATTAAAACCTTTAAAGATCAATAGGAGGATAAAGATCATTTGACAATGATCTGGCATCATGTTTTGGACATTTGTTTGTTGATGTGATCAATAGACTGATAAGAGATGAACCTTTAGATTGTCTAAATGTTCGAATCTTACATACTTATGAATATTGTATTCAAGAGTAAAAATGTCCAATACACCCTTCTTTGGGAAAGGTGTAAGATGTTAAGGTATTCAAGATCTCATACATATTGATGTATGTGAATCATCTATATCAGAATAAACATTATGGATATGTGATATCTATTAGTGATTATTTGTGATATGAGATTTCTTCTCTTCACTTAGAAAACTTTGAAATGTTCAAAGATTTCACAATTTTGGTTTAGAACCAAAGTTTGAAGGAAGACGAAATGAATTTGATCTAACCAAGGTAGCCCGTACCTATTAGATGAATTCAAGAAATACCTTATGGAGATATGAATATCATTCCTATCTCAATCCTCCTAATGAACCTTAACTCATTGGAGTTGTAGGGAGATACAATTGATCATGTGTGACATGATTTGATCAATGATTAATCCTAGCATAATTATCTCTTAGTTTCCAAGGTATATATGTAGTAGAGACGACATTATATACTTAAAAGGGTTCCATGCATGTAAGCTGGAATCTAGCACTAGAGAGTGCTACTTCATTAGGAAAATAAAGGATGGTATTAGATACCTACTTTATGACCTTGAGATTCTTAAAAGATCTCATCTTTGAGAATATGATTCTTATAGGATGACTCTCTTGAGAATCAAGATGAAAATGAAGTAAAGGAACTCATTTAATCTTGAAAAGATGATGAAGCTCCTGAAATCGGAAACCAAAAATAGATAATTAAAGATGAAACATTAATACCTCTTCAAATAAGTTTGAGGATGGATTCCATGTGTCAGTTAAATCTGAAAATGATCGGACTTCATGTGATGAAGCTCCTGAGGATCATGACATGGAAAGATGGATGTTAGCAATAAAAGTCTAATGTAGACTTCATATACAAGTGTTGTATATGGACCCTCGAGGATCCACCTATATGGGTCAGACCCATTAAGGTGTAAATGGATCTTCAAGAGAAAGAGGGAACCTGATGAGAAGGTATAGAACTTCAAAGCACGATTCGTAGCCATGAGCTACACACCGAAGAGAAGGCATCGCTTGCGATAAGACTTGCTCTCCAGTGACCTTGCTTTAACCCATCAGAATATTGCTAACTATAGCTGCACAACTTGTCTATGACATCTTCATGGTGTGAGTCAAGATTGCATTCCTCTATGAATACCTCTCTGAGGATATTCATATGAAGTAGACCCAAGGCTTCATGGTTGAGGAAAGAAAGGTGTGCTAGCTGAAGAACTCCATCTTTGGACTCCAATAAGTTTTTTGTAGTTGGAACATAAGATTTGATGAAATTATAAATGTTGTAATTTCAGATAAAATCTTGATGAACCATGTGAAGCTTAGTGGGAGTACCATTGTGTTCATCATGCTTAATGTAGATATTATTATAATCATTTAGAATGATATAAGAATAAATAATAAGTGTTTGATAATTTGGTTGTTCCATACCTTGAGATACGATCTCAAGGATATTTCTTAGATCTTAGTTCTGAAGTAGCTCAGAAGCAAAGAGAAGAGGATATTGGGACCATCACATTAGTAATACACCTTGGACTTATTCCATTTTCTGGAAAATTCCAAGAAAGGCTTCCTTCCCTTAAGATATGGTAGTGACCTATCTAAAGGGATAGCACCTCAAAGAGTTGAGGAAGTGAATGCTATAACTGCTTGCACTTGTGCATCAGTTATGAGAAGCTGGTTATGTGCTAGATGTGTACAAGAGCCAGATGTCTGCCATGCAGTGGGAATAGTAAACTGTTACTAATCCTACTATGGAGATAAAACACTTGATTGCAGTAATAATAATATCTTCAAAGATGATAAAACTTAGAGATAGTGATCTCAAAGTCTTATCTTCAAAAGTTTAAGATCTTGTAGATAGTGATCTATAAGGGTCTTAAGTGTAGATACCTTAGGAGATAGAGATCTCCAGGAATGAAGGTTTTCTAAAAAAAGGATTATGGGAATTCTGGTTATGATAATTAATAAGATGTAGTGTCAAGGACACTATAACCGATAAAATTGAGTATCGGTTGCATGAAATGCAACATTCGTATTGGATGCGAGCACTGTTACTAGGAGATATGCAAGTGCCGTGAAAGGACTTGGCGTAGTCTCTTGGGAACAGATTGACTGATCAGCTTACCGAGCTATTTTTTTAAATAGCCTATGATTGTCACATGAGTGTGGGTTTAAATGATTAGCTCATTAATGGCTCTTTGGGCTAGTGGGAGATTGTTGGACATGCGAGCCCACGGCGAGCCATTATGCAATAAATGTTATTGCAATTCACTCCTTAATCTGAAATAAAGAGTACATAGTTTGCATAATAGGTCCCTTAGTGCAATTAGGGTTATGTACCATGGCCATCTTAATGATCATACATCTATTGATTCAATTATTGAATCATAGAGGCTGGTGCTTAGATGAATATCTAATGAGTTAGATTGAGGACTCATCAAGCACCGTCAAATGATTATTAAGAGATGATCTCCAGCCTGAGTAGGAGATGGCAATCCTTTCTCAGTTAGGCTGATATCTGACCGACTTCTTGATGCAGGTCCTCTGCATAGGAATAGAGATTCGGAGGTGTCAGATTAGTTAGGTCAAAGAGTTGACTTAACGAGATCGAGATAACCAAAGTCCTATATCACATGCTGTCATGATATAGGCACACATCCTCTGACCGGAGACAGATGTGTTACTATATGTCTGAGTATGTATATTTGGCAGACCAATAGGTTGATGGCCTAATCAAGGTCTATACACCGGCGCACTGGTGTGCATATAAGGGCATATGAGTAATACGATCTCTCAAAGGGATCATACAGGTTCACTACTGAACCGAAAGACATGAGCTCACTCATGAGATATTGGGAAGAATCAAATTCCGTGCGCACGGTCGTCTCGCTTTGGAAGCTTGACTGAATTTGTTGGTTTGATATATACTTTTGGAAAGTATATGATCAAGACCTAGGTATGATATATGCTTTTGGAAAGTATATGATCAATACTGACTCCCAATGATCGAATGAGAAACTTACTGATAAAACCATGAAGTAGACAGTATAAAGTTGATCCAATACTTCGGGTTTAATCTGAGTCTTCCAGTATGCAGGATGTACAGGTATTAGGAATCCTGAGGGTGATGTGATCATAAACGATTGTATAACCATGACGCTTCCATTCCTAGGGAGTGATGAAACGGGTCTGGATTTTAGTGACTCCTCTCAGTAGAGAAGTAATCTGATCTTAGTCCAAATGTTGGACATTGATCTGAATGTGATTCAGTTGCAATGAGAAGATTAGATTTGCGGTCTTGATTTAATCAAGCATCTATGGGAGGCCCACAATCTGGGCATGAGATATAATCTCAATATCCATGTCACTATACGTAGAACAATACAATCGCCCTGTCCTTATCTCCAAGTATTTGCGGAGAAAGCGCATTATCCTTGAAAGAGTTCATGGATAATTCTATTATTGATATATGTATCCGAGCATTGAGAAAATGGATAATTAAATGTGATTTAATTATCATGAATAATATGAATTTGATTCATATTATAAGGAGAGTTATCTTAGATAATTAAATGTGATTTGATTATCAAAGATGTAAATAATATGAATGTGATTCATATTATTTGAGCACATGAGAATAAGTTATCCAATATAATTAAATGTGATGGATAAGAATAATGTGGATAGTAATATCCAATTATTCATAATATGTTATAAATATGATTTATAATGTATTAGAGAGAGCTAATTATAATTTATATGTGTTGATTAATTATTATGTGTATTGGATACACATTGTGTAATTAATTGACAATGTAAATTATATGTTGTTTTGGGTTGTGAATATGATTCACAATTTTTTCATGGCAAGATTGCAATATTCTCAAATATAATTGTGAATTATTTTTGAAGAATAAAATCCCAACAAATAGTTGTTGGAAATAAGTAGAGAGAAAATAAAGGAGATGCGCAATCTCATGGAATCCATGAGATTGCACTCCCCATTAGGAATAGAAGGGGCGACACCCAATTCCCTTGGGGAATTGGTGGCCCTCCCCTCTTCTTTATGGGGAAAGATCTCTCCTCTGTATTCTCACTCCTTATTTGATTGATTTAATTTGGTATTAATATTTATTTGATTTATCAAATATATTTTATTAAAATTAAATCACAAGTTGTTGGTTTTTACCAACAACAATCTTGACCATTGGATTGACATAAATCAATCTCATCCATTGATTTTATATGTCACATGGATTGAGATCCATGGATCCCAAAACCCTATAAATAGAGAGGCATACCCATGCTCTTTTTTTACACATAATGCTTGAGAAGCATCTCTCTCTCTCTCTCTCTCTCTTTCCCTAGACGTCAGCCCTCTCTATCCCTCTCATGGCCGTCCACCATGGATACCATGGAGAGGTTCTCCGTCGCAGCAGCATCGTCGTTATGCTGCCCGATCATCTGCTCGTGGATCTCCGTCTCCTTCGGTGTGCCTCGCTCGTGAAGAAGATGATGGATCTCGTGTTTCGAGATCAGGAGATCCGCCACTTGGATCATCAACATGGATTGTGAGAAGCACGCAGTTCATCCCCGCGCTCGCAAGCGTCTCCTCCGTCGGATCGGACTTGAGACAGGAGGTCTCTTCGTTTAGAGACTCGATCGCAACCATGCTTCAAGAGGTAGTCCTATTACTTGTTTGTGGTTTAGACGAAACGATTCGAGAAGTGTTCTTGGATCATGTGGTTTCGTCGTATAATTTTTTTTTAAATTCCACTGCATTGAGCAACTAGTCCGACTAGTCGCTCCTCGTCGTATTCGATATGACGCTCAAGCTTCCGTGATGTGCTTGAGGATCTAACCATATCCTTCATTCACTCCCTAACAGCTACCCCTTGTAGTCGTTACCACCCTCATCCTCACGAGACTTCCATCATACCTCCTCCATTAATCCTCCACCATCAAAACATCTATTAAAACCCCCTTCCACCACGTAATGATCGGAGACCATCCCTGTAAAGCCCCTCGCTCCGCCACCGTTCACCCCCGTCCACCATTCCTAGGGTTCAACCTATCCATCCTCCGCCTCCCTACGATAGACTGAGGCGGGTGGAGTGTCCACAATGGTCGTTCATCCCTGATGTTGACCCATGGTCAACTTGACCATGATTGCGGCTGCCCTCGGGTACCTCCAGGCTCCGTTGCCTAGGCTGAGCACGTCGGGCGATGGCCTGAGCATCTCCTGATGCTCAACCTAAGCCTTTGTCTGCCACTCTTCTTCCTTGAATCCTTCAGGTAAGTGTACCTCATTTTGTTGGGTTTTCTTCAATTTATCCCACCACTTACATTTATTCTCACCGCCACCCAACCACTCAAAGACTTTTACCACTCATCTCCCATCTTCGCCGCACCTTCCACTTGTCATCTTCCCTTCTCCGCAACCCCCACCATGCCTGTCTTTTTCTTCTTAAACAAGCCAGAGGCGAACCCATCCAGGTCTCCATCTCCGACCACCCCATCCCTCCACTCACCTCACAATCTCACGCACGCACTTCAATCAACACTCGCTTCGACTATGCTAACACTTGCAGGTGCTAAATCTACAATGGTCGTACCTTCGTCGGAGCATAGTTCCAGAACCTCCCCTCTAATGACCTTTTATCGCCACAACACTCCAGACCGCTCCAGCTGACCTCTGGCGTGCGAGCTTTAATGACGACACCTCAGGACCGATCTTCTATATTCAGGGCATACGAGGGAGTAAGGTGGAGCTCCGTGTACCTCGTCAGAGTCCAGATACTGAAGGATTGGGGAAATTCTCAAGCGCATCACGGAAGCGTGAGGATCACATTGTATGCGATCGAGAGCGACTAGTCGTACTAGTTGCTCCGGGCAGTGGAATTTAAAATATTAAACATTATGAAACTACATGATCCAAGAACACTTCTTGGATCGTTTCATCTAAACCACAAATAGGTACTAGGGTTACCTCTTGAAGCGTGGTTGCGACCGAGTCTCTAAATTAAGAGACCTCCTGTCTCAAGTCCGACCCAATGGAGGAGACACTTGTGAGCACATTGATGAGACGCATATGCCTCGCAATCCATGTTGATGATTCAAGCAGCGGATCTCCTGATCTCGTCACATGAGATCCAACATCTTCTTTACGAGCGAGGTACGCTGAAGGAGACGGAGATCCACGAGCAAATACTCCGGCAGCATAACGACTATGCTGCGGCGATGACGATTCTCATAAGGGCTCCATGGTGGACGGCCATTATGAGATAAAGATAGGCTTGGCGTGTGGAGAAAAAAAGAGAGAGAGCATTCATTAATCGTGTCACTGGAAGAGCAAAGGATGCCTCTTCTTATATAGAGTTTTGGGAGTCCGTGGATCCCAATCCATGGACAACACACAATCAATGGTTGAGATTGATTTGTGTTTCTTTCAATGGTTGTGATCTTGTTGTAAAAACACAACAACAATTAATTAAATTTAATATATATCGATAAATAAATATATTTAAATTCAAATCAAATCAATTAATTATCCTTGAAGATAATGAGGAGATAAACCATATCCCCTAAAAAGGGGGGACGACTACCAACATCTCATGAGATCTCATTATCTCATGAGATACCATTATCTCATGATATCTCCAGGATTTACAACAAAAATTTTTGTAAATTATTTCACAAAAATAATTCATAATTATCTTGTGAAATATTGCAATCATGCCATTGGAAAAATATGAATTAAATTCACATCCCAAAACAAAATGTAAATTATATTTTAATTAATCATCTAATGTGAATCCAATTTACATCAGTAATTAATTAACAAATATAAATCACAATATGCTCTCTCTAATATATTATAAATCGCATTTATAATATATATAATTAATATGGATAGTGCTATCCACATTATTCATATCCATGATAATTAAATCGTATTTAATCATCCTGGATCTCTATTCTCATGTGCCAAAATAATATGAATCACATTCACATTATTCATATCTTTGATGATTAAATCACATTTAATTATCTCAGATAACTCTCCTTATAATATGAATCAAATTCATATTATCCATGATAACTAAATCACATTTAATTATCAATTTTCTCGATGCTTGGATACATATATCAACAATGAAATTATCCAGGAATTCTTTCAAGGATAATGCGCTTTCTCTGCGGATACTTGGAGATAAGGACTGAGCGATTGTATTGTTCCACATATAGTGACTTGGATATTGAGATCACATCTCAAATCCATATCTCACGGACCTCTCATAGATTCTTGATTAAATCAAGACCGCAAATCTAATCTTCTCATTGTATCTGAATCACATTCAGATCAATGTCCAATGATTGGACCAAAATCAGATCACTTCTCTACTGAGAGGAGTCACTAAAATCCAGGCCTGTTTCATCACTCCTTAGGAATGGAAGCGTCATGGTTATACAATCATTTATGATCACATCACCCTCAGGTATTCCCAATACATGTACATCCCGTATACTGTAAGATCTAGATTAAACCCAGAGTTTTAGATCTCTTTTAGACTGTCTCCTTTAGGGTTTTATCATTAAGTTTTTCTCATTTGATCATCGGGAGTCGGTATCGATCATATACTTTTCAAAAGCATATATCATACCCAGGTGTTGATCATATACTTTTCAAAAGTATATATCAAACCTACAAATTCAGTCAAACTTCCAAAG
Organism: Ottelia alismoides; assembly: GCA_037367405.1. Classification (NCBI taxonomy): domain Eukaryota; kingdom Viridiplantae; phylum Streptophyta; class Magnoliopsida; order Alismatales; family Hydrocharitaceae; genus Ottelia; species Ottelia alismoides. The sequence goes on along the minus strand of JAZKJV010008414.1, from coordinate 282,275 downwards.
CGAGACGACCGTGCACGGAATTTGATTCTTCTCAATATCTCATGAGTGAGCTCATATCTTCCGATTTAGTAATGAACCTGTACGATCCCTTTGAGAGATCGTATTACTCATATGCCCTTATATGCACACCAATGCGCTGGTATATAGACCTTGATTAGGTCATCAACCTATTGGTCTGCCAAATGTACATATTTAGACATATAGTAACACGTATGTCTTCGGTCATAGGATGCATGCGTATACCGTGACAACATACGACATAGGTCTTTAGTTATCTCGATCTCGTTAACTCAACTCTTTGACCTAACTAATCTAACACCTCCGAATCTCTAATCCTATGCAGAGGATATGCATCAAGAGGTCGGTTAGATATCAACCTTTAAAGATAAGGATTGACATCTCCTACTCAGGCTGGAGATCATCTCTTAACGATCATTTGACGATTCTCGATGAGTTCTCAATCTAACTCTTTAGATATTCATCCAAGCACCAACCTCTATGATTCAATTATAGAATCAACAGCTGTATGATCATTAAGATGGCCATGGTACATAACCATGATTGTTCTAAGGAACCTATTATGCAAATTAGTTATTCTTCATTTCAGATTAAGGAATGAATTGCAATAACATTTATTGCATAATGGCTCGTTGTGGGCTCGCATGTCCAATAGATACCACCACCCATCGTGTGGTAGTGAAGGAGGAGGATGGGAGTACAGTTATCGTCCGATCCTCATGATCGGACAACCCAGATGTCACCATGTGGTCGGTACGAGCCTCACGCCGATCGTATAGGTTCGAGCATCCCGAGCCAAGAGCTAAGCCACCAAGAGCGGCCATGTATCCCGAGCCTAGGATGCCTCCCAAACCTAGCCAACGTGCGTGCCCAGCACGTGTGGGGCTGAGTAAATAGCACGAAAACCTAAAAACTTATGAAAATTACATTTTTATCCTCGGGCGTGTGCCTCACATGCATTCCTAGGTATTTTACAAGGAGGACCCCAACGACTTCTGGGAATTGCAAAAAGGGGCCTCGCGCTTCCGAAAAAATACACAGGGGCCCCTCTAGTTTTTTATTACAAATAGGTCCCTCCAGGGACCTATTTATGATTATTTATCCTTTATTTACCCATATTTTATTACATTTATACCCATGCTTTGTTTCTTTCATAACTTGAGCATCTTATATCCAAATTACATGATTTCAGTGTTATTTTGAAGCTCTTTTCATCTTCTATCTAATGACATAATTATTTTGTGATTTGACATTAAATAAAATATAGTGAGTTTTTATGATATAAAATTTCCCTTTAGTCTCTACCATTAATAGATATTCGATCTTTATTTTGACGCTCAATTTGATTCTAATAGTAATTTATAATATGCGCTCATATTTTAGGGTATTTTTGTAATATATATTTTGCATTCATATTCTTTGTACTTAAGCATATATTATGTTCATGCATAATCATAAAATTGCATTGAAAAATCAAACAAAAAACACATGCATCATTTTCCTTCATTTTATATGTATCATTTTATCTTCATTTTATTTTACACATCAGCATGAAGACCTAAGATTGTAAATATTCACTCATTAATTAATAAACAAAATTTGATAAATATACAAAGAGGCCCGTGTCTCTGAGTTTGACCTTGGTAGATTTGTCAAGAAGTGTCCACATATTCAAAGGTGTGATCTTTGCATGACTGAAATTTTCCCCATGTACTATGATAACACGAATATATTAAAGAGTCAGATTTTGTGTTCATCAAATGGTGTCGTTGCTGGGGACAAGACTCACCTTTATTTATTTATCAAATTTTGAAATATTTTTTGTTGTGAATATTTTCAAAATTTGTAGGTCTTCTCATCATGCATTTTTACATCATTTTATTGATTATTTTTCTTGCTATTTATCTAATATTTTTCTTTTATGATAGGACCCATGAAGATCGAGGACACTTGATCTCCATGGAGGCGTGGAGTTGGGAGCTCCTGCTGGGAAGGCCACAAAAGAAAAGATGAAGAATTCAAGGAACATTAGTCAGCTCCTCAAGCATTTTCATGTTGTAAAAAAATGTATCATGTTCATTTTTAGAGGCCCTCGTTCAAGGGCTCGCGTGTGTAATGTAAAAAAAGTAGATCACAAGATGATCTACCCCTCCCCCCCTACACACACATGCACACATCCATCCACACTCCCCCACCTTCTCTGTATATTTCACACAAGCACTCCCCTCTCCTATATATTAATCTGTAAAAATGCACACACACTCCCTCCCACATATTTATAATCATCTGTAAAAACTTACCCCTCCCCTCTCCATGTATCTCTGTATAAATCACGCCCTAACCAACCTGGGATCCCCATCCCAATTTCCGCATCCTCTACTTAGGCTATTTTCAGCCTAAGTATGGGGGGACACGACTCATGCATCCATCCCTCTCTCAGTCTTCTTATACTTAGGTCATTTTCGACCTAAGTATAGGGGGACCCTTGATAATCACGAAATCCGATGCGGTTATGTCGACTCACAAGGCGAGTCAACAGTCGGTGTTTGACCACACAAATCCCGAAATTAATCAACAATTAACCCACACTAAGATCAACAAATTAGAAACAATGTGGAGTTAAAATTTATTTTTAACTCTGCACAAATGGTGTATAGTGTCAAGTATGCAGAGAGTTCGAACACAGGGAGCAAGCAGTGTAGCTCAAGCAATTGAATGCACAAGTGTATGTGAGTGTGATAGTGTCTACACTAAGCAAGCAAGTAAATACAATCTTTGTGGGTTTTTAATTTTTAAATTTTTTTTATTTTTATTTAATTTTTAATTTTGTATTTGATTTTTAATTTTCTGATTTTTATATTTTATATTTTATATTTTTTATTTCTTTTTTCAATATTGGAAAGTAAAGGCAATATAATAAAAGGTAAGGTAAACTTATTTATAAAAATGCACAAAAATACTCAAAAATTCAGAAATAAAATGTTTTTGGTATTTTTAAGGTTTTCTACTGTTTTTGTGATTTTTGAGGGTTTTTCAAAATGTTTTTGATATTTTTAAATACTGAAATAAGGCTAAACAGTGGAAAAGAGGCTGGCTGTGAATAAAATGAGATTCAAAAATACCAACCAGTAGCTAAAAGTTTTCACACTATTTTTCTAATAAAAAGAACAAAATAAGGGACTAACAGAAGCTGAGTTTATATTTTTTGGATTTTTCTACTATTTTATATATTTTTTTTGAAGTTTTTAAGTGTTTTTAGATTTTTAGTGTTTTTCTTTTGAAATTTTTAATGATTTTTGGACTGACACTAAAATAGGATAAAATAGACACTAGGTAATTTTTTTGGGATTTTTGGAGGTGTTTTAATATTTTTTTGGTATTTTCTAAGGTAGACAGTACACAAAAAGGAAGTTTTTGATTTTTAATAAATATGAAAATAAAATAAAATCAAAAACTAAATATGTGGCGTGAAAGTACACCTATCCAGGAGCTTAAGTCTATTTTTGTGGAATTTTTGGGCTTGAAATGATCATTCAAATAAATACAATAAGCAACCAATTAATAATCAGGCCTGGCAGGGGCATAAATGCAATTTACAAAACTTCCAGGGACAAACATTGAATTTTCCACAAAAATATATAACTGAATATTCAATTTCTGGAACCAAAATGTAAATACAAAAGCCGCCTGGGCACGCTCACAAATTACCCACCAGGGCGCGTGACTTGCACGCGCCTGGGAGGGACTGGAATGCAATATCAGAAAACCCTGGGGGTCTACTTGCAATTTATCCAAAAAGTTTACACTTAATACAAAAGTTTACGGACTGAAACGAAATACCCAAATATTCGAGGGGCCCTCTGCAAAATGCCCCCACCTCACGTGTACAGGTCACGTGAGGTGACGTGGCTGAGGACTCAGATGCAAATAAGAGAAGTTCGGGGGTCTCTATGCAAATATTACAAACTTTTTACGCTACAGACGAAAGTTTAAAAACTAAATATTAAATACAAAAATGGCGAGGGTTGAGATGCAAAATACCCTCGCCCGGGCGCTCTGATGAAGACGCGTGGCACGCATCCAACGGCTGGGCGACGGGGCGCGATCCAGCGGCTGGAGGCGGTCCACTTATCCACGTGGCGTGTCCTGGGCGCGCGATGACGGTTGGCTTGTGCGGCCTGGATTAGATCTCCTTCGACGATCGGACGGTGGGCACTTGGGAAGATCTAACGGCTGCAGCACGATCTGGGCGTCCTTCGTTGATCCGACAGCGCCGGAGGTAGAGGGAAGAACACGGAGGAGCTCCGGATGGGCGAACTTCTCCGAGCTCCTCCGTCCAGCTACGGCGACGATCGGGCTTGCAAAGTGGACGAGGATGCTCCTGCAGGTGTCGGCTGGCGTCTGGGAGCAACAAAAGCCACCGGCGGTCGCCGGTGCTCTCGCACGGAGGTGGCGGAGCTGCAAGGCCCCAGGTGCTCCGGCGAGAGAACAAAACCGCTCCAGAAGCGTCGATAGGCTTCAATACCTGCACCAAAAAGTTAGAGAGGTCGAGGGCAAAATGCCTCGACCTCTGGGGGCTCTCGAAATGAAACGAAAGGCGAGATGGCGGCTCGCCGGAGTTGCGCTCCGGCGAGGTGATCTGTGGAATGATGCGATGAAGGATTTGACGATGGATTTAAGGGCGAACTGATCCTAACACTAACAGGAAGAAAATGGCGATAAAAATGGGACGAATGGCAGCCTCAATAGCCAAAGGCCAGAGGGTAAATACCTCTACGGCAAGGCTCGCCGGAGGTGTGGAACACGCCCAGATCAGTTGACGACCCGCCGCCTTGAGGCAAGGAACCAGGAGCTGTCACCTCCAGATGCTCGAGTACGACCAAAAAGGGGGGTAGATCTGTGTGGAATGCGGTTCGATTTTCAAATTAGGTCAAGGGCAAGGTTTTAAGTGGTTGACGAAGGGGTGGAAAGAACGAGGTATCGTGGGAGCTGCAGTGATCCACGACCCAAGGTGACGCTTGGGCGTGAATCCTTGATGCACGAGCTATGAAAGTCGTGAAGATTGCCTCGCGTTTTAGTGTAAGGGTTTACCTCGAAAAAAGGATGAAGAAGGGGGGTCAAACTTGGTCTGACAAGCCGCAGGGGTAGGTCAGACTGTTGACCGAGGTCAACAGTCCTGGCCTCCTGGTTGGTCCACGTGGACCAACCAGGAAAAACCCTGAATTAATGTTTTGTTAATTCAATTTAAAATAATAAATGGTCGAATTAAATAAAAGTTATAAAATAAAAAATGTTTAGAATTTTATGTAGTATTTTATTTTGATTTTTATTTATTTTTATGACTTATGTTTTATAAGTTGCCTTTTTAACCCTATATAGGTATAATACCTATGTATTTTGATATTTTATTTTTATTTTGGTATTTTCAACTTTATTCTTTTTGTTTATTATTTTCTAAAATTATAACATACTTTTATATACATAAATATATTTTTATTTTAATTTTCTGATATATTTTATACATTTAATAAAATGAAAGTATTATTTGTATAGGTATATGTATAGGTATTGTACCAATGTATTGAATATACAACTATTTTTATTTGTATTTTATTTATATTTTTATTCTGATTTTAATACTCATACTTATTATAAGTAATATTTACAACATTATAAAAATATAAAAATGAATAAATAATGAATAAAGAATAAATTGAATATTTTAATCAGTATAGCTATACAAGAGGGGTCCAAAACTCAACTTTCAAACCGTAGCTCCGCCAAATGCGAAACCACCACCATTGGATAGATTATTTTATTCTATATACAATTAAAGGTGAGTTTGATGCATTTGGAGTTGTCGTTTGTGAGATACGGGTCTGGGAAGTTGGGATTTTGGATTCTTATTCAGACCAGAACTTTTTGTCTGTACATTCTTTTTCTGTGAAATCAATTTTGTCTTTTTCTTTATGAAATTTATCTACAACTTTCATGTACAAAGTTTCTTTATTTGATGTATAAGAAGTGGAACCAAAAATAGGTCCCAAAATGAATAAAGAATGAATAAAATGAAAGGAATTTTATTGGTATTTTTGGCCCTTATCTCCCCCTACTTTATTCCTTGTCGACCTATTCATCAAGATGCCTAGGTCTCGGGGTTTCGGGTCATAAAATATTTACAATATTTTATTCTTTTTCTTTTCTTTTCTTTATTCAATAATTTTGGCTTTAAAAACCGCAATTTATACAACATTTACACATATATGCATGAATGCTAAAATGCCTATATTAAGCCTATTTACACGCATTTACTAGGGTTTTTAAGGCCAAAATGATAGAATAAAGATGATGAAACGTGGATTCATCATCCCCCTATACTTGCCTTTGCTAGTCCCTAGCAAACACTTATGCAATAAGTGCAGAAAAGAAAAACAAAGAAAAGAAAAAGAAGAAAGGTGGACTAAACTTGATGATCAAACTTGTCTTCACAAAATCAAAGTTTGGAGCTTAAATCAGACCTTTGGAATTTTAGTGCGGGCGGAACCTTTTTGAGAACCGAATTTGAAAGCCAATAGTCCTTGAGAATCCCAAAACTCTGTCCAAGTCTCCTCAATAGCCAGGTCAGAAATACTTCGACTCATACGCAAACCCTTACGACTATGAATCTGACTTGTACAGTGTAAGTGATGGTGGCTCTCCCCAGCTAGAATGGCAAAGAAACTGACTTCTCCAGTACGACAACCCAATGATTCCCCAATCCAATGACTCCATCCTCGAGGAGCGGGGTATTCCCTTCTAAGTTCAAGTGGCAACCAGCTCAAGAGGAGGGGGGTGAAGAGAAGAATGGACGGTAGCCAGTGTAGCTACCTATCCTTGGATGCAAGACCAGTGTAGTCAAGTCATCCTGCTGCAGGCTCACATGATATGACTTTGGAACTCAAGCTTGCTTATTGACTTTACAACATATGTACATACTTTGCAGGCTTTTTATTTTTGTACATGCCTGAACTCTTTTTTTTTTTTTTAAATACTATTCACAGCAGCATTTACATAAGGAGTTTTTCCTCTTGAGCCAGTAGACTATCCCTCTTTTGAAGCTTTATCGCAACCCACAGCCTCCTGTCTTTAGACTTCCTAATCACTGGACGGGTTGGGGTGCACTTCCCTCCCTAGAGGAGGACAAGTGTTTCCACTTGTGTGCGTCTCATACCGGCAAATCCAATCCCCTCACCACTCCAACTGAGTTGAGCCATGTGAAAGGTGCAGGTGTCCAAGTTAAGTCATTATCAACAAGAGTCGTGCGTGTGCTCCGAAATACTCTACTTAGGCAGTCAAGAATCCATTGAACCAAGTCTCGTGATCCTCAAAGAATTAAGTCAACTAGACCTGAAGTACCTCGAACCCAGTTCCTATAAGGTTCCTGTTATTAGGTAGATTTTAAGGTCCAATCAAGCTCCAATCTCTGGATTTTACTTAGACTTGTTCGACTATCAGACTCAATCCGAAAAATGCAAATGCTATGCAATGCGATGCAGAAAATATTTTTGTGATGCAATTTTCAAGATTTTGAACTTTTTATGGGTTTTTGAAAAGATGATGCATGCAAGTGCAGATGCAATTTTTTTGTATTTTTTCAAAAAGATTTTTCAAATGTTTTTGGATTTTAATTTTGCAAATGTTTTTGGGAATTTTTGAAAACAAAAAGATTTTGGCCGAAAAATAGGTTAAAATATGTACACGGGAGTGCTTCAGAGGTGGATTTTAAGAATTTACAAGGGTAAGTGATCAATTTTATACATATATACATAAGATGGATTTTGGTGTGATGTGTATATTCCTCAAATTTATTTGAAAACAATTTACACACAATTTTTGAAAACTATAGTCCAAAATAATTTTTACAAACATTTTACACACATTTGAAAACTTTTTGCAAAGGCTTTCAAAACAGTATATATAGGTTTTTCAAATCATTTTTGCAACCATTTTTCAAACCATTTTGCAAATCATTTTTCAAACATTTTTATTTCACACAAAGAAAAGAAATTTTACAATCCACACATTTTTACAAAGGTTGAAAACGCGAAACAAAATATTTTCAAAATAGTTTTCAATAGATGTTCACAAAGTTTTCAAACTATTTTTCAAACATTTTGCAAAAAACATTTTCACCTGATTTATTAATCAGTAAATACAAAAAGAATTTGAGGAATAACCACATCTTTTTATTAAGGATTTTTAATGAATTTTAAAGAATTTTTAGCCATATTATGAAGAAAATACGAAAGTACGAGTTATGGCTAAAGTATATACGTAGTATATACGACCCCCCTATACTTAGCTTGAGCTATGTCCTCATAGATCGGAGAGAAAAGAGAAGACATAACTCGTACTAAGTATAGGAAAATCTAAAGAATAAAGGAATGAAGTAATGAATCAATGAATGAGAAGTTGACCGTCCCCCCTATACTTAGGATCAAATAATCCTAAGTATAGCAGACTGTACACAAAGCAGGGAGGGTCAAGGGTGGGAATGAACAGATCGTACTCAGATTGTCTCCCCCTATACTTAGGGTAAAATATCCCTAAGTATAGACAAGAAGAGGAGACAATGGAGAGGATCAAAGAATGGAACAACTCGTGGTGCCAACCCCCCTATACTTAGGACAAAGTACGTCCTAAGTATGGAAAACTGTCTACAAGGGTGACACCTTTTTGATAGATAAAGAAGATAGAAAAGGAAAAGAAGAAAAGAAGAAAAGAAGAAAAGAAGAAAAGAGATGAAGATAGAAGAAGAGATTGTGAGGATGTACACGTCACTCCCCCTATACTTAGGGTAAAAGAAGCCCTAAGTATAGGCAACAACAGGAGTGATGACACTGACAAAGAAAGAACACTCAACTCATCTACCCCTCCTATACGTAGGACAAAGTACGTCCTAAGCAAGGCAAACACGAGAAATGGGTAGACGAGCAAAAACGGGAGATGGAAAGATGAACAAAGGAGAATGTACAACAGAGGTGGATGTACATATGATCAAGAAGGTGGAAAGCAGACCTTCTTGCGAGACCGTTGAGGGATAGATCGGATATGGTGGATGTCGACATCGGGGTCCACAGTGGACGGAGGCCGATCAGGGTCGACACGGTGAAGGCCCTCAGTGGAATCAAAACGGAAAGGGACGAACTGATCGATGGAAGCAGTATGGCTCGGTTCTTCCTTGGTGGTCCTATGGTGTGAAGGCACAGACTGGTGAGTGGAAGAAGTACGACTAGGTCCGGCCTTAGAAGTCTCGCCGATATCAAAGTGAAATGGGACAAACTCATCATCCTCGGAAGAAGTGTAATTGGAGTCGTCCTGCGAGTCCTCGTCCAGGTCAAAATCAAAAGGAACGAAATCATCAGTGGAAGTATACGAACTCATATCGTCCTCAAGAGTCTCACCTGAATCCTTGTCTTCATCAAGAGGTCTGAATTTATCAAAATAAATAGCAGCATCATAACCGACCTCAATCATCTTCACTTGTGAAGGGCCAGGAACGGATTTATCAGTGGAAGTAGTCAAAATAGGTCCGTCCTGTCTAGTCTTACTCAAGTCATTTGTTGCCTTAGGAGGTCTCTCAAAGTAATGGGCAACATCATAAGCATCCTCAATTATCTTGGTATCTGCCCCCTGATCAAATGGTTCAATCACATAAATACTCTGGATCTCATCAACACATCGCCACACACCAGGAGGAGGATCAGTGAGGTCCATGCTTTCCGACTTCCTCCCCTTTCGGGGGATCCGTCGGGTCTCATCAGTGGTCGCTAAGGAAGTGTCTCTAGTATCATCAGATCGGTCACGGGCCTCAGAGTCAGCTATGATCGGTGAAGGTGCATCAGGTGCAGGTCTCTGGTCAACTGTGGGTGCGGTGATCGACACTTCGTTCCCGTCAACAGGACGGAAACGAACCTCTCCTGATCCATAATCAATAACGACCCTCGCAGAGGCGAGGAATGGTCGTCCCAGGATGATTGGAGATGGCTCCCCTGTGGAGTTCTCCATGGGCAACACGACAAAATCAACATGGTGGCTCATGCCCTGAATAGTAATGACGGCGTTTTCAAGGATACCCTTCGGCCTCTCGATAGATCCATCAGCAAACTGAACGATCATCCTGGTCTTCTTGAGAGGCCCTAAGTGAAGAGACTGTACCAGCGAGAAGGGTAGTATGCTAATCGAAGCACCGCCGTCTAGGAGAGTGCGATCACAAGTGTAGTCAGAGATGGTGCAAGTGATGAAAGGTGTAGCTGTGTTCTTCCTCTTGGGAATGGGACGGTGTGTGATGGCGAGGGCAGTGGCCATGGTCAGAATGTGACGCTCAGATCTGCTCCTCCGCTTTCTCTTTTTGGGAAGAGGAGCAGATAATTGGGTCATGGCCTGCTGAAGTGGGGCACGGATAATCTCATGAATAGTGGCCACCACTTCGGGTTTAGATAACATTTTTTTGAATTTTTGGACTTCCTCCATACAAGGGAGGAAGTCGGAATCAGCATATACACGAGGCATGCCAAGAGCAGTCTGTACAGCGGCATCCTCGGGGTCAAAGGTGGGACTGGATGTGAATGGGTGTGTGGTCCAGGGTTCTGGCAAGTGGACTCTCTCCTTAAAATCCTGATCAACCAAGTGTCTCCCAAAATCTTTTTGGATTTTTGAATTTTTCTCATTTTTTTGTCTTTTGGGCGATTGCGAGCTCCCATGATCACCTACAAGTGAGGCCGTATTCCCGACGAAAGGAGCATTAATCTGATTCTTCCTCAAGAAAGCAATATCATCATTCATCAAATCAATGCGCTTTATCATCCGATTCAAGATATCACTCATAGAGGTCGAGGGAGGTGACTCCATCAGGTCAAACTCGGGTGGATGTGAAGGTGGAGGTGGATAATATACAGGTGGAGGTGAAGGTGGGTAAAAGTCCGAGTCGTGATACTGTGGATGAGGCGGGTATGTACAAAAATCAGAAAAAATAGGAGGAGGATCCTCCTGATAAAAGGGAGGTGGATCGGCTGGAGCGAGCGAGGGGTCCGCAAAGTCCGGATAAAATGCACTCCAGGGATCCATCTCGAAAACAAAAGAAGTGATTCGGGGGAGCACGAAGGTCAAGTCAAAAGAGTGAAGGAAAGGGCGCAAATGCGCAGAGATGATCTAGGACACACACGCAACAATCAAAAATGAAAATAAGACAAACCCTCAATTCACCTACTCAACTCGGTAGAGACCGTAAAATGCGGTCTTTTAATCTTGTCTGTTTTAGAGTTAGGTGAGAAGTCAAGAAGTTGCGCAAACACTTAGGAGGCTGAATGGGATTTTGGGCTCTAACCTTAGTGTGTGCGCGAGCAAATAAAAGCGAAGACAATGAGGGGATTACTCGCCCCAATACAAGATTTTTCTTTTTGGTGAATTTTAGGGTCAAGTAATGTTAGCAGTCCCAATTTTATTTGGTTATCACTTTTTTTTTGGATTTTTTATAAAAAATGCACGAGCCTATCGGGGATTCAATTCCTTTAAGATCCTAGGTGATCAAAATCAGAGGTAGAGTCGGAAAAGCAATGCAAGCGGCAAATAATGATGGATGCTAAAGCGTAAATGCTCACCTTGTCTCCAGCACTCTACATGCAAGGATGCTCAGCAGAATTGAAACCTATCTATATGCAAATGCAAAGCCGATGAAATCGCCCTAAGTTCAAAAATTGCTATTAGCGGGAAGAACCACAAGTTGACCGTCAATCCTCAACCCTAGAGTCCGGTCTAGGCTCACCCCTCCTCTGCTCAACAAATTGAGGGTAGGAGAAAGCGCTTTGCGGGGAGAGCTCGCGGCACGACGGGTTGAAGGTGAGGATCAACTATTTAAAATTTGACTAAGTCCAAACGAGACTATAGGTGCATGCAAAATATTAGGTGTTTGGCCTTAGTCTATCGCAAACAATCCTAGAACTAGGGGCTCAATCACACAAAAGAAATAAAATCGAAAAACAAAACAAAATAAAAAAATGCGATGAAAAGCCGACAAAAACCGCGAGAGCCCCCAAGTGAACAATCACTTGGAAATTAGGCTCCAGAGAGTCCAGTCCGGGGGTACCTGTATTATTACAATTATAGTCTCTCACTCACTTAAATTACAAAATAAATATAAGAGAAGAAAGAACTAGAGCTGTCTTCAAAATTCTCTCCTAGCCCGCCTTCGTGCAAAGTCTAGTCGCCTCACGTGGGTGCGTAGGTGCTCCTGGAATAGAGCTCCTCCCTCGATCCGCGTTCCTCGCAAGAAGTCAAACAAGAGAGAGGTTAGACAATTCAAACAAGAAATAGCAAAAATAAAGAAAATAAAACAAGCAGAAATAAAAGCCGCAAATGTAGACAAATAATCACAACACAAAACAAAAACTCGAACTACGCGCTGTTGCTCCCCGGCAACGGCGTCATTTGATAATCACGAAATCCGATGCGGTTATGTCGACTCACAAGGCGAGTCAACAGTCGGTGTTTGACCACACAAATCCCGAAATTAATCAACAATTAACCCACACTAAGATCAACAAATTAGAAACAATGTGGAGTTAAAATTTATTTTTAACTCTGCACAAATGGTGTATAGTGTCAAGTATGCAGGGAGTTCGAACACAGGGAGCAAGCAGTGTAGCTCAAGCAATTGAATGCACAAGTGTGTGTGAGTGTGATAGTGTCTACACTAAGCAAGCAAGTAAATACAATCTTTGTGGGTTTTTAATTTTTAAATTTTTTTTATTTTTATTTAATTTTTAATTTTGTATTTGATTTTTAATTTTCTGATTTTTATATTTTATATTTTATATTTTTTTATTTCTTTTTTCAATATTGGAAAGTAAAGGCAATATAATAAAAGGTAAGGTAAACTTATTTATAAAAATGCACAAAAATACTCAAAAATTCAGAAATAAAATGTTTTTGGTATTTTTAAGGTTTTCTACTGTTTTTGTGATTTTTGAGGGTTTTTCAAAATGTTTTTGATATTTTTAAATACTGAAATAAGGCTAAACAGTGGAAAAGAGGCTGGCTGTGAATAAAATGAGATTCAAAAATACCAACCAGTAGCTAAAAGTTTTCACACTATTTTTCTAATAAAAAGAACAAAATAAGGGACTAACAGAAGCTGAGTTTATATTTTTTGGATTTTTCTACTATTTTATATATTTTTTTGAAGTTTTTAAGTGTTTTTAGATTTTTAGTGTTTTTCTTTTGAAATTTTTAATGATTTTTGGACTGACACTAAAATAGGATAAAATAGACACTAGGTAATTTTTTTGGGATTTTTGGAGGTGTTTTAATATTTTTTTGGTATTTTCTAAGGTAGACAGTACACAAAAAAGGAAGTTTTTGATTTTTAATAAATATGAAAATAAAATAAAATCAAAAACTAAATATGTGGCATGAAAGTACACCTATCCAGGAGCTTAAGTCTATTTTTGTGGAATTTTTGGGCTTGAAATGATCATTCAAATAAATACAATAAGCAACCAATTAATAATCAGGCCTGGCAGGGGCATAAATGCAATTTACAAAACTTCCAGGGACAAACATGCAATTTTCCACAAAAATATATAACTGAATATTCAATTTCTGGAACCAAAATGTAAATACAAAAGCCGCCTGGGCACGCTCACAAATTACCCACCAGGGCGCGTGACTTGCACGCGCCTGGGAGGGACTGGAATGCAATATCAGAAAACCCTGGGGGTCTACTTGCAATTTATCCAAAAAGTTTACACTTAATACAAAAGTTTACGGACTGAAACGAAATACCCAAATATTCGAGGGGCCCTCTGCAAAATGCCCCCACCTCACGTGTACAGGTCACGTGAGGTGACGTGGCTGAGGACTCAGATGCAAATAAGAGAAGTTCGGGGGTCTCTATGCAAATATTACAAACTTTTTACGCTACAGACGAAAGTTTAAAAACTAAATATTAAATACAAAAATGGCGAGGGTTGAGATGCAAAATACCCTCGCCCGGGCGCTCTGATGAAGACGCGTGGCACGCATCCAACGGCTGGGCGACGGGGCGCGATCCAGCGGCTGGAGGCGGTCCACTTATCCACGTGGCGTGTCCTGGGCGCGCGATGACGGTTGGCTTGTGCGGCCTGGATTAGATCTCCTTCGACGATCGGACGGTGGGCACTTGGGAAGATCTAACGGCTGCAGCACGATCTGGGCGTCCTTCGTTGATCCGACGGCGCCGGAGGTAGAGGGAAGAACACGGAGGAGCTCCGGATGGGCGAACTTCTCCGAGCTCCTCCGTCCAGCTACGGCGACGATCGGGCTTGCAAAGTGGACGAGGATGCTCCTGCAGGTGTCGGCTGGCGTCTGGGAGCAACAAAAGCCACCGGCGGTCGCCGGTGCTCTCGCACGGAGGTGGCGGAGCTGCAAGGCCCCAGGTGCTCCGGCGAGAGAACAAAACCGCTCCAGAAGCGTCGATAGGCTTCAATACCTGCACCAAAAAGTTAGAGAGGTCGAGGGCAAAATGCCTCGACCTCTGGGGGCTCTCGAAATGAAACGAAAGGCGAGATGGCGGCTCGCCGGAGTTGCGCTCCGGCGAGGTGATCTGTGGAATGATGCGATGAAGGATTTGACGATGGATTTAAGGGCGAACTGATCCTAACACTAACAGGAAGAAAATGGCGATAAAAATGGGACGAATGGCAGCCTCAATAGCCAAAGGCCAGAGGGTAAATACCTCTACGGCAAGGCTCGCCGGAGGTGTGGAACACGCCCAGATCAGTTGACGACCCGCCGCCTTGAGGCAAGGAACCAGGAGCTGTCACCTCCAGATGCTCGAGTACGACCAAAAAGGGGGGTAGATCTGTGTGGAATGCGGTTCGATTTTCAAATTAGGTCAAGGGCAAGGTTTTAAGTGGTTGACGAAGGGGTGGAAAGAACGAGGTATCGTGGGAGCTGCAGTGATCCACGACCCAAGGTGACGCTTGGGCGTGAATCCTTGATGCACGAGCTATGAAAGTCGTGAAGATTGCCTCGCGTTTTAGTGTAAGGGTTTACCTCGAAAAAAGGATGAAGAAGGGGGGTCAAACTTGGTCTGACAAGCCGCAGGGGTAGGTCAGACTGTTGACCGAGGTCAACAGTCCTGGCCTCCTGGTTGGTCCACGTGGACCAACCAGGAAAAACCCTGAATTAATGTTTTGTTAATTCAATTTAAAATAATAAATGGTCGAATTAAATAAAAGTTATAAAATAAAAAATGTTTAGAATTTTATGTAGTATTTTATTTTGATTTTTATTTATTTTTATGACTTATGTTTTATAAGTTGCCTTTTTAACCCTATATAGGTATAATACCTATGTATTTTGATATTTTATTTTTATTTTGGTATTTTCAACTTTATTCTTTTTGTTTATTATTTTCTAAAATTATAACATACTTTTATATACATAAATATATTTTTATTTTAATTTTCTGATATATTTTATACATTTAATAAAATGAAAGTATTATTTGTATAGGTATATGTATAGGTATTGTACCAATGTATTGAATATACAACTATTTTTATTTGTATTTTATTTATATTTTTATTCTGATTTTAATACTCATACTTATTATAAGTAATATTTACAACATTATAAAAATATAAAAATGAATAAATAATGAATAAAGAATAAATTGAATATTTTAATCAGTATAGCTATACAAAAGGGGTCCAAAACTCAACTTTCAAACCGTAGCTCCGCCAAATGCGAAACCACCACCATTGGATAGATTATTTTATTCTATATACAATTAAAGGTGAGTTTGATGCATTTGGAGTTGTCGTTTGTGAGATACGGGTCTGGGAAGTTGGGATTTTGGATTCTTATTCAGACCAGAACTTTTTGTCTGTACATTCTTTTTCTGTGAAATCAATTTTGTCTTTTTCTTTATGAAATTTATCTACAACTTTCATGTACAAAGTTTCTTTATTTGATGTATAAGAAGTGGAACCAAAAATAGGTCCCAAAATGAATAAAGAATGAATAAAATGAAAGGAATTTTATTGGTATTTTTGGCCCTTATCTCCCCCTACTTTATTCCTTGTCGACCTATTCATCAAGATGCCTAGGTCTCGGGGTTTCGGGTCATAAAATATTTACAATATTTTATTCTTTTTCTTTTCTTTTCTTTATTCTATAATTTTGGCTTTAAAAACCGCAATTTATACAACATTTACACATATATGCATGAATGCTAAAATGCCTATATTAAGCCTTTTTACACGCATTTACTAGGGTTTTTAAGGCCAAAATGATAGAATAAAGATGATGAAACGTGGATTCATCATCCCCCTATACTTGCCTTTGCTAGTCCCTAGCAAACACTTATGCAATAAGTGCAGAAAAGAAAAACAAAGAAAAGAAAAAGAAGAAAGGTGGACTAAACTTGATGATCAAACTTGTCTTCACAAAATCAAAGTTTGGAGCTTAAATCGGACCTTTGGAATTTTAGTGCGGGCGGAACCTTTTTGAGAACCGAATTTGAAAGCCAACAGTCCTTGAGAATCCCAAAACTCTGTCCTTGGATCACCTCATTAAAATATAGACGATCTTAATGGGACTGCTAAAATTTCAAGTGATCACCTCATTAAAATTGGGACTGCTAAATATAGCCGATCTTAATAACCCATAAAATCAAGAATTTCTGCGGGAGAGCAACCCTGACCTTGGATGATTTTATTTTTCTGAGTGAGCGAGAGACGACACTTAAGGATAGAGCCCAAATCCAAAATCTAAGCTCGCTAATTATTACTAAGATTGATTTATCACTAACTAAAATTGAAAAGATAATAGCCGAACTCTTAAGGCTTCATTGTGTGAGTTGGTGAACCCAGGGTTGAATTGTGTTTGTATTGGTGTGCGTGAACCGATATCGAAGATCAATAACCGCACATTTGATAAAATTTTCTGTCCCATACAATCATCTCTCTCATCTCTTGATTTTAATCTCTTCATGGAAATTTTTCCAAATTTCAGATCCAACCCATCATTTCTCTCAACTCCTTCAAAAATGATCGAACATCACTATGAAAACAAATCTATCTCGGTTTGGCCCAAATCAATTGCATCCTCTTCTTTCAATAATCCCCCAACATTTGTGGGAAACTTTCAACCGCAAATGAATTCGGCCACCTCATTGAATCCTTACTCAAAACATCCAACTAGAAATGACCACTTACCATCTTGGACTGAATCATCTCATTCTCAATCTCTCGCCAATGAAACCTTTCAAGATCAAAATCCCTTTAAATCCCATGACTGGCAGAGAAACCAAACCCAGATGGAAGGACATGCACTTAATGATCATCAGCGTTGGATTGACCATGACAGAACCCTCGTCAGACATGAAACCCATACAGAGGATTGGACGGACCTCCTAGACACATATAGACCCTGTATGCTGACTCCACAATATCAAGATCTGACCAAACATGATCAAAGGACCAAACTCTACTCAGATCAAATACACATGCCTGTACCATATGAGCAGCCTCCTTCCATAAATTTTGAGGAGAAATTTTTAAGGAATGATCATATAATGGATATTCCAAGAAATTCTCCTCTCCGCATGTACAGAAAAATGGAAGATGGAATTATTGAACAAAATCCGAGTGCTCCCATGATTGATCATGAACAAAATTGTGAGGATAATGTTTCGAGGATAAAAACAAGATTCGAATTGATGGAGGATAAATTTCAAAAATTTGCCGACCGAGTAATCTCATTCTATGGTGGATCGGGTATAAATGAGGAAATGATGGGGTCCAATGATGAAAATTTTGAGGATATTCAAAAACCTAGGGATGATTCTAATATCAACACCTCTGCTCATTATTCCCCTAGGAATGACTATGCCTCTGACCCAAACTCTGAATATCAAGGCCCCTTCTCATCTAAGGAAGACACCACATCGCCACACCACACAGAAAATACAAAAAAATTTGAAAATCCAGAAAATCTCATAAAAATTGAATCTGAAGAAGATCTGAGGAATTTGGATCCAGCTTTACGGGAAGCACTGGAAAAATACTTGATTTTTGAACTTCCCATCATAAAGGCCATTGAACACTTCCCTGACCTTAAGAAATTTCTAATGGACAGATTAATCATCAAAAAGTCGGGAAGGATTAGAACAAAAACTGAAAGACATATCTTGTCAATGGCCTCCTCCTTGGTGTTGAGGAGAAAAACCAAGAGCCGCATAGTGAAGCGGTTGCCTAGATTTGACTGCGAAATCAAAGACACAATTTTCACACATGCTCGTATTGATGACAATTCACCGATCAATATCCTCCCGACCTCTGTATTTCAGGAACTCAAACTCGGACCAATTCGGAAGATACGAGAGATTGTACAATTAGCGGACCGATCAATAAAAAGGCCGAGAGGAACCATTTCTGTCATCATGAAATTCCAAGGTGCTCCGCTCAAGGTAGAATTCACACTCATTGATATTGAGCATCAAGGAGAATTCACCCAGTCTCCAATCATTCTCGGAAAACCATTCTTAGCATTAGCCAAGGCGAGTATCGATTGTGAGACTCGGGAAATAAATTTTACGGCATTGGAATCACTACGATCTGATACAGTCTTTGAGGAAGCACGATTTTCTGAGGTAACCCATGAAGTCCCCAACAACTGCAACCATGAAACGGTAGAAGAGCCCTACCCGCTGCTACACCTGAGATTGCGTTTGTTAATGAGACTATTGGTTTAGAGACTCAACCCGATATCTCAATTCCCGCAGCTTTCAAAATAGACAAATCCTTCTGCTACGATCCCGAGACGTTTGCATGGTCGCACCCTGGAGCAACATACTCTGATTATCTTGACCAAATCCTCCCAAATCAAGAGTGCACCAACATTCAGGAAACAAAGAACGAACATGTAGCCCGAACACTGACCAAGGAGAAGAATTTTAATGGCTATTCATCCGGGTACTCAAGTGAACCGACATATTCACGAAACAAGAAAAAGAAAGTCACCTTTGATCTTTCGGAAGAGGAATCGGTTGATGATCCCTCATCAGGTCTGGAAAAGGTAGTCTACATGAGTGAAGTCTGTTCGGCAACTCTAAAGCCATATCTTTGCAAGGATCCAAAATTCGATTCTCGTTGGACAACTCTCGTTCCTAATTATTACTCATCCAAAGCTGATGCTCCTACCTTCCACAAGTACACTGGAATTATTTCTTATGAGCTGACTGAGACCGGAGCATCTGAATATTCATCCGAGGACAAATCGATTGATCTTAAAAAGGAACGAATCTTGAGGAAACAATTGAAGAAACAAAAAGACATGAATATCTGGAGTATGTCCACTTTCAAATACTATTCTTCTGAGGATAACTCTGATGATGGTTACTTTTCATCTGACTCAAATATTTCATCTACTATCCATCATGATACTTCTGAGGATGACACTGATAATAGTTGGGAATCACATGTTTCATCTCCGTCTCATCATTACGATATCCCACCGCAGGCTCACAAGAAGATCAGCCGTAAACCGCCTTAATCATCGGCTACCCACCCTCCCTCCCGACCACATCGGTCTCTTGTACAACTTCTTCCGCTACTTAGGCCAAGGCCTAAGTATAGGGGGGAACCGATGCCATCTGTATATTCCATTTCCCATATCATACTCTTCCAGATCGACTCGCTTCCACCCTTCTTCTATACTTAGGCTGACCAGAGCCTAAGTATAGGGGGAACCGACGCCCACCTGTATATACTCTCCTCATGCACATACCCTGACCGCTTCATTTTCCGCTCTTCTTCTATACTTAGACTATTCACAGTCTAAGTATAGGGGGGCGATTTTGTAAAATCTTGTTCTTTTTCACTCTCTTACGCTTAGCCCGAGCTATGACTTCTTTACGCTTCTTGTGCTTTGAGGACACAACACTCGCTAAGTATAGGGGGGTCTGTATATATACTTTGTATATATTTTAGCCATACCTCGTACTTGCGCGTAAGTCTATATGTATTTACGCGGTGGGTAATTTTTTAAAAAAAATGTTTTGCCACTAACACTGACTGTACCCAAAAATTTTTGAAAAAAATGGCTTCTTATTCATTTTTTTGCATAAAAAAAAAGAAAAAAGAAAAAAAATCACAAATAAAAAATGTGTCTGCATTTCACACACTCGCATCTCATCAAGCATCGCATTTGCATATGTGAAAAGTCTTTGGGTTCTGAACCGAGTTATGAGCCGAAACCGAGAGTGGTCTGGACTTGACCTTAATCCACCTAATCTTCAGAGGAACTTCACCGAGAAATAGGAATTTAGAGTCTTCAGGTCTTTGACTTAATTCTTTGAGTTCCACAAGACAATGTGCAGAGTTTGACTCTTAGTGTCTAACCTGGTCTCTTCATTCTGGGTACAACTCTGGAATAGGGAATTAATTTGTACTCTCGCACTATGCACTTAGCTCAACTCAAACGGGATGTTGGAAGACTGTTTGAGTTTCTTTTCTGGTAGCGTGGAAATCTAAAGACCGGAGTACGGGTTGAAATAAAGCTTCGGAAAAGGGATAGACGGCTGGGCACAATTTTTTCTAAGACCCCAAAAAATGTACGGAAACAAAAGATTCTATATCCGTAGGGGCACAACAAGATCCAAGCAGAACTGCCAAAAATTCCAAATACAAAGAAGCAACTACCAAATAAAATCTGACCAAAAAGGTCCAAGCTTCCAGAAACCTGCAGATCTTGGTGGAGACTCGGCTACACTGGCCATCTTCACAAGGAGAGGTGACTACACTGGCCACCCTCCAGTTCTTTTCTCATTCTTCTATCTTCTCCCCCCAATTCGATTGTGAACACAGCGCGACAGACCTTAGAAGGAAATACCTGACTCCCCGAGGACGAGTTATTGGAGAGGAGGCTTGCGCGGTAGTCCGGCATTCTGGGTGGGAAGAGCTAAAATATTTCACACACAAGAGTCGGTTATTCAATGTTCATAGGGTATACTTTGGGAAGATGATTGATCTAAGATGACTTCTGAGCCGAAACTGTAGCAATGATGTGTAGAACTTGAGGGCTGTTGATTTTAAAATTCTAAGTCTCACAGAAGTTCCGACACACAAATAATCCAAAGGTTGAGTTTAGGTTCACTTTCACCT
Organism: Ottelia alismoides; assembly: GCA_037367405.1. Lineage (NCBI taxonomy): Eukaryota > Viridiplantae > Streptophyta > Magnoliopsida > Alismatales > Hydrocharitaceae > Ottelia > Ottelia alismoides. Next base: position 261,069 of record JAZKJV010008414.1, on the reverse strand, counting down.
TCAGCTCATGGTCTTGGTATGGAACCCAATCTCATTTCACCTCATGGCATTTCTTTTTGATGATCAGGGACGAGCATGGTTTAAGTATAGGGGGATGATGAATCTCGTATTCATCACTCTAAATCTCATTTATTAAGCTCAAATCCCTAAAAATCAACAGCATTCTTGCATCTATTCTGCATAATTAGCATTAGTGCATGATTTCATAAGAATTGCATTTTAGCACAAAAATCTGCACAAAATAAGAAGCCAAAAATCCATGCCAAAAATGACCTGTAAATAGCCTAACTTCCCGGATTTTTAACTCATTCATGCTAACTCCGAATGACTCAAAACCACTTCCATGTGTACATATCACTAACAAGAATAAAGGAAAAATACAAAAAAATAACTAACCCAAATAAGTGGACCAAAAACCCAAACCCTAATTTCAGGATTTTCGGACTAAAAGCCATATATCTTCCCCATCCAGTGTCTGATTTAATCCTACTCACTTTTGAACTAATGTACATTCTATTACCTTCAAAACAAGACCAAGTTCAAGTGAATCGGAGCTCATATGTGAAAGTTGGGTTTTGGGCCTCTTTTGTACATTGTATATTTTCGCGGTTTTTGACCTTATATTTTATGTATATATTTTCTTAATCAATAAAAATCCAAAAAAATTAGAATTAAGTGTCTTTATTTATCTCTGATTTTACCATAATTTTTCCGGATTTTTATCTGATAAAAAAATGACATAAAAATTACAAAACCCCAAAATTAAGGTATTCTATGTACATAGGATACCCCAAAAAATTCACTTTGTGCAAATGATTGATTTTGGTTTTGATGTCTTCATGAAAGTTGTATATCTCATCGAGACGAGCAATTTTCGTGAAGAAAGTTTTTCGATCCGAGGTCATTTACTATTTATTTTCGATTTTACAAGATATTTATTTTCGGAATTTTCTGGTGCTGACACGTGGCAGCACCTGGTGCCGCCACGTGTCAGCCATTTTTGGCTTATTTATATATCGATTTTTATTTATAATAAAAAATAAAAAAAATAATAATAAGGCCGCACGTGCATCGCACGTGCCTCCGCCTCTGCCGCCCTTTTGCGCCACGTGTTGCAATCGTGGCCGTCCGATCTCGCCCGATCGGACGGCCACTGCTCATCTTCCTCCAGCCCCCCCTTTCCTCTTTTGGATCTCCGCCGCCGCCTCACATCGCCGGAGATCCCGCGAATCTCGCACCACCGCGAATCCCTCTACGATTCCCCCGTCCTCCGATCTCGTCGGCGCCGTATCTCATCCTCCGCTTATCTCGCGAAAGCCCCGAATCGCCCCCGATCTCCTTCCTTCTCCGGCCATATCTCTACCCTATAAAAGAACCTCCGCCATCCTCGAAGCAAGCATCCGCCGACAAGCCTCAGGCGAAGCCCGGTGGTGACAGCCCGGAGCTTCGCCGTCGACGAGATCCGAGGCCACGTCCCCCGGCCCTCGTTGCAGCCACGGAGATACTCCTCCGTATGCGCTTCTGCTTCGGCCATCCGTTGAGCCAACGACATCGACGACAACCGCCAGCCACCGCCTGGAGCTCTGCTCCTCCTCCGCGTCAAGCCACGTCGCCATCACCGCCTCCGACTCCGCCATCGCCACCGAGCCACCGGCCCCATCCCTCGCCGCCGCTGCTGCGCCCTCGACTCCCCTTACGCCGCCCTCTAGGCCGTGTGTCGGCCAGAGGGAGGCCGACTTTCCACCGGGCTCCACCGACCGCCCTCGTCATCGGCTACCACCGCCTGCTCCACCGTCTCCAGCCACCGGAGCCAACTACGTCCGCCGCACCTGGGCGGCTCCTCCAGCATCCACAGGAGCCCTGCTCCCTCCGCCAGCCGCTTCCGACGCTCCTCCTTCGCCTCCAGGCCAAAACCCCCGTCACGTGCGCTGCACGTGAGGACTGGGGGTGACGTCAGCCACGCCACTCACCCAGAGGTCACGTGTCGTGCACGTGATTCTCTGGGCCATTTGCATACAACCCCCCGGAGGTTCACTGATCCGCACTTCAGCCCCCGCCAACCAGAGACACGTGCTGTGCACGTGTCCTCTGGTATTTTTGCAGAGAACTCCCCCCAATTAGCGGTAATCTCATATAAATCCCTGCATATTGTTTATTTATTTTATTTATAATATTTGCATCTGTACCCCTGTGTTCCCTCGTATATTTGGACCTCATCTCTACATTATTTTCTTAATCCAAAAATTGCATGATGTTTGTTAATTGATTCTCTACACTTTGATATATTGTGGGTATTTTTGTGACGGATGGTTAATTAATAAATAATTGTTTTATGAAAATTGGCGTATTTTACCCATTTTCTGCTCTGAAATTCACAGTTGATTAACCGTTGCTCTAAAAATTCTCGAAAAATCACATCTTGTAGAGTTAATTATTCTTAACATTGTGCCCAAAAGATTTGCATTTGCATGCATATTTTGTCCTGTAAAAATCATTTTGCATGTTTTAGTATTTAATTTTTAATAGGTATTAAACCCCACATTTTCGAGGATTAGGATTTTTCTGAGATCCGCCACCTAGTGATAGATCTCAGATAATTTTGATTCTTGGAAATAAGTAGGTTTGATATTTATTAAAATTAAATATTAAAAATCATTTTGTTTGCATTTAAAAATCTATAAAAAAATTCATATTGCATCCAAAAATTCCAAAAAAATTACAGTGCACCCATTTCATCATATTTTACATCTCGACCAAGTTTCGTATTTTTCGGACATCATTTGAACGTAATTCATATTTTAGTCCATAAAGTAGGCCGGCTTTGCATATTGCACCCTATATTGCATTGAAAATTCCAAAAAAAAGACCGACTCGAAAACCGAACACGAACTTTGATAGACTTAATTCTATGTTGTTCCTTTGCCTCCTTGTGATCGATCTTGGGACTTGCCCAAGTAAAATAAACATAAAACCACGAGATTAAAAATTGAATAATTTATTTGTGGTATTTTCTTGATCGTTTCCGATTGCCGCCTACAACGCACAACACGATAAAAACAACTTCTTAACATCGGCATCTTCGGATCCGTCACTCTCATGATTGCAGTACACTAATATTCATATACTTATATTTTATGTACAAACAGAGAGTCTGTTAATTAGAGAAGTTGGATTCCTTCTGACTAAAGCACGGTTGAGCCCACAATTTTATGATCACTTAAATTAAGGGTCCTCTATGAATTAAGCCTTGAATATTCACATGCATTGTAAGGAATTAATCTGATTCTTTCATTCTTTAGATGCCCGAGGACGAGCATAGTTTAAGTATAGGAGTATGACGAATCTCATATTCATCATGTTAAAATCAACATATTAATCTCCTGGTTTAAATAATATAATAAAAATAACTGATAATTCCTTATTATCTTGTATATAAATTGTGTATAATTAGCCTATATTCTAAATTTATTTATTGTATTTAATTATAACCATTTTCCTTGTCTTTTTATCTTATTGAAAAATCCATAAAAATTAGATTGATTAGTTGTCTATATTAGTTCAAACTTTTACAAGAGATAAAAATACAAAAATATAAAAACTCCAAAGTCGTATTTTTATCCCATTAAAAATACCCCAAAAAATACACTTTTTCATAAATTAAATGACCTCTTTTGGCTTTTTGTCCAATACGAAACTTGTAGATCTCATCGAGGTCTACAACTTTCGTGTTTTGATTTTTTCCTAGTTTTACCTCTAACTATTTATTTTTTATTTTTCTTTATTTTTTTCATTTATTGATTTTTCTGGTGCGGCCACATCGCGCTCTATAGAGCCGCCACACAGCCACTCCCTATTCTCGCCACCCGATCCCTCTCTTAGCCCTTGGATCAAGTCTCCCCCGCCTCCATCACGACCGTCCACCCCTGCTTCGCTTCTAGCCATCATATCTTCCCTGAGATCTGATCTCCACCTCTCTTCTCTGCCTCATTCACAGCCACACGATCCTTGTATTATCCTACGACCACCTTCGCTCCACGTCACCAGCTCACCCCCGTCGTAGGATAAACTCTAAGATTTCATCTGTACTGCCTATATCCGCCTCAACCTTCACTGTTAGATCAGATCCTAAGCATCTGATTTGGTGCATTCACTCGTTCCCTAATCGTAGTCATTGTATCACAAGATCCAAAGGTTAGAGCCTCGTCTTCCTCCTCAATGTCCCTCCTTCCCCTTCCGTTACACCTCGCGCCCACTCCGCCCCCTTCAATTTTTAGCTTACTCCTCTGGCCATCTCTCCGCTCCCTAACGACTGTACCTTGTAGCCGTTACCACCCTCATCCTCGCACAACTTCCATCATTCCACCTCCATTACTCCTCAGCCATCAACACTTCCGTTACCCCCCCCCCCCCCCCCGCGCCACCATGTAACGGCCGGAGACCATCCCTATAAAGCCCCTCTCTCCGCCACCGTTCACCCCATCCACCATTCCTAGGGTTCAACCTAGCCATCCTTCGCCTCCATGTGACAGACGGAGGCGGGTGGAGTGGAGACAATGGCCTTTCATCCTCGGTGTTGACCCATGGTTAACTTGACCATGATTGCGGTCTACCCCGTGCACCGTCGAGCTCTGTACCCTAGGCTGAGTATGTCGGGCGACGACCCGAGCATCTCCTGATGCTCAGCCCAAGCCTCTGTCCGCCACTCTTCTTCCTCGGATCCTTCAGGTACATGTACCTCATTTTGTTGTGTTTTCTTCAATTTATCATGCCACCTACATCTACTCTCACCGCCACCCGACCACTCAAAGACTTCCGCCACTCATCTCCCATCTCCGTTGCACCTTCCACTCGCCATCTTCCCTTCTCTGCAACCCCTACTACGTCCGCCTCTTTCTTCTCAATCAAGCATGAGGAGAACACGTCTAGGGCTCCATCTCCGACCACCACCAACCCTCCACTCACCTCACAATCTCTCACACACACTTCACTCAACACCCGCTTGGGTTATGCTAACACTTGCAGGTGTCAAATCTTCAATGACCAGACCTTCGTCGGAGCATAGTTCCAGAACCTCCCCTCCGATAACTGATGAGTCACGATAACCCTACATTAATTTTCATTAATTATCGTGCTTTTTTAAAAAAATGTGTCATTTTGTTGTAGGCGGGCAATCAGAATCGGACAAGAAATAAACACAAGAAATTTAGTCAATTTTAATCAATACAGTTTTATGTTTATTTTACTTGGACAAATCCCAAGGTCAAAGTCAAGGAAGCAAAGGAAGGACCTAGAATTTTGTCTATCAAAGTTCGTGCATGGTTTTTGAGGCATTCTTTTTTTTAATATAATTTTGGGATGCGAAAAGCAACTTTGACCGATTTTAGAGACTGAAATGTAAAGATCAATCAAATGATGTCCGAAAAATATGAAACTTGGCCAAGATGACAAATATGATGAAATTAATGCACTATATTTTTTTGGAATTTTTGGATACAAAATAATTTTTTATGAATTTTTGAATATAGATGTTGCGAATTTCAATATTTAATTATAATAAACATTAAACCTAAATATTTTCAAGAAATAAATTATCCAAGATCTATCACTAGTTGATCGATATCAGAAAAATCCTAAACCTCGAAAATATGAGATGTAATACCTATTAAAATTCAAAGATCGAAATATGCAAAATGATTTTTAGATGGCAAACCATGCATACAAATGTAATTCTTTTTGGGCACAATGTAACATACAACTAATTCTAAAATCTTTGAATTTTTGGCAATTCTTAGAGAAATGGTTAATTACTTATTAATTTCGGAGCACAGAATGGGTAAAATATGTAATTTTTTACAAAACAATCCATTATTATTTAACCAATGATAAAAAAATGTCAAGCATATGCTAAGATGTATAGAATTAGTTGTAGAACAAAATGCTTATTTTTAATAAATAAAATAATGCAATGTATTTCTGGAAATGCCAATAATAAAATAATGCAGGAAATGTAGAAGATGGACTAAACTATGAATATCTATAATCCAAGGGGTATCAGTGCAAAATTTTCGGGCAGTCACGTGCGTCGCACGTGTCCTCTAAAAGGCGGGGGCTCTTCTGTGAATGGGTTGTACTATGGGAGCTTCTTTGCAAAGTTCCCCCAACGCATGTGGAATGCACGTACGTGGGGGCCTCGGGTCGAGTGCCTGGCGGGCGAGGCGGAATGTAGTGACGTCGTAGCAGAGTGGTCGGAGAAGAACGGTGTGGGCTGGAGCGTCGATGTTCTGGTGGTTGTGCCCCTGGCGGAGCAACGCGCTCCGATGGCCGGTAGAGGAGCGGCGAAGGCGAAGCAATGGAGTAGAAGGCTGAGTGTTAGGCTCGACCGGTGGCGGAGTTGAACGACGGAGGAGCGAAGCTTCTGGAGCGAGGTGGAGTAGCATTGACGCGTCGTTGGCTCGTCGGTTGAAGGCCGGAGCTGAGTTGTCGGAGAAGAACGGCGTGGGCTATGGTAGGAATGAGCATAGCAACGAAGGCGAGGGTCTCCACTGCAACGAAGGAGGGAGGTCCCTCGGATCTCGTCGGCTGACGGAGGTGACGCTGTCACCGTCGACCTCCGCTTCAGTTGTGGATCGACGAATAAGGAGAAGGGTGGCAGCGTAGTTGGTTTTATAGGGCTTCGGAGGCTTGCCGGAGATGGAAGTTGGGCTGGAGACGAGGGAAATCGTGGGACTAATCGATTGGGGATTCGATTGGAGATTTGGTGGAGATCGGAGGGCGAGGATCACGAGATTTGCAAGGATCGGTTGGCGGCAGCAGTGAGATTCGCGAGGGTGAGGCGGCACAATCGGACGGTTGAGGTTGCGACACGTGATGTCAATTTGGGATGAAGAACGTGCAGGGCAAATGCGCAGAGGCACGTGCTCCGCATATGCGATGCTTTTAACCTTTTTTATATAAAAACGAATTAATAAAAAACTCGAAAAATGGGTGACACGTGGCAGCTCCAAGAGTTGCCACGTGTCAGCCCCACAAAATCGAAAAATAAACGCCTTAATAAATACGTAAAAAATATTAAATGACCTTGGATCGAAAATGTTTCTTTACAAAAATTGCTCGTCTCGATAAGATCTATAATTTTCATGAAGGGATCAAAACCAAAATCGATTATTTGCACAAAGTGATATTTTGGGATATCCCATGTACATAGATACCTTGATTTTTGGATTTTATAATTTTTTTATCATTTTTTAAATCAGATAAAAATTCAGAAAAAATATGATAAAATCAAAGATAAATATTTACATATTAATCTAATTTTTTTTATTGAGTACAAAGAAGAAGAATTTAAATAAAAGATGAAAAGACAATTTTTTTACAAATAGTTAGTGAAGACTCGAACTCAATTAGTTTCTTTGTTTTCAAGCTCGATTTAGATTTGGATTTTTACGCATTTTAATAAAAATTTCATTAAGGAAGATAAATTAAAAAGAATTAAAATAAAATATGTTAATTACGTAGATAAAATAATAGGTCAAAAATCGCTAAAATACAAAATGTACAAAAGAGGCCCAAAACCCAACTTTCAAATATGAGCTTCGATTCACTTGAACTTGATCTTGTTTTGAAGGTAATTGAAGGTACACTAGTTTAAAAGTGAGTAGGATTAAAACAGACACTGGATGAGGAAGATATGGAGGTTTTAGTTCGGAACGCCTAAAACCAGGGATTGGATTTTTGATCCACTTATTTAGGTTGTGATTTTTTTGTATTTTTCATTTATTCTTGTTAGTGATATGTACACAATGGAAGTAGTTTTGGGTCAATTGAAGTTAGCATGAATTAGTTAAAAATCAGGGAAGTTAGGCTATTTACATGTCAATTTGGTTGGGATTTTTGGCTTCTTATTTTGTGCGAAAATAAGTGATAAAATGCAATTCTTATCAAAACATGCATGAATGCTAATTATGCAGAATAAATGAATAATTGCCAATGATTTTTAGGGGTTAGAGTTTAATTAGTGACTTTTAGAGTGATGAATCTGAGATTCATCAATGACCTCTTATCACCACAATACTCCAAACCGCTCTGACTAACCTCTGGCATGTTAGCTTCAACGACGACACCTCAGGACCGATCTTCTATCTTCAGGGAATACGAGGGAGCAAGGCGAAGCTCCGCATGCCTCACTGGAGTCCAGATACCGCCGCCCATCGCACAACAGCGAAGGATGAGGATGGGAGTACAATTACCGTCCGATCCTCATGATTAGACGACCTAGATGTCACCACGTGGCCGGTACGAGCCTCGCATCGATCGTATAGGTTCAGACATCCCAAACCAAGAGCTAAGCCACCAAGAGCTTCCACATATCCCGAGCCTAGGATGCCTCCTGAACCTAGCCCCCATGCGTGCCCAGCACATGTGGGGCTGGGTAAATTGCATAAAGACCTAGAAACCTCTGAAAATTACATTTTGGTCCTCATGCGCGTGCCTATCTTGTGCGCTTGGGTATTTTACAAGGAGGACCTCACCGACTTCTGTAAATTGCAAAAAGGAGGCCCGTGCTTTTGGAAAAAATACATAGGGGCCCCTCTGGATTTTGTTTATTACAAATAGGTCCCTCTAGAGACCTATTTGTGATTATTTATCCTTTATTTTCCCGCATTTTTATTATGTTTGTGCCCATGCATTGTTTATTTCATAACTTGAGCATCTTAGATCCAAATTGCATGATTTTAGTGTTGTTTTGAAGCTCTTTTCATCATATATCTAACGACATAATTATTTTTTGATTTGACATTAAATGAAATATGGTGTGTTTTTGATGATATAAAGTGTCCCATGCTCTAAAGTCTCTACCATTAATAGATATTCGATCTTTATTTTGATGCTCAATTTGACTTTAATTGTAATTTATAATCTGTGCTCATATTTTAGGGTACCATTTTTGTAATGTATGTTTTGCATGCATATCATTTGCATTTAAGCATACATTATGTTCATGTATACTCATAAAATTGCATTGAAAAATCAAATAAAAAAATTACATGCATCATTTTCCTTCATTGTTTATATATCATTTTATCCCTATTTTATTTACACATCTGTATGAAAACCTAAGATTGTAAATATTCACTCATTAATTAATAAACAAAATTTGATAAATAGACAAAGAGGCTCGTGTCTCTGAGTTTTACCTCGGTTGACTTTCCACGTAAAATAAAGTCCATATATTCGAAGGCATGATCTTTGCATGACCGAAATTTGCCCCCTGTACTACGATAACACGACTATATTAAAGAGGTAGATTTCACGTTCATCATGGAGCAACAATCGTCGGAAGTGATTCTTCGTGGCCATCCGATTTGATGAGGGATCTAATCGTGGCCATTCATCGATGAAGGGGGAGCGAGCAATGAGGAGGTGTCATGTGGACAAGTGAAATCAGCAACATCATTGGACCGCTTATATTAATGGGTGATTTACATAAGACACCCTCTACCTTTTGGTATTTACTTATTATTCTTGTAAATATTAAGGTTACTTTAAAACTTTTCGTAAAAATTGGAGTGGGCACATGCACTTTATTACAAATTACATTTAAGTCCATGTTAGCTCACCTCACGTGGTGGCCCAAATGAGATGGGCATTTGATAAGGAGCTCATCTTAGGTTCTTTTATTTTTGTTTAGTATTTTAATTTTGTAAAATAGTGTTAATATTTTGGGTATTTTGCACAGGACCTTTGGATACATATTTATTGCAAATATACCCATGTTATGCATTTAATTTTATTTATGCTTTTCTATTTTATTCAAATAGCTCATGTGCTTGTAAATTCTTGGAAAAATCACAGTAAATGCTTAATATTATGCATGTTTACACCATATTTTTATTTTAGAATTTTACTGCATTTTTTCATTTATTAAAAATCATATAAGATCTATTTATTCCATGTTTAGACACAAAAACACAAAAAATTATAAGACCTATTCTAAAAATTTCAAAAAAATTACATATTATGTATTATAACCCCAGACCAATAATCACAAAATAATATAAAAAGAAAACATTAAAATTTTAAAAACCCCTCAAACCATATAAAAATATGCAAAAATTCTATAAAATACAAAAATTAGTTTCTTATGATATGTTTTTATTTATATTGTGTATCATATATTAGAAATAGTTTTGGATACTTTTAAACTTTTTTTTAGTTTTTAAAACCCAAAACAATATGGCATGTTTACAATAGCTACTGTGTTAAATATTTATATCAATTAAAAATATCTAAAAATTAGCAAAAAATGTAAGAAAAATTACAAGAACAGAGAAAAACTAGATAAACATAAAAACATTTTACTTTATAAATTTTAAGTACACATAACTGTATTTAAAAATATAAAACCCTATATAGACTATTTATACTATATTTATTTATATACTTATTATTATTAATGATTGTAAAAACCTATAATTATATTCAAATCCTTTAAAAAAATAAGAAACGCTATTCTTATTTGTATTTTCTGTATTATGTATATTTAATATATATATCATATATAGTATTTACATTATACATACATATATGTACTTATTATCTTAAAAAAATAAAAATCAGAAAAATCAAAAAACAAAACAAAAAATTATAAAATTTAAAAACAAAAAATATAAAAATATTAAAAATCTATAAAAAAAATTAAATATAATTAAAACATATAAAAAATTAAAAAGCAGAAAAGTACAAAAACAATTGTAGTTTATTTATATTAATTAACAATAAGTCACCTATCAGTGACTTGCTCTCAGTGGTTCGATGTCCCTTGCACTTGTTTGTTATACAGATTTATTTGCAGGGTGTAATAAATTTCACCATGTATAAATTTCATTGATTTATCGTACATTGTGTGTTGATCATTGTCTTAGTTGGTTGATTGGGATCCAAGAGCCGAGATAGACGTGGAGACAACGATTGCAGGAATCGACTTGTCGGGCATCGCAGGCTCTCAAAGACCATATGCCAACATTCCCGTTTGACCTCTTGAACAATAGTCCAAGATATGCATAGGGTGTTGTGATTATTTTAGGGCTGAGATCGTGAATATTATATGGATTTTAACTCTGCTAAACAATTTATATATTTTGGTTGTAATAAGGAACATGCTTTTGATCATTTTTTACTTCGAGTAAAAGCCATAAACTTTTTAATAATAATAATAATAATAATAATAATAATAATATTAATAATAAAACACCATCTTGTAGTCAGCGTCATCATAAGTGGCAAACAAAGCAGGATATCGACCATAAAGATTTGCTCTTTCATTGAAATAGGATATAGTTGAATATAGGATCCAATGACCTCTGGTTTGTTCTCCTTGGCTTAACTATATTCGGCAAACTGCTGAAAGACTGTCTACTATTAGACAACAAACAGTATGGGATGGCAACGAAGATCACATGACTAGATGACAAAATAAGAAGCAGTTGGAGATAAACCGCCTTTGTCTCTCCGCCTCAACGACCAACTTCCCATTTAATTTTATATAAATATGGCATTTTCTCTCCGCCATCTTCCCAGCCAACTTCTCTCCCGATCTCTGAATCTAGAGGTGCTAGGGCCCCTAACATGGCCCCCAAAATGACCATCCATGCCCTTGTCCTTCTCTCGATTTTTGGGCTTCTCACAAGGATCTCCCTCGCGCAAACACCCAAGTCAATGTCATCTTCAGACGTTGCTGCCATGATAAACCAAGCCACCCATAGTGGCACCGAAGGTGCTGACATAGACGAAGCACTCGACCAGCTCTCTGACGGCCCAACTAGCAGCAACGAAGATATATTAGCCGCATTGAATCAGGCTGACACACACACAACAAAGGACGCCGACATCCCACCTAGTCCCCCACCCCAGAGCTTAGGGAACACCACTGGGAACGATGGAGCGACGGGTGACGCAGCTCCGATGGGATCTGCAGTTCCTGCGGGGGCCTTTCCTCCCCAAAAGGCAGGGCTTGGAGGAAGTGCTGCCAGTGCACCAACCAGCGGCGCTTCTGCCGTCAAAATAACATATGTATTTGTTGTTGCAATGGTCACAGGTTTCTTCGCCATCTGAGAGAGAGATGGAAGTTCCGCAACTTTCTCTATGAACAAATGAGATAAAATACTACCTACTTAATTATTCACATAAGTGAATCCGCTATGTCTCCTGTCCTGTATGCTTTTCAAAAGTTTTGCAACTTTATTAGATTCCTTAACAAGACAAATTATCAAATAATCCTATGTTGGAGAAAAATGTACCGGACATGGAACGAATCTTATCGCTTTCCGACGGCTGATACTTGGTGTGGTTGCGTTCAACATCTCTGAGTGCCATAACGGTAGAGGATGGCAAATTCACATTGTTTATTCAACAAGTTCACATTGTTTATTCCGATCCATTTCTTCTGTGGTGATAATAGGTGATAATAGACATAGAGAACGGACTAGACAAGGAGAGCACATCAGAAACAGGAGTTAGAAGAGAGTGAATCACAGAAGTGGATCCCAACAAGATAAATCAATCTTCAACCGATTTATAAACATATCACATTTGTTGCATTATATTTATTTTCGTGCGTTCGTCGGTGCGGGCAATTTGAAGAAGGTGAAAAGTTGTTCATGCTTCGACACTTTATGTTTATAGATTGTGCTATATGAGGACGAAGGTGTGTTTGGTTTATTTGGTTTATTTTTGAAGTGCACGATTGAAACATGTAAATGATGTTGACTGGACTCATTTCTATATATCAAACAGAAGGCAACACGTATCATGTTTTGTAATCTTAATACACGTTACTTCCTTGACAACAATCTGAAGACCTAAGTATAGACCTGCATGCTCTTTCCATTTCACTTCATCATGATTATTTTCACATGATTACATTTCACTTCATCTCGTTGATAACTGTTCGAAGACCTCAGCTCCGAGATCTTTGGTTTTTTCTAAAACAATACGAAGCGGTCCCATTTTTTTAACCCTTCTTCATCCCAAGTGTGATGTTTCAATTTTCATCTTCAATCCCACTGCTGCCACAACCGTCAGTTCCGTCACTATGAGATGGTGCAAGCGATAACGAAAGTGTCTCTGTCACCGTGGCCATAAATTCCAATCTCACAAACCCTCCGAACCCTCCGGACCTATGGCATCGATCCCTATTATCGACGCGAGAGATATCTGTCAAAGCGCCTTCCCCCAGGTCTCATGGAATGATCGGCGTAGTGATTGAATCCAACGTAAAATAACCACCAACAGCTGTTTGACTTTTAATTCCGAGAAGAACTGAAAGCAACAAACTGAAACAATTACCTAAAATGTAGTGAGAGTATTGCAATCACGGCCGAGAAGTGGTACAAGGGAAGTACTATCCGAAGTTTTTCTGTGAAATTTCAATATCGTCCCTTGGAAATCCATTTTGTTAAAATTTCCGTAGAGTTTTTCCTCCTTATGAAATACCCCATTTACTTTTGAGATTTGTAAGTGCATGTGCATTATTTACTATCTAAACGTGCGTGTGCGCACGTGCGCGCGCACATGCGTGTTTAGGGTTTAGGGTTTGAATCCAACGTAAATAACCACACTACAAGAAAAATGAGTTGTGGCCACGGAATGTGGCTACGGAAACTTATGACCACGATAGTTCCGTGGCCACTAGTTTCTCGTAGCCACAATCCGTGACCAAAGTTTTTATATAAGAGATGTGGCCACGATAAGTTCTGTGGCCACTTGTAGTGGCCACGGCATATTCGTGGCTAGAGAACTCTCGCGACGAGACTTGTGGCTACGGCTACTGGCCACGACGTGTCGTGGCCAGAGCCCAATTCCGTGGCCACAAATCCCATATCCGTGGTCATAGTTCTGTAGCTTCAACTTGTTTTTCTTGTAGTGCCACTACAACAGCTGTTTGACTGTTAATTCCGAGAAGAACTGAAAGCAACAAACTGAAACAATTACCTAAAACGTAGTCAGAGTATTGCAATCACGGCCGAGAAGTGGTGCAAGGGAAGTACAATCTTTCCCTCCTTGTGAAATACCCCTTTTACTTTTGTGATTCGTAAGTGCATATGCATTATTTACTATCTAAACGTGTGTGTGTGTGCGCGCGCGCGCACGCGCGTGCACGTACACGTGCGTGTGTGCGTGTGCATGTGTGTTGGGAATGTGTGATTGAAAGAAGGTTGATGCTAGCTTCTAATGTAAAAGAAAATCAATTCAGATTCATGTCATGTCGCTCAATTATTGAAGCCATCCATTTTCTTAGGAGAACAATGGAGATTTGTAGAGCTAAAAGGAAGAACATCCATATGATTTTTATTGATTAGGATAAGGCTTATGATTCTGTCCCATAAAAAATATTGTGGAGAGTTTTGAAGAAGAGACAAGTACATATCCTATACATTAACCTTGTAAAAGATATGTATGATAGGACTTTATCTTATGTAAGGATCTAGTCTGGGAAGATTGACTATTTTGACATCAACATTGATTTACATCAATGTTCAGCTTTATGTCCATTTCTTTTTACTTTGATTATGGATGAGTTGACAAGTCACATTCAGGATGAGATACCTTTATGTATGTTATTTGTTGATGGTATTGTGTCCATTAATGAGACTAGAGATGGAGTAAATGAGAAGCTTTAGATTTTGAGACATGCATTCGAGACTAAAGGATTTTGCATAAGTAGGGTAAAACTGAATATATAGAGTGCACCTTTGATGGCAACAATGGTGAAGGAATTGAGGTGAAGATCGACGATAACATTCGGAAGAGAGATTCTTTTAGATACATGAAATCTATTTTGTAACATGATGAGGAAATTGATGGAGTGTTATTAATAGAATAAATGCATGCTGGCTAAAGTGGAGAGGAACCTATGTTGTTCTATGTGATAAGAAAATTCCTTTAAAAATCAAAGAATAGTTTGACAAAGCAGATGTGAGACCTTCTATGCTTTATGGATCTGAATGTTGGCTTGTGAACCATAGACGTGCAGAAAATGGCAGTAGCAAAAATGATGCAATCAAAAATAACATTGGTGTAGCTCTAGTAAAGTATAAGATGCGAGAAAATCGTATAAGATGGCTTGGTCATTTACAAAGAATGTCAGTTAATACACTAGTTAGGAGATGCGAGTTTTAGGATGTTAAGCTAGATAAGAGAGGGAGAAGACGGCCCAAGAAGTTCAAAGCATTAATTCTAGACTCCTTTATGTAATTGTTGTATTTATGTGATTGTATGTAATTGTGTGGCACATCATTTATTTTGTAGCATCATAACTCAACTTGTACACAAAAGGACAAAACAACATGCATGCATTCTCATTAACCTAGATTTCGCTAGATCACTTAATCTAGATATGAACCTTAGCATAGATAGCATGATAGCTCGTGTCCTTATGTTCGATCTTGGGCTTATCCCAGCTGTAAATCTACACCTTACTCTCTTCGCATAGATACTTTTAGTGAGGTTTTATTGAAGCGATGATCATTCACACTACACCAAGACATAATTAGAATAGTGTTTTTACGATTCATCAATGGGTACCAAAGAGAAGGTTCTTCAATAATGGTTTCAACAGAAAGGAGAGGATAGTAGTTAGAGAGGAGAGGAGCAGTTATCTCTAGCTTAGGCAATCGCATCTCATGTATGCATAAAGGAAAATTTTGATGTTTTAAGAGCTCTTTTCTTGATGACTACATGAAAGAACTCGGAGTTTCATATGTAAAAAGATAATCTAGTTTTTTGTGTAAAAAAGTAGTGAAGTTGGAGTTTGCATCATCCAAATGGTTTTTGGCATCTTGGAGTTATCATTCCAATTCTCTTGGAGGTTTTTCTCGAAGTGTTCGTCAAATTTTCCAATTTGGTTAATCGTACTGTGGATATTCTTGAAGTGGAACAATTCTATGTTTTAAGAGAAGATTTGAGAAAACATAACTTTATGTAGTGGGAGGTAGTGAGGGGAGAGAGCAAACAAAGAGAATTAGAAGCATGAACTCAATTTGCAACGACAGTAGTTTTGAAATTTGAATGCTTTGCCCATACATCTAGAATACAAAAACAAGGAGATTAAGAGACCTATTTCTAATGCAGATTAGTAGAAGACCATGGTCAAAAACAAGGAGATTTGACCGGTAAGACACTCTTTAGAACAAAGTCAAGCCAACTAACGAAAACGAGGCAGCAATCCTATTTATTTATTTATTTTGAAAAGAACAATCCTATTTATACGATAGGTCTTTCACCAATTTACTTGTTACAACAAAAAAGTTGATTTCCCCTAAGAAGTTGGAGAAGAGTAAGGGAGCTTATAAAGTCAGAGGAGGAAGTGTTTTGCGAAAGATGGAAAAGATTTCTACCTTCTTCACATTTGCATTAAGAATACAATTGAAATCACGACTAATGATCTGATATAGGAAATACTGAAAGAACGATTAAAGATAGCATGCCAAATTAGGGGTCTTTCAAAACTACACGATTCAGCATAAACCAAGATAAAATCCAAGGCTTAGTGTGGGGGAGGGTACTTTGAAGGGAACAGCTTCAGGATGGACCATAATAATTGCGAGATTCACTTGATAACTCCAAAAGCATCGAATTCTGTTATAGGTAAGGTAGTCTGTCCATAAGTTACAAAAGCCAATAATCAAGGTAATAGCAGGAATGTTAGAGCATGAGACGAACAGTTCATAATAAATACAATAGCAGAATGCTAAACATCAATAATCGCACGTGACCAATTAAGGGTATGCGTGTTTCAAAAAAACTACAATTCCAAATTAGAGGTTCAACTATCTATAAGCACTTCGGGAGATGGCCCTGCTTCTGGTGATTGGACCTAAGGAAAACTGATCATCTTTACTATCTTTTGAATGGGGATGGTTGTGTTGAGGATCCAAGCTCTAAAAGAATGGAAGTTTTTGGAAGTTTCAATCAACACAAAATTTTTAAGATGCGGCAGATTTCATTGTCTCAGTTTTCACATCATGGTCTTAGGGAATCTGAGGTGACTCATTGCAGACATTCAGAGGCACAAAATCAAGAGATTTTTTCCAAACAGGACATAGCCCTGTCCAGAATGCCCGATCAGGACATGGCAGGAAGGAATTTTCCTATCAGGGCACGGATCGACAAATTGTTCGCCGATCCTAACACAATCCACGTATCAAATTTACATTTTGAATTTTATATTATTAAAATTTTGAACAATGCTTTTATATAATATTTTTTACAATATAAAATCCATACAAGATTATCATATAAAATTTATACACAGCCGAACTATAGTTTTATATATTTTTTATAATATAAAATTCAAATAAGATTATCGTATAATATTATATAAAATTACATGTTTATCAAAATAATATTATATATTAATTTTAAATATATAAAATTGATACAACCCAGAACTATACTTTTATATATTATTTTTTATAATATAAAATTCAAATAAGGTTATTGTATAGTATTATATAAAATTACACATTTATCTAAATAATATTATATATTAATTTTAAATATATAAAATTTATACAACGTCGAACTATACTTTTATACATTATTATTAATAATATACAATTCAAAGAAAATTTACATAATAATATTATACATTATTTTCAATAATATAAAATTCATACGTTGGGTGTTGTGTCAGGATCGGCCAACCATTTACCAATCCATGCCCTGACAAGGAAATTCATCCCTGCCATGCCCTGATCGGGCATTTCGGACAGGGCCATGCCCTGTCTGGGAAAAATCTCTAAAATCAAAAATTACATCAGCATAAAGAAGATTCATTCTTAAAAAAGATAACGCATCGTCCAAAATGGCTTTCATATCGTACTAAATAATAGAATGATAAGAAAGAGGGGCTGCATTATTAGAAAGAAATATAAGCCAAAATCGCAAGATAAGACCTAATCTAAATGATATTTAGGAACACATTAAGGCAATTAAATTAACATAAAATCACAAATAAATAAGGACTCCCTTGAGGATCATCACGCCAGTGTATGATCAGCCATGCGCAATGCTGTACGCCCACGTTGTTGTTCGTGTTTTTAAGGAATCACCATCTTCAGGAAAGGACATGGCTAATGTCACTGGCTTCCATGTTCCTAGTCATCTCCATCTTTGCTATTCCCACTAACCCAGTATTGCTTAACTGCATAGAGAACCTTCTCGCTTACAAGGGGACCATCCTCGTGATCAACCATCTTTGTGTTCCATCTCATTCCATCGGCAATCTTCTTCACTCTGATGAGGACATCAACATCATCGCGGAGAATAACCGCACCCTCAGGTCGCAGGATACGGTCCATCTCAAGAAGAATATCTTCCATTTTACATCTGTTTCATTGACAATGCAAACAGGATGATGCAAGCCTGCTTCTAACCATGAATATGAAGAAGTTCCAATTGTGTGTGTGCGTGTTTTTAATAATGTCCAAGAAAAGGCTTACTTGTTCTTGTATAAGCTGAAAAGCCCGCTGGCGTGAATGAGATCATATGTCCTTGGATAAGTGGAGAAAGCTTCACACCTAGAAAATCATGTCTTGTCACATTTTAAAAGGTGTAAACTACTGAAAAATGAAGTACCAGAAAGATTACATCACAAGGAACGAAACCAAGCAAACAGCTTCTAAACAACATAAGAAAAAAATCATCTTCTAAGCACGCAAGAAAAAAACATATCCTTAGAAAAAAGCAATATCATGCAAGTCATCAACAGACAAATTGAGAAAAAGCTGACTCATTTTAGGCTTACAAGCATGGGCATAAATTGTCTTCACGACTGAATTTGTATTAGGAGACATGGATGCTCTCTTTATACAGTGGGTTGTCATTTCAGTGACATGCAAGATAGTTGATGCTGGTTATATTCCTAAAGATATATTTATTGATTTCTCTCCATACTTAGCAAACTAATATACCATATATTGGAGGACCTATAAAGGTATTTGAGAAAAAAAGATGAGAACCCCTTCAATTTTACAAACTCAACCTGCAAAGATTTCTTTACAAAAGCTGCACAGAAAACTTGAGTTTACCTAACATATGCATAAGAAAAGGAAGCAAGCAACATAAAAATCACCGACTATGAAAATCATTAAAGCATCTCACATAACTCGATGGTATCAGCAAAGGATCATACCAGTCATGATATATGCCAATCAGTCCTCTTTCATATACAACACCCAAGGTCGACTTCTCGGCAATAGTAGGCACAACATTCATAACCCAACTTTTTTGAGATTCAATTGTAGCAGCAAAGCTCCCGACACCAGCATTCATATCCATGATATTCCTATATCTTCCAGTATCAAGCAATTTATTAACCTTCTTGTAAGCTCTGACATGCTTCTTCCACAATTTATTGTTCTCCTGATATGACTCCGCCGAGAAACCGTGGACAGAACCACTATATACTCTTGGAGGAATAGCATTCAGTCTTTCCGGGAATGGCTTCAACTCCCCACCAGCAACCTCATCAGGATCATCAACCTGAGGTAGAGGGGTCACGCAAGCCTCCATGTTCTTGTACCTATCAGAAAACATGCAAGATATTACTAAGGTCTAGAACATAATTCCTTCATCCCTTTGCATACAATAATTTGCATGTGAAGTTCCAAGTCTGAAACTTAGAAATAATAACCAATCCATGACATGTTTACTTCTCTTAACTTTAGCATTAATAAACATAATCAATAGATGTGTACCACACGTCTTCAGCACCAAGTGCCTTGCATGTTTTGACATGATCCTCATCTTGCCGACTGGGGCATGAGTTGCCATTTAAACTCTTCCTCCATATAGCAATTTCGCCCTTCTCGGAAACCTTTTCCCAGCACAGAAGCTTTGCAACATCCTCAATCTTGTTTTGTTCCTCTTCAAGATCCTCCTTTGTGCGTTGCCATGCTTTATAGTTTGTCCTCCAGTTAATGGGAGGACCAGAGAGTATCCAATACCCACCAGGCCTGAGAACTCGATCAACCTCCATCAAGTACATTCCATCTGTGAATGAGAATGTAGCAACCGCAATGCAAATAAGAAAACTTTAACATAGCAAATTAGAAGTTTTCAATGGGCAAGAAAACATAAGACAGCATCGGCAGACCAAAAGTTATTGGCATATCCCCACTTGGTCCTTGTGCCTTTGATGCAAAAGACCAGTGAAATTTCCATATAATTGAAGATTCAGGTTAGATCAGCCACGTGTATGTATACCACCAGATTGGCAAATATATCCCAATTCAACCACTATGTGTGCCTGTGATAATTAACTACATGATATAAATACTTGCATACCATTTCCAGACCAGGGGATTAAGCAGCGGGAACAATGAGCCATGTCAAAAGCTCGAGAAGGATAAGGGAGACGTATTGATCCCAGAACACCAATAACAGCAGGTACACCCCTTTCCAATGCAAACTGAACTTGTGCCTCGTGTGAATCTCTTGGAGCAAATGACATCGCAATAACATTTCTCTTGAGCAAGTAAGCTCCCCAACTTGCAACCTGTGTAAAATGAATACATAATGACCAAGCATGATAGGTCATAGGAGACAAAACATCATTGGTTTCAGTGTTTTATTTAACATGGAATGACCTTCAGCAAAGGAGCATGTAAAGGGCAGCCCGGGCCTCAGGAACATGTGTCAACATTATTACTAAAAATAAACTTGGAGAAAGGAGACATACCCCGCATCCCGTGTCAAGTGCCGTTCGGACTGTCCCATTGGCGATTGGAATTACAGAAGCAAGTTGATCAATATATGCATCAGCACCTTGAGGAAACTGTGTTCCTCCACCGGGAAATCTAAAAACGTTTCCTTCATATTGAATCCAATTCTGAACAGCCTTCTCAACTGTCAAACTTTTATATGGGGCATTAGCATATGGCACATAATCACGACTCTTTGGCCAGGGAAATGGAGTAACATATCCGTTAGGTGCAGGTATAAGACAGTATAGCTTCTCCTGCTCGGGAGGGCAGTGCCTTTCTCTATATATCATATTGTTCCTGGGAAATGTCATAGCTCGCCTTTGATCATGACAAGGAGTATAGTCCGTGTACTGGTCATCACACGATTCAAATTTTATAGGTTTTGAATCAGCAGTGCCTTCACCAATAGTACCTCTACTATGGTGAGTTTCGAAGTTCAGATTAGGCACGATTGCGCAGTCTGTCTGCTTTGTGATCTTCAGAGCAATGCTATCTCCCTTCCCATATCCACTCCTCTGCCATGCACCCAGCACGTAGAAAAAACAGCAAAGCCCAACCACAATAAATATAGAAACGGAGCTTCTTGTTTTACTGTCTCCAGCATTAGACTTTATCGCCATGATTTCCTTGCGGATTAATCAGAAAATGAAACGGTTACATCAGCATGAGAAAAGATATTAGTATTTATAGAATTCAAAACAAACATCCAAAAAAGTCATCTAGTAGACTTGTGAGTGGTGATGAAGAGGGGATCTGTAAAGCACAAAGAGGGCAACAATCAAACATCCTATAAAATGAACACGTGGGGGTCAAACACCAAACCCTACCGAACATGTATATGATTTCGTTCCATGAGAGTTATAGTTCTCAATGAACCTACCCAAGTGATACAAAACAGCAGTAAGCTTTGACACTCAGACAATCGTCTTGCTTTCAAGAGTGACAATAGCGCAATGTTCGAAAAAATGGCATAGAAGCCGTTTCAGCCTCTCACAAGATCATTGATCCACAAAACAACAACAAAGCTTTTTCCCGCGTTAAGTAGGGTCAGTGATGAATCCACGATTCATCGACTTTATTCTTTTATTTTAGCTTCATTTTCTTAGTCAAACACCTGTAAATACCCACTAATTTCATAATTTTACCATTTGCATACATTTGTTAAAATTGCATTTTTAACACTTTTTGTACAAAAATAAAAGAATAAAGAAGAAAAGAAAAAATGAGGTATTTATGCAATAAATATATACTGACCCGAACCCCGAGAGAAGGTCAAGACTTGACCTGATCGACCAGAAATAAAGTAGGGGGAGATAGGCTCTTCTGACAAAAATTCAAAAATATTTTGTAAATATTTTTTCTTGTATACTTGTACAAAACTTACATTATTTTATTTGTACGTAATTTGACCTCAAATAAATTATTTTTGTAAACAAAAGTTATAAATAAAAATGTGATGTAAATAATAAAAATAAGAGTAAAGTAAAATAACGTATATATCGTAAATAATTACACCCAGAAAAGGCCGCAAAACGATAATTGAAACACCAATTCCGGCTCCATAGGAGCTCAAATCGAACCAAACTCATTTCCATTATACTATCAATTAAATTATTTTCAAATGCCTGTAATTTCATAATTTTTGGAATTACGATTGAAAAGTCGGTTTTCTGGGGTGTTTTGTGCAGTTTTCCCATATACTTGTTGTCTATATTTTTATTCATATTTACTTTTATATATAATGTAAATATTATTGTAGATATTATCTTCATTAAAAATAAAAATAAAAAAATATAAATAATAAAGTCAAAAAAATGTGTTGTATAAATTATTTCCTTATGTGCATGGAAGGCCGTATCGGCGATATATTGGCGATATATCGCCGATATATCCGTATCGAGAGGTTGGGGGTATCGAAATCAGAGTGTATATCTTTTTACAGGGATCTAGCTACACCTAGTACTAAAACAATCTATGATTTATATACTTTGTTCCGAGTAGGGTATGGTGCGACAGGAGGGTGCATACAATGGTTCTTCAACTTGGTGTATATATACAAGTTATTTCATGTTGTAAAACTTGAATGAAATCCATTTCCAATATCTATAAGTCAATTCTTCAAAAAAAATCTATAAGTCAAGAATCAACATTAATATCGATATGTTCGAAATGATCGATATATGCAATACAAGCTTTATAGATGATCGATATGCGTGATCTAAGAGTATATTTGTAAGTTATTTAGTGATCTAAGAACTTGGATAAACTCCATTTTCAATATATATAGGTCAACAACTAACAATACCGCCGTATCGATATATGCGATATAAGGTTCATAGATGATCGATATGTGTTATCTAAGAGAGTAAGTGTACATTTGTAAATTATTTAGTGATCAAAGTACTTGGATGAACTCTATTTTCAATATATATAGTATGCCAACAACTAACAATATCAGTGATATGTTCGATATGAGCGATATGTGCGTTATAAGGATCATACTCCTCATAAATGATCTATATGTATTTTCTAGGTGTATATTTGTAGTATTTCATGTTATAAGAACTAGAATGAAATCCATTTCCAATATTTATAAGTCAAGAATCAATATTAATATCGATATGTTCGATATGACCGATATGTGCGATACCGATATGTGCAATATATGGTCTATAAATGACCGATATGTGTGATATAAGTGTTTATTTGTAGGTTATTTGTTGGTTTGATATCTTGGATGACGTTAATTTCTGAAACATGGCAAAAAATTGGCTTTTTTGAACCATTTTCGACATTTCCACCGATATCGTCGATATATCCCGATATATCCTTTTTCGGGCGGACCGAAACGATATGGATACTGATACGGCCTTCCATGCTTATGTGTACATGTGTATAATGTATTATATGTACATAATATTTGTATACAACTAACTTCCGTATATAAAAATAACCCAAAAAATTAAAATATTTAACATTATTTAATTAATTTAATTAATTACGTAATTTGTATTTAATTATGTGATTTATTTGAGTTATTTGAGTTATATACTTACCATCTAATATACATGGTAAGTATATAACTCAAATAAATCACATAATTAAATACAAATTTCGTAATTAATTAAATTAATTAAAAACCATCACCATATGCCATTCACTACGCTAGCCGAACAATGGATGTTGCTCAGCGGAATTACACAGTCACAGAAAAGGAGATGCTAGCTGTAGTCTTTGCTTGGATAAGTTTCGATCTTACATTCTTGGATCTAAAGTGACTATTTATACTGATCACACCGCCATCCGATACTTAATGGCGAAGAAGGATGCCAAAGCCAGATTGACTAGATGGATCCTTCTACTCCAGGAATTTGACATTGAGATTAAGGATAAACCTGGAGTTAAAAATGCTGTGGCAGATCACCTCTCCCGTCTAGAGAACCTTGAGGATTCGTATCAGATTACACCTATTAAAGAGACATTTTCAGATGAGTCGATCCTTGCAATCACCTCACTTCCATGGTACGCCGATATTGTGAACTATCTTGTCACGAAGAAAGTTACACAAGATTGGCCCAGACAGCGACTTGAGACATTTCTTGCAAAGGTCAAGTCGTACCATTGGGAGAATTCCACTCTATATCATGAAGGAGGGGATAGCATCTGGAGACGGTATATTCCTCAAGAAGAGCAGCATAGCGTCCTCACCTATTGCAACAAGCTTGAGGCAGGAGGACATCATTCAGGGAGACAGACAGCACAAAAGGTGCTTCAATCCGACCTTTGGTGGCCTACCCTCTTCAAGGATTCAGATGAATTCGTGAAGAGACGTACTGACTGTCAGAAAATGAGCACTTATGGACAGAGAGACATGATGTCGATGCAGCCCATTCACTTCTGTGAGGTATTGGACGCATGGGGCATCGATTTCATGGGCCCATTTCCTAAGAGTTAGGGATTTGAGTATATCTTGCTTGTTGTAGATTATGTGAGTCGTTGGGTTGAGGCCATCCCCGCCCGAACCGCAGATGCTAATACCGTTTGCAAATTCTTGAGGAAAAATATAATTACACGGTTCGGAGTACCTAGAGTTTTGATATCTGACGGGGGGACTCATTTTATCAACGACAAGGTAAGGGCCCTTGCTAACGAGTTCAGCATAGACCATAGAGTTGCCACTCCTTATCATCCACAGACGAATGGTCTTGCTGAAGTTTCTAACAAGGAGATTAAGACTATATTGCAGAAGGTAGTCTGCCCAAACCGAAAGGATTGGTCACAGCTTTTGAACTCGGTCTTTTGGGCATATCGGACATCCTTCAAGATCCCATTGGATATATCTCCATTCCGACACGTTTATGGCAAGCCATGCCACTTACCAGTTGAGCTGAAGCATAAGTCAATATGGGATGTTACTGAGATATTTTTAGATCCAGAGAGTGTAGGAGATCAGAGAAAGGCAGAATTGGCAGCCCTGGAGGAACTTCGAGATACAGCCTTTTCGAGTAGCCTACAGTATAAGGAACGAGTGAGGATATGGCATGATTCTCACATCAGCCATAAGCAGTTTGAGCCGCATTAGAAAGTATGGTTATTTGATGCCAGGCTAAAACTATTTCCAGGGAAGTTGCAGAGCAAGTGGAAGGGACCATACTTGGTCCTGAAGGTGCATGACAACGGCAGCATTGATATATCTGAGATGACATCTGAATCTACCTTCCGAATTAATGGTCAGCGCCTGAAGCCATATCTAGATCATGATCCGATGATCGTTGATGTTGCCCCTATTCATTTTGCATGAGGCGTGGTTTTTGACTCACATCATTTGCATCTCATGCATGATTTTCACTTCCTCCCGCAGTCATATAGATCCATATGTCAATATCGCACATTCTTTTGTCTAACACCCCATCTCCATCTTATGAGTGTACTTTACCCTAAGTATAGGGGGGATGTCAGACTTGTGATTATTCTTTTGCTTTAGCCATGACTCGTACTTTCATATTTTTAATATGGCTAAAATATTGTGTAAATACTAGTAAAAAAACTAATAAAAAGGGATGCAGAAATTTCCTCAAAAGTTTTTTCTTGTACATACTGACTAATAAGTCAGGTTAAAATATTTTGAAAAATATTTTGAAAATAGTTTGAAAATCTATTTGAAAAATCTTTTGAAAACTATTTGAAAAATGTTTGAAAAATATTTTCAACCTTTGTAAAAAGATTGTGGCTTGGAAAAATCTCTTTGCGTGAAAAAAAAGATTTTGTACAAATATTTGCAAATGTTTGGAAAAATGGTTGAAAACTTATTTTGAAAATCTGTATATACTGTTTGAAAAATATTTACAAAAACAAATGTTTTCAAATGATTGTAAAATTGTGTGAAAAATTATTTTGGACTATAGTTTTCAAAATTATTTGTAAAATTATTTTCAAATAAAGTTGAGAAATACCTGCATCACAAAAAAATATAATATAAAAAAAGAGTAAAAAAGAAAATAAAAAAATCCAATTGTGTATATACTTGTATAAATCACTCAAATTGTAAATTCTTTCTTATGGCTCTTATAAATAATTGACTCATTTCTTTGTAAATATGTGTATATAATCCCTAAACTTTATCTAAAAAAATTGTATATACTAGTATATATTACTAACTATTTGCATAAAAAAACTTTTGCATGTGCATCATTTTTTCAAAAATCCATAAAAATTTTGAAATTTTGAAAATTGCTTCACAAAAAGATTTTTTATTTTCTTTGCATTGTACATATTGTCTTGCATTAGCATGTGCATTTTTCAGGATAGTTTTGACAATTAAACTAGGTCTGGAATAAATTTGAAAAATAAAGGTTTGATGGGCCTTAATCCACTTAATTTCAGAGGAACCTTATAAGATTTGGAGTTAAGACATTGCATGTCCTAGTGACTTAATTCTTTGAGTCCATAAGACCATTTTCACATGTCATCTTGATGAGTCTAAGTAGAATATTTAACAACACATGCATGATTCTTTCAGACCGTAGCTTACCTTGGACAATGCACTCTACACGTAGCTCTTCATGGAGGAGGTAGTGAGGGGGCGAAATCTTTTGGCTTCGGGTAACATACGAGGGTAGTACATCTAGGCGGAACCTCTCGTCCTCCTCTAGGGAGGGAAGTGCGTCTCAACCTGGTTTGGTGATGTTGAGGTCTAAAGACACGACCTGTGGGGTTGCAATAATGCTTCAAAAGCGGGATAATCTACTGGCTCAAGAGGAAAAACTCCTTATGTACATGCTGCACCTTGCAAGATCTCCAAAAGTGGACAGGCCTGATTGAAAAGTAAAATGCCTGCCGGAGTGTATATACAAGTGAAAAAAAGAATAAGAGCTTCAAAGTCAAATATTTGTGAGCTTGCAGCGTATGACATGGCTACACTGGTCATGCATCCAAGGATAGGTAACTACACTGGTTACCGTCAATTCTCTTCTCTATCCCCTCTTCTTGAGCTGGTTGTACTTGAACTTAGAAGGGAATATCCCCGCTCCTCGAGGAAAGAGTTGCTAGACTGGAGGATTAGAGTTACCTTGTTGAGAGAGGTTGTTTCTTTGTTACTTCTGAGATGAGGAGCTATATTCACTTACACCGTACAAGTAAAAATTCATAGTCATAAGAATTTGTGTATGTAGACTTGTTCTGATCTGACTGTTGAGGAGATCTGAATAAGAGTCTTGTGGAACTTAGAGGTTGTTAGGTTTTATATACATACCATATTAAAGTTCCGACACACTAATAATCCAAAGGTCCGACAGAGCTCCAGACTACATTTTTATGAAGATAAGTTTAAAAGTCAACATTGTTCTAACTTCTTTATTTTTTCTTACTTTATTTTTGTTTGCACTTATTTTCCAAATAAGTGTTTGCTAAGGAACTAGCAAAGGTAAAGTATAGGGGAATGATGAATCCACAATTCATCGCCTTTATTTTTTTATTTCAGCTTCATTTTCTTAGTCAAACACCAGTAAATACCCACTAATTTCATAATTTTACCATTTTACATGCATTTGTTAAAATTGCATTTTTAACACTTTTTGTACAAAAATAAAAAATAAAGAAGAAAAAGAAAGAAAGGAGGTATTTATGCAATAAATACAGACTGGTCCGAACCCCAAGAGAAGGTCAAGACTTGACCTGATCGACGAGGAATAAAGTAGGGGGAGATAGGCTCTTCTGTCAGAAATCCAAAAAAAATTGAAAATATGTTTTCCTGTATACTTGTACAAAACTTTCATTATATTATTTGTACATAATTTGACCTCGAATAAATTATTTTTATAAACAAAAGTTGTAAAAAAAATATGTTGTAAATAATAAAAATAAGAGTAAAATAAAATAATGTATATATCGTAAATAATTACACCCAGAAAAGGCCGCAAAACGATAATTGAAACACTAATTTCGGCTCCATGCGAGTTCAAATCGAACCAAACTCACTTCCAATATACTATAAATTATATAATGATTGTTATATAATGATTTTTGGAGTTACGGGTGAAAAGTCGATTTTCTGAGGTGTTTTGTGCAGTTTTCCCATATACTTGTTGTATATATTTTATTCAAATTTATTTTTATATATAATGTAAAAATTATTGTAAATACTATTTTCATTAAAAATAAAAAGAATAAAATATAAAATTAAAAAAATGTGTTGTATAAATTATTTCCTTATGTGTACATGTGTATAATGCATTATATGTACATAATATTTGTATACAACTAACTTCCTTGTATAAAAATCACCAAAAAAATTAAAATATCTAACATTATTTAATTAATTTAATTAATTACGAAATTTGTATTTAATTAGGTGATTTATTTGATTTATTTGAGTTATATACTTACCATCTAATATACATGGTAAGTATATAACTCAAATAAACCAAATAAATCACATAATTAAATACAAATTTCGTAATTAATTAAATTAATTAAATACCATCATCATATGCCATTCACTACGCTAGCCGAACAATGGATACTGCTCAGCGGAATTAAACAGTCACAGAAAAGGAGATGCTAGCTGTAGTCTTTGCCTTGGATAAGTTTCGATCTTACATTCTTGGATCTAAAGTGACTATTTATACTGATCACACCGCCATCCGATACTTAATGGCGAAGAAGGATGCCAAAGCCAGATTGACTAGATGGATCCTTCTACTCCAGGAATTTGACATTGAGATTAAGGATAAACCTGGAGTTAAA
The DNA here is from genome assembly GCA_037367405.1 of Ottelia alismoides. Lineage (NCBI taxonomy): Eukaryota > Viridiplantae > Streptophyta > Magnoliopsida > Alismatales > Hydrocharitaceae > Ottelia > Ottelia alismoides. The sequence goes on along the minus strand of JAZKJV010008414.1, from coordinate 232,060 downwards.
AATGTAGTGGCGGATCACCTCTCCCGTCTAGAGAACCTTGAGGATTCGTATCAGATTACACCTATTAAAGAGACATTTCCAGATGAGTCGATCCTTACAATCACCTCACTTCCATGGTATGCCGATATTGTGAACTATCTTGTCACGAAGAAAGTTACACAAGATTGGCCCAGACAGCGACTTGAGACATTTCTTGCAAAGGTCAAGTCGTACCATTGGGAGAATTCCACTCTTTATCATGAAGGAGGGGATAGCATCTGGAGATGGTATATTCCTCAAGAAGAGCAGCATAGCGTCCTCACCTATTGCAACAAGCTTGAGGCAGGAGGACATCATTCAGGGAGACGGGCAACACAAAAGGTGCTTCAATCCGACCTTTGGTGGCCTACCCTCTTCAAGGATTCAGATGAATTCGTGAAGAGACGTACTGACTGTCAGAAAATGGGCACTTATGGGCAGAGAGATATGATGTCGATGCAGCCCATTCACTTCTGTGAGGTATTGGACGCATGGGGCATCGATTTCATGGGCCCATTTCCTAAAAGTCAGGGATTTGAGTATATCTTGCTTGTTGTAGATTATGTGAGTCGTTGAGTTGAGGCCATCCCCGTCCGAACCGCAGATGCTAATACCGTTTGCAAATTCTTGAGGAAAAATATAATTACACGGTTCGGAGTACCTAGAGTTTTGATATCTGACGGGGGGACTCATTTTATCAACGACAAGGTAAGGGCCATTGCTAACGAGTTTAGCATAGACCATAAACTTGCCACTCCTTATCATCCACAGACGAATGGTCTTGCTGAAGTTTCTAACAGGGAGATTAAGACTATATTGCAGAAGGTAGTCCGCCCAGACCGAAAGGATTGGTCACAGCTTTTGGACTCCGTCTTGTGGGCATATCAGACATCCTTCATCCCTAGATCCTTAAAAACCAAAAATTTATCCTACACTTTGATCCGCCTCCGAAACTGATTTTCACCTCATCTTCTAATCTTCGCATTTCACATTCTACCTCGCACAACCTCTCACATCCGACCACGTACGGTGGTCGGATCTCTGGATCCATTCCAACACAACCGCAAGATTCGACTCATCCACCATTCCCTTTTGTTGATGAATAAATTATAAAACATAAAAAAATATTTGTTTTTTTCTCTAACATTTTGTTTTGCAGGAAAACATAAAAAAAGCAGGTCCAGCCAACGGCCAGCACCTCCCCGCTCCTGCTCCCTCGTGTGCGGCCCTCCTCCCGCCGCACGCCATCGACCAGGCCTGCCAACCCCCGCGGTGCGGCCATCGTCCAGCCGGCTTCCTATGCGCGTGGTGCGCCAACCACCGACGGTTGTGCCCTCCGCGCCCCCACATCACCACGCGACCCTCCTACCACAGCCACCTCAGCCCTTGCGCCCGCACTCATCCGCCAAGTCAGCCGCCTCCTGCCTCCCACGAGCCCACGCGTGCGGCTCGCGCGACGGGCCCATCTCCATCCACCGCCACGCTGCGGTGCTCAGCGTCGGTCGCACGACCCGCGCCGCCCATACTCCTTCAGCAGCTGCCACGGCACCGGCAGAACCCCCCACGCCCTTCGCCCCCGCGTCTCCACAGTGCACGGCCGAGCCCGCGCGCGAGGCGGCCCGATCCCTCTCAACCCTCCCTCCGGCCCTTCAGTTTGAAGAAGAAAGACGTCGGCGACCCAGCCCTTGAGCCCCCCTTTTTTTTGAAGAAACGAAGTCCCACCAAAGACAAAACCCTAGGAGAATATAATATTGCGAAAATTACATTTGACCCTTCCAAGGTTTTCAGAATTGCAGAATAGCACCTGCCAACACAATTGCTTTGATTTTTTGGGTAATTTGCAACATTTATCTTGCATTTTATTTCTGTTATCATTTCATACAAAAAGTTTTTGCAAATTACAACTTGGTCCATGTGCTTCCAGACTCTTTATTGCTTGCTAGCTCAAACACGTTGCTCTTTAAAAATTCAATAAAATTCAAAACATGCTCAAAAATTCCAAAAAATTAGTATAGGTGTATTTTAATGTGTTTTAATTCCTGACCAATTTTTGAGCGTTAAATCTTTATAAAATTCGAAAGAATTTTGAAAAACGAAAAATCTTAAAAAATTGTAAAAAAATCTAAAAAAAATCAAAAATTGTGATTTCAGTTTCTGATTGTATATATTTCTTTGTAGTTTATATTAAAAATAATCTTCAGGAGTATTGGGCACTTAAAGTATTTTTAAGTTGCAAAATACTCTCGGTTGTGCATTGTTTGTCCTGTTTTGCACTGTTTGATTTTCATAAAATCACAAAAATATCAGAAAAATCTAAAAAATTCACCAAAATATTTTAAAATATATAAAACCCAAAAACATTTCTTCTTAATTTTTTGAGTATTTTTAACCTTTTTGAAGAATACAAAAAGTGTGGTGTTGCGTGTTTTATCACTTGTGCATATTGTTCTTAATTTTAAAAAAATAAAAAAAATCAAAAACCACTAAAAAAATATCTTTAAAATTGACTATAGAGTTTTTAAATCGTGCTCCTTGTGTTCAACTCTATTCGCTATACCAAGTAAAAAGAATAGCGAAAACCGCTTACATTATTTTTATTGTTTGATATCTTTCAAGTGGTTAAAAATACAAATTTTCCCGATTGACCGTGCTTGGTGATTTGGTTCACAACGATCATTGTTTATTTACATACTTAGCCCGAGTTGTCAGGCGCGTCATCAGTCAGTTACATGGATTCTTTGCTTCCATTCAGATCTATCTTTGGTCATTCTCGACTTAGATCCAAAAAAATAAGATCCGTTCGTATAGTCGCATTCCAACACTTTTTGTGCCTTCCTCACCCTCTCTTAGCCGGCACAACATCCCAAAACTCGCATCTCCTAACCCGTGCATCAGTTGACCTCTTTTGCAAATGGACAAACCACCTTAAGCAATTTTCTCTCATCTTATCCTCGATTGGAGCTATACCAACTTTCATTCTTATTGCATCATTCTGAATCCGATATTTACGTGTGTCCACACATCCATCTTAACATTTTCATTTCTATTATTGTCATTCTTTGCACATGTCTATGATTTACAGGACAACATTCAGATCCATAGAGCATTGCAGTTCTCATTGCTGCTTTGTAGATATTTCTTTTGATTTTCAAAGGAATTTTCTATCATAGAGAACAACTGAGGTTCCTCTGCACTTTAGTCATCCTATATTTATTCTATTAGTAATATCTCCATCAATTTCCTCATCATGTTGCAAAATAGATTCATGTATATAAAAGAAACTCTCTTCTAAAATTTATCGTCATCAATTTTCACCTCGATTCCTTCATCATTACTTCCATCAAAAGTACACTCCATATATTCAATCTTAACCCTAATTATATAAAATCTTTTAATCTCCAATGCATGTCTCCAAACCCCGAGCTTCTCAATCACTCCATTTCTAGTCTCATCAATCAACACAATATCATCAGCAAATAATATACACCAAGGTATCTCATCCTGAATATGACTTGTCAACTCGTCCATAATCAAAATAAAAAGAAACGGATTCAAAGTTTTTTTATTGTAGAAATGGATTCAAAGTTGAAACTTGATGTAAACCAATGTTGATGTCAAAATAGTCAATCTTCCCAGACTGGATCCTTACACAAGATAAAGCCCTATCATTCATATCCTTTATGAGGTTAATGTATAGGATATGTACTTGTCTCTTCTCCAAAACTCTCCACAATATCTCACGTGGGACAGAATCATAAGCGTTCTCCAAATCAATAAAATTCATATGGAGGTTTTTCCTTTTAGCTCTATAAATCTACATTGTTCTCTTCAATAAATGGATGGCTTTAATGCTCGAGTGACTTGGCATAAATCCGTATTGATTTTATTCTACTTACGAAACTAGCCTCAACCTTCTTTTGATCACACTCCCCAAAATTTCATAGTGTGATTCATCAACTCGATACCTCTGTAATTTGAACAATTTTGATGTCTCCTTTGTTATTATAAATCTTGAGGCATTTTCTTGCTTTGACAAATAACATTGAATAAATTTGTAAACCAAGTCAAACCACGATCACCTAAAATTCTCGATACTTCATATGGTCCCACATCTTTCCCAGGTCGCATAACCTTCAAAGCTGCATCTACTTCCTTTCTTTGTATTCGTCTACAGCTTGCACAATTCAAGTAACTTTCACTACTAGCTAGATAATCCAAATTGATCTCTCTATTTCCTTATGGAGATACAAACCCTAAACCCTAAACCCTAGATAATCCAATGAAAAGCTTATGGAGATACTGCTTCCATCTAGTCTCGATATCCTCCTGGATAACAAGCGCGTCACCTTCCTCATCCTTAATGCATCTCACTTGAGAAAGGTCTTTGATCGTTCTTTCTCTTGTTCCGACCAACCTGAATATATCCTTTTGGCCCTCCTTATAGTCAAGATTTTTGTATAAAACTTCATAAGCTTTTGAGTTAGCTTCACTTACAGCCTTCTTCGCTTCCTTCTTCGCTATTTTGTAGTTTGTGACAATTTCCTCTATTTTATTCTTAAATAGCGCTTTAAAGCATGCTCTTTTAATTTTAAGCTTCTCTTGCACCCCTCCACTACAACACCAAGCCTCATTTTGACCTGTAGCTCCTCCCTTTGACTCGCCTAGCATCTCTTTGGTTACCCTTCGGATACAAGATGCTATCATCTCCCACATCTCGTTTACATTTCTGCTACAATCACAAGATAAGCCTTATAAAACCTTTTCCCTAAAACGTGATTGCTTCAGTCGAAGATTCCAACATCTAATTCTAGTGATCTTGGAAAACCCCATTTTCTTTACTAGCACTTTTATTTGCACATACATGACTAACAAGTGATTTTGGGTTGTCAAACTCTCCTGTGATTACTTTGCAATCTTTGCAACACAACCGATCTCTTCTCCTCTACACAAAGTAATCTATCTGTGTTCTAGTCAGGCCACTCTTATAAGTAATTAAATGCTCATCCCTCTTCCTGAAGAGAGTGTTTGTTGTGAAAAGATCATAAGTCATTACAAAATTCAGAATGACTTTTCCCTCTACATTTCTATCCCCGAAACCATGGCCTCCATGAACACCAGCATACCTCGAAGCATCCTTTCCCACATGTCCATTAAGATCTCCACCCAAGCAAATCATCTATCTTTATGGAATTCCTTGCAAAATCTTATCCAGACCCTCCCAAAAGTTTATTTATTTCTTTCATCTAAATCAATTTACGATGCATAAACTGAAATGATATTCATGACTTCTTCTTCAAGCACCAATTTTAGCAAAGTAATCTGATTCCTGAATCGTTGCACCTCAACCACACAATCCTTCAAATCCTTATGAACTACTCCAATATTTGTTTCTACCCTTATCTTTACCCGAATACCAAAGTTCAAAACTTGTCTTCTCGATCTCCCATGCTTTCTCTCCAACCTATTTTGTCTCTTGGAGACATAGTATATAAATCTTCCTTCTTTCCATCGTACCTACTATCTCCATCGATTTGCTAATCAAAGTTCCAGTAGTCCAACTACATATCCGCAACTTCCTTTGCAACCTCTATTGGACTAAATTCTTTCCTTGAAAACTTTAGACTGCATCTGGGATACGATGCAGTGAAACTAGCTTATTTACTCTCATGCATTCCTTATGCGAGAGCCCTTATAAATTTTGAACTACATCTGTGCAACGACGTAGCGGTCCTTGCCAATTTTTCATTGCATTCGGGCAATGCAATGCGTCGCAAGTAGGGAACGTCCCAACGAAATGTAAACGTTTGCTTAAATCTATATTGAAAAGATCTGGCTGTCTTGAGGCAACTTCCTAAATAGTATTTTTTTAAAAATACTATTTAGGAAGTTGTCTCCGACTGTTTTACGCTGGTTGTCAGCTATCTAACGCAACCCTCAATTTACCCGGGCTTGGAACCGTTCATGGTTGAGTTAAGACCATTAATCCACAATTAGGTCAAAAGCTTTCCTCATTCAATTAATTAACTTAGCCACATAGAGTTGTTAAAAAACTTGTCAAATGCAACAATATGCAATTATTCCCTCATTTGTAGACTGTTGTTCCTGTATTAAATGGAACTTGGGTGAGGCTGATTTATCAATATGTGCCCCCATGTATTTACATCCCTCTCCCATTTATTTTTTAAGTGCAAACAATAGAAAGAAGAAAAACCCTATCCGTGAAGAATGATCGGGTGTATTGCGCATGGTTTTCTCCCTTCAGCTTGAAGACTTTCCATTTAAACTATATCTTTTTATAGGAAAAAGTAAAGTCTATCTTGGTTGTGTGATTGTTTGAGAAGATAGTATTAGAGTGGAAGATCGTGGAGTGGTTATGATTGGCGTGTTGACATTCTAAGAAGGAGTCGTTGCCTTCTTGCTATGTTGGAAAGGATTGTTGTTGTTGGGAGTCGGAGAGGTTACGTCTGAAGACTACAACCAAGGTTGGCGTGATGCGGCTGAGGGGCATGCGTCCCCTTCTTGGTGTGAGTGGTTTCCTTGTTGTGTGGATGATAAGATCCAGTTGTGTCATTGGAGGTATTCCTTTGTTCCCATATTTTGTTGGTGTGGCTGCCAGAGATATTTTTTCCATTAGTAGTGAGAAGTTTTGGCTCTTTGCGTGGAAATTCCGAGGTCCATGTTTTATGCTACCTTATTTTTTTGGCTCGTTGTGTTGCGGAGGTCATATTCAATGTTCTTTGGTAGCCAAGCCCTTTTTGTTGAGTTGTTTGGTGGTGGCCAAGCCCTATTCTTTTTTCTCTTTATAGCAATGGAAGACAAAATCAAGATACATGGACTGTTGAACAATGGTCATGTGTGGGTTGTGTTTAGTCCCACATCTTGGAGTGGTGACTTTTGGTCACATTGGTGGGGCTATATGAAGAGCCGAGCACCCATTGTAACCTTTGAGACAAATGAATAAAAAATCAACTCTTTGAGGCGGTTCTCATGTGGTTTCATCCTGCTCCTTAGGGAGTAGGGTCCCACGTAAAATCAAAGTCTCCTTTTTTATCTTGTTTTTGCTTTGATTCTGCGATTTGATTACTATAGTTCGATCTTGGATTTACTTAACATGCTCAAGATTATTTTGTTCTTTCTCGAAGGAGTGCTGCAATTTTTTTCAGAATGTTCATGAAGATGTTAGGGACCCTTGAATCCCTAATTCAGGCCCCAGGTGCACGAGAGCAACCGCTCCATCTTGAAGAAGAAGAAGAAGATCGAGAAGAGATGGCACCGCCATCTCCACAACCTTCTAGTGAGGCACGCAACCGCACCCCTCTGACCAGTGTAGCCACCACTTTCAACTTCATTACGTTGGAAACAAACCAATCGTCTCGTACCTAAAATCTCAGGCCACATGCGGCTTCCTCTAATCCCACAGGCTCAACTCCTCCAAACAGAAACAATCTTGAGCGCAAGATGGTGCCAGACTTCATCAACACGACGATGTTTTCCCCCAGGTGATCTAAATCATAGGCAATAGGTTTTTTCCAGCGGTGGCGACGTAGATCAACCCCTCGTGAATAGGTACAAAGAGAAGAAGCAAGCCCACGTGCTTACGCAATGGCAAACCCCCGCAACTCCAGCATGTGAAACCAACTCCAGATGGCAGACTCCAGGGAAGAAGATGGGTTCCCATTGATCCCTTTGGCAGTGGCATTGTGAAAGGACGGGTTTCCATCATGGAACCATAAATTGCCACATATTTTGTTTATTTTGGGCTTAATTGATTCATCACTTAAAAAATGTGGAGAAGGTTCCAATAGGGATGTCATTAGCAAAAAGGAGAGGAGAATGGACGGGAGCCCAACATGCCCGATTCTTGAAATGAAAAAAAAAAAGAAAAGGACGTGAAAAAAAAGGTCATGATTTAAAAAAAATGACGGCCACAAAAAAGGAAAGAGAAAGATATGTTGTTCGAAAAAATTGTTTGCAAAAAAAGAGGAGAATCTGCTGCTTTGCATCATGAAAAAAGTGGGCCCAATTGTGGGCTGCATATTTAGGCCCAACGTGCATTGTATTGAGGAAAACAAAGAGAGGAAGGTCAAAAGAGAAAATGTGAAAAATTGAAGGCCAAAAGGCATCATGCAGTGAAAAAAAAACAATGGCGGTGACAGCATTATGAAAAAAAAGATGGGAATTTAAGGGGTTGTGGTGAAAAAATTGTGAAAAAAAATAGATTGGAAAACAAAAGGAGAGATGAATGTCTGTGAAAAAAATATAGCCCAAAAAACAGTGTTGGAACTGGAGAAAAAAAGGAAGAAAGAATTTCTTGTTTTTTCTCTAAACTTGTCATTTTCGACAAGCTTAGGAGAAAGGGGTAATGATGGGTAGACCATTTTATGCTCTACTATTGTCGGGCAGTGGTGTCAAGCCCTGCCATTGTTTGAATTATTGGGTAGTGATTTTCAAACCACTACCATGTGCTAAGGCAATCTATTTGAGTACATATATTTTGTGGAGTTCTCCAGTGAGAGACTCGTTGTTGGCTCCATCCCCCAGTGATCATGAACTCCACTATGTGTGGATAATCCCATGGCATGAATTCATGGCCATGAACTCCAATATTATTGAATATTCCCAAACATTCTTGTCTGCCCTTGGAAGTGATGGAGCAGTCTTCGATGAAGACACATTACAGGCAAGAGTACTCCATGAGAGAGACACATGTTGTTGACAGATATCTCTGTGGACTACTATTCACACTCCAGTCTCTAGTTCCTCCTCACCAATATGACATGAGAAGCAATGTCCCTGGCAGCAACCGACAGCATGCGGTGAGTTGATACTATCTGCAGTGTCATGTACTTTGTATGTGAGTCTGTAAGTGAGTGCATTCTTTCTGTTTATCCAAGCTCGACATTACATGCTTAGCTTGAGGAGGAGTGTTGAAGAATGGTCTTGTATGGGTTGTGTCTAGCCCCACATCTTGGAGTTGTAACTTTTGATCACATTGGTGGGGTTGTATAAAGATCCTCACACCCATTGTATCTCTGAGAAAGATGAATAGAAAATCAGCCCTTTGAGGCGATTCTCCTTTGGTTTCATCCCGCTCCTTAGGGAGTAGGGTTCCACATAAAATCAAAGTCTCCTTTTTTATCTTGTTCTTGCTTTGATTCGCTTCCGCATTTCATATTTCAACAGAGACAATATGCAAAAATAGACAGCTATCCCATTCAAATCAGTACTATTAAGTTAACTAAAGAGAACTTTCTAGTGTGATTTGTTGTTGTGGAGATGACAATTGCAGATCGGTGTCGAATTGGTTACATCAATGGCATCCCTCTTATACATGATGTTGAAGATCCATCTTGAGAAAATGGCTTCTTATGGACAACCAATTAAACACTTGGATAAACTGAATTGTGAACTCAGTTTCGAATGGCATACATCTCATTTTGCAGAAAAATAAACTCGAGAGATGCAGATGGTTCTAAATAATATGTATAGTTAAGAAAGAAGGAAATACAAATTTACCAATTGACTCGAGAGATCTATAATCAGCATCAGGGTGTGTGTCTGCTTATTATAGATCCTTGATGTCAAAGTGGGAAAACCTCGATTATCATTCTGTGGAATCATGGAAGTGCAGTGTTGATCAGATGATCAGCTGATACAGAAAGTGAATTAACGGAACCTTCATTTTCATGGGTGGCATGAACTCTGAATTTAAGAATGTGAGGAGCCTAAGCTATGTAGATATTCCTACTATTATGGATGCTTATCATCAAGTTGAGGTTGAGGAACAGAGAAGATATGTGATCAATAGTTCATATGATGGTTCAGAACACCGAATGATATACACTCATATCTCGAGGAAGTAACATAAGGAAGCAGAACATGAAATGTACCCACTGTAAGAAGTCAGGTCGTACACTTGACTATTGTTGGGATCTTCATCTTGAACGGAAGCAATCGAAAGGGAGATATGATTAAAAGTCTAAAAAGGTTATTGCCACATCATCCGAACATGCGGCGGAGAGAGAAAATTGATCACTCCCGATCATATCTCTCCATGATAAGCAAGCACTCAGGGGGAGAACTCTAATGGAGCTCATGGCATCAATCGTGCTCTTGTTGCACGCTGCTCAAAACAAAGGTAATCATATTAGTAATGATGAGCGTTGTTGTAAAAGTCCCCTGACTAGCCTGAGTAGTAGGTCCGACCAGTCTAGTCAGTGGTTTGATCGACTGAGTGTTGACTAATACCGACTAGTCGGTCGATTTTTGCTTGGAGATACCATATTTTTTATTTCTTTGGTTTTTTAAAGCAAACTTGTTCTAGTATGCTTAATATTTTATTTAAATTCAATTACTTCTTTTCTTTCTTATGATAATAGAGAAGAAGTACAAATCTATGTAAATATATAACAATATATGTATAAAAATGACTTATATATATATATATATTAATTAAAAAATCAAAGCTAACTAAAGCCAGACTAAATCCGATTAGTCGTCCGACTGTCAAACAATCCTTAGTCATTGACCCAATCGATCGAGTACCGACTATCGATTTTTGCAACATTGATTATGAGTGTAGGGAATGGATAATCGCTAGTGGTGTCATTGATCATGTGACACGTGACCTAAAAATGTTTAGAACATATAAACTACTCCGAAAAGGAATGTACCGCTTTTGATGATGGGTCACATGTCATGGTGTCAGGTAAAAAGGGTGTATTTCTCTCGTTGACAAATTCCTAATCCTTGACACCTTTCATGTGCATGGCATGCCATTGAATCTTCTATTTGTTAGCAAGATAATAAAAGAACTGAAGTGCGAACTATTTTTTCCTTCTGATTGGTGTATACTACGGGATATGGTGACAAGGAAGAGGATTTGATATATCGAGCGATACGGCGATACATGCCATTGAAACGATCTTTCCTTCACAAATGATCGTCGATATGGGCGATATTACGACGATATATCGATGATATATCATTGAAATATCGTATTGACATGAGTCGATATAGATATTTAAACCCTTGACTTTAACCTCTTTTACTCGAGTGAAACGAAGCGAGAAGGAATGCCATCGATTGATCATGCAGTGGCATGAACAATTAGGCCATCTCTCTTTTGGTTCTCTCAAAGAGTTGTTTCCATCCTTTTTTAAAGCCTTAAAAGTTGAGAACTTTGTTTGTCATGGTTGTATAAAGGCAAAGCACACCCGTGCTACGTATCCAACTTCTGAGAGCAAGACCAATGAGATTTTTGCTTTAATTCAATCTAATATTTGGGGTCTATGTAATGGTTTCTCTTTTATTGGTTATAAATACTTCATTACTTTTATTGATGACTATTATAGAAGTACATGTTTTTACCTTCATGATCGTGGATAGGCAGTTAACACTATACATGCTTTCTTTCATCTCATTGAGACACAATATGGGAAACTCATCAAGAGGTTCAAATCTAATAATGCACGTGAGTATAAGTCCAAACAATTGCAAGACATCTTTGGCAGAAAAAGGATTGTTTACGAGATCTTGTGTCCCTATACTCCTCAACACAATAAGGTCGTGAAAAGAAAAAACGATCACATGTCGAAACTCAGTAGATCTCTTTTGTTCCGGTAAAATCTTCCTAAGAGATTTTGTAGTGAGATTGTTCTAACGAACGTCTTTCTTATCAAGATGCCCTCAAGACGACTGAACATTGCTACTCCATTTTCATTGTTCACCTTGAGAGCAAACGATTTACCCTTCCTCCCAAAATATTTGGATGTATTTGTACTTTCACAATTCTACATCTGATGCAAAGAAACTAGATGCAAGGGCAATTAAAGGTGTTGTTCTAAGATACTCCCCGACTCAAAAAGGTTATAAATGCTTTCATCTTAAAAATGGAAAAATAATTGTAACTAAAGATGTCACCTTTATTGAAAATAAATCTGATGTTTATGAACATTCCTTTCAAGGGAGAGTAGATGTAATGATGAAGGAAATGACTCGAATGTTCTTTTGTTGGATACATGGGAATACTCTGTAAGTTCTCTGGGTAACTCCACTCAATTTGACATAATAACATATGATTGGAGAACGTGTCCCCCTTATTGAGATAAAAAGACCTACAATAAGGAAGATCAACAAAGGGCTTTATTGCATACTCAAGCAAGAGAAACCAATCCAAATCATATATAATCCCAAGATGATCCAAGTTCCTCCATGAATGTTGGTGACTAACTCTAACATGAAACGTGATCATGATAAGGATGTCAGTGATGATGGAGGTGAATCAGTCAGAGAGAGATGTGGTCGAAAGGAGATAAGCTCCCCTCAAGATACGCACAATGTGTCAGATACCAAATCAACAGATACGTTGGTTACTCCAAGCTTAGCAAAGATCATAAATGTTTTATCTCAACATTGTCTGATTATGTGATTCTTATGAATGTTACTGAAGCTAAAGCTGATCCTAAAGGGGTTCGAGCTATGTAGAAGATGGAGGTCCCCGAAAAAAAACTTTACTCGGGCCATCGCAGACATGCCAGATGGTGCACATCTGATTGGTTCTAAGGAGGTCTATACCATAAAATACAAGTCAAATGGACATGTTTAAAGGTACAAGGATAGACTGGTTATAAGGGGGTTCGATTAGAGTTATGATATCGATAACCTAGAGACCTTTGCTCACGTGGCAAAAATGAATACGGTGTGAATTTTTCTCTCCATTCTTGTCAAATATTGGGTCCAGTCCGATGAATTGTTACCGTGGCTTTTTACTTTGGCTTCCAATCGTGGGGCTTGTCTTACAGATGTCTGGGATAACCAGTGGGCACAGATCTTTTCTTTTCAGCAGGTTTCTCAAATCAAAGGGCGTAGGATTTTCTAAGGATATTGAGACCATGGCATGAAATTTCGCGAAATTTCGTCGAAATTTCGATTTCGACGGGTCCATGCTTTCGAAACTACTATATATATCGATTTCCAGGGTTTCAGGCGAAATACCGTGAGATATAGGCAATATTTCGGCTCGACTCGATATCTCGGCTGACATATGGAATCTTTCAATAAAAAATACACGGATATGTCGAGATATGCCGAAATTTCGGTCGAAACTACCCCATTTCGACCGACTTCAGGCAGAACCAGCTCCTTCCTCTTCCAAGGTCTTCTTCCTTCGAGGTAAGCCAAATTAGGCTAATTCTTCTTCAAATTCATAAATTTTTTTAGGGGTTTCACTGTTAGGTAGTTGATATAGCTTGCCATGGTGTTTAATTTATGAGATTTCTCAAAAATAGCTATAAATTTGGAGACGAAAATTGGGGCTTTTGTGTTTTTATTGCACAATAGTGCTAGCTATGATCATTGTACGTCAGATCTGAAGTTAATATGAAGTAAAACATAGTTGGAGAACATTTTGTTGGATATATGTTAGAGGAAATTGGGGCTTTTGAGGTTTAATGTGGAACGATAATGAGTTGGGGTATTATATATTCGAATCTTGAGTTTTGCAAATAGAAATCATAATCAGGATTTTTTTTTGGATTAATAAAATTTAAAAATATAGAAAATCCGAAAATCAATTGTTAAATATTTAGGTTTTTGTTCATATTTTGTGTCACTTATGTAGTCCTTCTTGAAAATGGTCCCCTAATTTGTAGATCTAAGATCCTAATGTATAGATAAGGTCCTTTTTCTGTAAATCGGAAAGTAGGTGTTAGAAAAATTAACTATATAATAATTCCAAAATTAAAAACATAAAATAATTTGCATATTCATAAGCAGTTGCATTGTATGCCAACTTAATGTTTGTTCTTGAATTTCCTCGCAGATTTCGACGATCATCACCATGGCACATTCTGGTTCTTGTTCTGGATCTGACAGTTCTGATGATCAGATGGGCGAATTCAGTGGGGACATTGGCCGGAGGTATGCCTCCGCTCCTGATGGAAATAAGACGAAGCCGCAATGCAATTTATGTGGGAAGAAGTTGGGAGGAGGCGGGATCACAAGGATGAAGCAACATCTTGTTGACAACAACAAGAATGTTACCAAGTGCACGCGTTGTCCCAAAGATGTGAGGGACAAGGTCAAGGCGAGCTTGAACGGAAAGAAGGAAAAGGAGACGGAGAGAGTAGGAAGGGAAGAACAAATGAAGGAGTTCATGTTCGAGAAAGAATTCAACGTCATTTCTGATTCAGACGACGATGATTTTGTGTACCCCGCAGACATTCAGACTGCAGCGGAGAGGAGGGCATACAGAAGGGCTACACAAGAATCATTGAGGAGCGAGTTCGAGAGGAGAGAACATGGTGGTGCACGGGGCGGCTTCTATGGTGCAGGTGGGAGTGGGAGTGGTTCTGGAGGCGCACCAGTACCACCACCCAACAAGAAACACAAGGGGAAGGGAATTGAGCCCTTCTTGACGAGGAGTGGATCCATGCAATACAAGGCAAGCAAGGATCCGAGGCAGAAAACGGTGAAGGAAATGTTCACCAATGCACGAGAAAGGGTAGGAAAAGCCATCAGCAAGCTCTTCTTTGGGGAGAGCATTCCTGCCAACATTGCAGGCGGACCATTCTTGCAGCATGCCATTGATGAGATCACTGTAGCGGGAACGGGAGTGAAGGCTCCTACATCCTACGAGATCATGAACAAATATCTGGGGATGGAGAAAGAGGGGATGAATGAGCACATCGCCGAGTTGAGGAGGAGATAGCCAGAGTACAGGGTGACAATGATGTGCGATGGGTGGACGAGCTACACGAGGAAGCAGATCATCAACTTCCTTGTCTACTGCGATGGGAAGACAATCTTCTTGAAATCTGTTCATGCATCTGAGCATGTGAAGGACAACAGGTACCTTCTGACGTTGATGAAGGACGTTATAAAGGAGGTTGGGAAAGAGCACACTGTGCAAATTGTGACGGATAACGGCAGCAACTTCAGCAGCTACGGAATTTTTTGGACATTGTGTGCTGCGCATTGCATTGATTTGATCCTTAAGGATTTCAGCAAGAGGAAGCTCGTCTCAAGGGTGGTGGAGAAAGCACGAATGATCACCACATTCATCTACAACCACGGCAAAGTGTTGGCACTGATGAGGCGGGTGTGCAATGGGGAGTTGGTGAGGCATGGCATCACACGCTTTGCAACCAATTTTATAGTGTTGCAAAGCCTCAAGCAACATAAGACGGGTTTGAAAACCATGTGTTGCAAGGATGAGTAGTTCGAGATACCTGAAGCTCGGACTGAAGGCGGACGGAAGGTGGAGATATTGATCAATGATATCTCCTTTTGGGATGACGTGACTCAGGTCACGAGGATCATGCATCCAGTTGTTTCTGCATTGCGGATCGTGGATGACGACAAGAAGCCCACCATGGGAGTCATCTACGAGGCAATGCGTTGCATGAGAGAGAAGGTCAGAGAAGAGGTTGAAAAGGGATCGAAAGCATGATTGGACATCATAGACGAGCGATCGTCCAAGATACTCTCACATCCTCTTCACAAGGCCGGTAGGTATTATGTAAAAATGGATTATTTTTTTATTTTTAAAATTTCTATGGTTGGACATCATAAATGAGCTTGTTCGTGACTTTGTGTGCAGCTTATTACTTCAATCCTAAGTACCAATACAAGAATGGACTTGGTACAAATGCTGACCTTCTATCAGCCGTACAGATTGTGGTGGAGAAGCTCGTCAAGGACGAGAAATTACAGATCATGAGCATGAACGAGGTAATCCTCAATTTCTAGCTAAATTTGGAGTCACGAGAAATTTCGTAAAGATGTAGTACGACTCTATGACTTAAACCTATGTGTGCACTGTGCAGGTTAAGTATTTCCGAGATGCATTGGGTTCCTTCGGTCGGATTACTGCGGTCAACGGATGGGGCAATACTCTTCCTGGTAGGGACGAAGGCAAATAAAACCATTACTTATGTGTTCATTTATTCCTACTTTTGATTTCTCTCTTTTTCTTTTTTTGCAACCGAATGGTGGTTGTTATACGGGATGGAAGCTCCCAACCTTCGAAGTGTGGCAGTGAAAGTGTTGTCTCAAACCGCATCTACTGGCGGTTGTGAGAGGAACCGGAGCACGTTCAATTTGATCCATTCCAAGAGACGGAACAGGTTGGGAGAAAAGAAGCTCAATGACCTTGTCTATGTGCATTACAACTTGAGGCTGAAATTGAAACATGCAAGGGAGAGACAAGACAAAGATGACTACACGGAACCTATTGATCTTGCATACATTTTCAAGATGCACGATGACGATGCTGATGAAGACGTTCTCCAGAGGTGGATGGATTCCAATAGTGCCCCCGTTCTCGATCAGCCAGGTGGAAAACCAAATGAGAACATAAGCCAGCAAATGGGAGCAGACGTTGGTAACTATTTGGCAAGATTCGGGCGGATTACAGACCCTGTTGGAGGGTTGGAGGGCGAGATTGATGCGGCTGTTGATGAAATTCTCTCGAGTAGCTCCAAATCCAAGTCAAAGTCAAAGGATGACAGTGGAGATGATGATGATGACGATGTTGGTCGTAGTGGACCAGGAGGTGGTGGGGAGTCAAACTCAGATGGGTCAGGAGGGAGTGGTCGTGGACCACAAGATACCAGACTTGAGGAAGGCCTACAAGCAGGACGTGAATATATGGAGAGACAGCGGAACACACACGGACAATTTGTTCCAAGTCCGAGTTCAGGGCCTACGGATTACGAGTACGGTCGAGGCCATCATCCAACCGACAGCTACATGGAAGATTTGACATCATCTGTAGGTTCTTTGAGCTTCATGGACATTGACAGCCCATATCGCGGAGGAGCACCAAGTCCTTTAGGCGGACATGGATCGCCGTACGATGAGAGATCATTTGGCGTCTTCCCGGAATACTTTCAAGCTCCTCCTCCAGGACCTCCTCCTCCTCAGTGTGCAGGTCCGAGGGTTCCTGGGGTAATTACCATATTACTCAGGGTTATGGGTGTAAATATCCCTTCATTTAATTTATTAAAAATCACAATAAATTACTTTCTTAATTTATAAACATTATTTATTTCAATTATTTTCTAATTTAAAATTGTTTTCTATTTTATTTAAAATTTATGAATTTGAATTATCACTAGTCCAGGCCATTTAGTTGACCATTGGTCAACTGCCCCTCCCAAGCCTGAACCCGACTACCTCTCCAACCCACCTTTTCCTCCAAATTTTCCAACCCGACTCTGAATCCCTTTTGACCCGATTTCTTCACTCCTTGATCCACCTAATCACTCTGATTTTTGCCCGTCTAATTTTCACCTCGGATCGCATCGCTTTGCGATTCGCCAATAATTCATTTGAATTTCATCCATTCTCTCTCCCTTTATAAGCATTGCAAATCTGGAATTTGAGGGATCCGCCATTTGTCATCGATTTTCCTTTCATCTCCAGTTCCGAGAGGTGATAGCTCTGTCGAGCAAGAGAGGTTTGGGCAAAATCAACACAGTTGTGTAGTAGCAGCTCGGTCGCGTTCAACCTCCGCAAGCTCTGCCCTCGGGGTTCCTCCTAGAGCTCCATCCATAGGCACAACACCCATCCACTGCAGTCATTTTCCATCTGATCTACTTTCGACGTTAGATCTTCATCTTTTCTCATCTTCCTCTTCTATTGTCTATCCTCAATTCCTCTCGTCTTCCCTTGTTTTTTATCCTAATCACCTCCATTATTCTATGTATTTTTCTCTGATTTCGGTTATTAATCCAACCATTGTCGACTTCATACCCCTTCCGATCGAACCGCTTCTCTGCACATTCTCCCAATCCTCTGACCATCTCAAATCGGATCCGATCTAAGCTTCTTCAATCCATTTCCTCCGTCCGCAAAGGATCGTTCATCCTCTCACGAATTTCTATTCATTTTCTGGACCGAGCTTTGGAGTTCGAGTCGAGTGTATGATTGAAGGTTATCATCTGAGCAGTGTCGAGTGGGAGTTTGATCGACTCGAATAGTAATACACGAGTTGAGCATCATCGAACCAAAGGAGCGGCATCTAAAACCAAGGCCCTAAATGTCGGTTCCGGTCACCATTTCGGTATCGACCAAAATAGAATTTCGGTGGGATTTCAGTGGGATTTCGACCAGAATTTCGGTCATTTCGATCATTTTTTGTACTAGGACCCCCCATATTTCGGTCATTTCGGTCGAATTTCGATTTCGACTTGATATCGATATTCGACAGAAATTCGACCGCATTTCGCTGAAATTTGAGGCCATGTCTGAAGCGATCGATTGTAGATCTGCGATTGAAGAACACTACCTGAGTTCGAGCTCAACCACACCTGAAACGAAGATCATAATATGCAACATCTAGAGTATATGGATCCTGAAGACCATCCTCATCAGCACTCGCGATAAGATCATCAGTTACCTGCAGATCCGTGTCATAGTTGAGCACCACCGACCGAAGTTCTAGTCGAGATCCACTTCAGCCGCCACCCACGAATCACCACCGCCACCGCCGCCTATGATATAAGCAAAGCAGCACGTCTGAAGTCTACATCAGAACCAAATCCTCCATCACTGGCGAAGATTGACTCTATCGCCTAGAGCAAATTCGTCCAAGAGAGGGAAAAACAGATCTGATTCCAATTCGTCCAGATGCCCTCAAATCAAATCCGATCCAAGGGTTGCGAATCTGCTATGCATCTTAACCAAATCCGATCGCCCCACCACTTAATGATCTCACGTGCACCTCACACACACGTGATATATTTATGGATAAATTACACTCTCGCTCCAGTCTTTTGTAATAATTCTGAACAGATCCTCCAGGTACATAAATATGTGATACACATGTGCTTTCTGTAAAAATTGCATAATCAACCCTACGTTATTGTTTAGTTATCATTTGACCAAAATATTTCGGAAATTACAAGTCCTTGCTCCGGTGCATCAATTTTCTTGTTCTTTATTGCTTGTTTTAAATGATAGCAAGGTTCTAAAAAATCTACAAAAAATTGTATTGTCTTCTGTTTAGTTATTCTAATTGCGGTAATTTTTGTTTAGCAAATTATTTTCATTTTTTTATTTTTAATAATACAAAAACTCGTCAAAAACACATCGTTTGCTTTAAAAAAATTATAAACATTTAAGAAATGTCATAAAAATTTTAAAAAAATTATTGTAACGTGTTTTGACTAGTTTTAATTGGGGATATTTACAAGCATAACCCTCACTAATTTCGTAATTACCCTAGGAACCCTCGATAATCATAAATTACACCCAAGACCCTGAATAACCGCTCCGTTTTACGTCTATAACCTTCCGTTAGTTTAGTTCATTAAATCCTAAACTCATTAACTCAACCAGAAGGTCGGTTGAGTTAATCTAACCGATCCATGATCTAAAGCTGAGATTAATCAAAAAAATAAAGGAATGAGAGGAGAAGAGGTGGGTTCGATCCTAGAGCAGGCGGCGGACTACAACAGGGGCAGGCGGCAGACTATAACAGGGGCAGGCGGGCGGAGGTGCGTGCAAGGGGGCAGCTTCGACCTGATCTTGCATGAGCAGGCGGGTGACTGCAACAGAGGCAGGCGGGCGGAGGTGCACGCAGGGGGGGCTCCAACCTGGGGCTTGCATGAGCAGACGACAGGCAGAAGCGACGGTAGGCGAGCCTAGGGCTTGCGGGGGTGGGGACTGGAGCTTCCGGGCAAGCGGATGGGGCTTGCGGGGGGCTCGGGGGGAGGAACTCCTCCTGAGGCTTGCGCATGCGGGGGGGGGAGATGGAGCTTGCGCGCGCGGGGCTCCTACTGAGACCTGCAAGGGAGAGATACACGGGCAGCAGGGGGGGAGCTTCCTCGCCTCAACCCGACTCCGTCCTCGACCGCACATACGACCTCACCCTCTGTCGCGATGATGCAGACTCGTCGACTTACAGCTCTGCATACTATAACGAGATGGCATGATTTGTAAATATGATTAAGCATTGGGGGTAATTTTGTCGTTTTCTAAAGGAAACCGTCAAATATAACAGTCAGTCAAACGGAACATAACACAGGGTTATGTTATGTAAGAGTTAAGGATTATTCGGGGTTACTCATGTAATTGTGAATTATCGAGGGTTCCTGTGGTAATTACGAAATTACATTACTATGCAAAATTTGTTTGAAAATCTTTTATAAAAATCAAAAACATTGCATATTATAGAAAACACCCAAAATCATATAAAATCATTAAAAAATAAAAAAATATGTTTCTGGACTTGATTTGAAGCCTAATAAAAATACTTTTTTGTGAATTGGTTTCCAGTATTTTTAAGTTTATTTTATATTTTAAAAATCCAAAACAAATATTTGATTTTCCGTTTGCCTTATTTCCTATTTTTATTTATGAAAATCCTAAAACATTTAAAAATCTCTGGAAAATCACAAAAACATTAAAAAATTATAAAAAAAAATAAAAAATAGTTTGATTTGAATTTTCTGGACATCCTAGTGCTTGTTTCATTCATTATACTACATTTAAAAAATCCAAAAGGATTGTTTGTTTCCTTCAGTGTCTTTATTCACTTTGTTTGAAAAATTAAAATTATAAAAAAATTGAAGAAAAAACATTAAAAACATTAAAATTTTGAAAATCAAAAAACATATATATATATATATAAATTAAAAACCCATAAAATTAAAAAAAATATAAATTCACAAAAATCCAAGAGTTATGTGATTTGACTTTCCTTTTTCTTTTCTTTGATTTTTCACTGAATAATCCTCGTTTAATAACAATTACCTCCTTGAGTTCAACAATGGAAGCTATACCAGGTTAACATATAAAAGAGCAATCCACATTTCATTTTACTTTATTTTTGTTAGATAATTTGTTTGATTGATTCAGGTTTCATTTTGGGTCACGACATTTCACATCCACTTCATTTATCATTAAATAAAATTAAAAGCCCTGAAATATGTGCTCATCATTGGGCATCGGTAATGGGTGTTTCTCCTTTTTGTTTAAAAAAATTGCGAAGAAAGCTCTCTTGAACGGAGATCTTCTAGAGATGTTTACACTTTACATGCATATACCACTTGGCCATGAGAAGACAAGAAAATGTTGCAAACTGAAGAAAGCTTTATATGGTCCACAACAGTCTCCTAAAGCCTAGTTTGAGAGGCTCGGAGTTACGATGATCAAAGATAAGAATATCATCAAAGCAATGGTGATTAGTGTCTCTTTATCAAGAGGAGCATAAATAAAGTAGATCTTATTTATGTTGATGACAGGATTATCACAGAGGATGATGAAGAGATAGACCGCCTAAAGGTGATGCAAACACGATTTCGACGCGTCGACGATAAATAAAATAATTTGGGGCGGTGGAATATCGGTGGAGAAAAGGAGAGGTTGAGAAGAAGAAAACTCGTCGGGAACGAGGGGTTGGAGAAGAAGAACCGTGAAGACCACGTTGGGAGAGGAGAGAAAATAGAGAGGGAGATAAAATCTCAATTTTAATTATCACTTGATTGCCTTAAAACATTGGACCCTCATCCCTTTATATAGGAGGGATGATATTACAAAAATAGAAACTAATTTAAATTGACAACCAATTTTCCTAAACTGACTCTAACTAATTTAAATTCAAAATCGACAACTATTTGATTGAGATTACATGCAATCTCATTTAATTAATTAGAGATACGACAATTAAAAAAACGTAAATAAAATTGACAACTAAATTAATTAAACGATTCAGCCCTATAATTTGAGATCACGTTGCATCAACTCTCCTCCGCTTTTAAAAATTCGTCTCCTGACGAATTGCTTGATGTCGATGCGTTGTTGGAGAATTCATCCTTGAGCTGTGGCTTCAACTCCTTCAATTAGGTCTTTTTCAATGTTATGTCTGTAGTTTTTCCCAAATGGAGGGCGTTCCTGCAATTTTCATACCCCTTCAATCTTCCTTAATTTCCTACCAATTTGGGCCTTTCTGCAAATAGGATTTTCAGGGGGTTCTGCTTTGCAATTTCTCCAAAATATCCCTTCCCTTAATTGAGGGGATTCGGTGGGGGAAAACTCTCCACCCCTCGTTAGGGTTTCACGTCTTCTCGATAGGAGGCGGCGGCGAGGCTGCTGTGGGAGGCTGTCTCCGGCGGGAGGCGGCTGCGAGAATGGGAAGGAGGCGGCGGAGGGGGCGTGTGGGGTCAGTGGGCGAGAAGAGGCGCGAGTGGGAAAGGGGCAGGCTGGCGCGGGAGGTGTTGCGGCTGGGTGGCGGCGAGATGGGCGAGGTCGCGAGGCCGGAGAAGGCAGAGTCACGGGCGCGATGGACTTGGGCGTAGGGAGAGAGGGCTGGCGCGCGTGGGGGGCTGGGGAAAGGGGGAATGGCGATGGCAGGGGGGTGGCGGCGTCGGCTGACAGGGGGGTTGTTGGGCGGCGCTGATGGAAGGCGGGGTGGTGAGGAGGGGCCGGTGCGGTACGGTGGGGAGGCTCGAGCAAGGGGGAGGAGGAGGGGGGGTCCTGGAGGAGGCGGCGTCGGATGGGGAAAAAAGGGGGTGGCAGCAGCGAGGCTGGGGGGTAGCGGGGGAAGAAGGAGGGCTCGGGGAAGGGGGGGAGGAGGGGAGTAGGGGAGGAGCGCGGTTGGGGTTTGGTGGCACCGCGAGGGGTGCGCAGTCGAGGTCGGGTGGGGGAAGGCGGCGTCGGATGGGGGGAAAAGAGGGTGGCAACGGCGAGGCTGGGGGATAGGAGGGAAGATGGGGAGGGTAGAGGAGTTACCTGAGGTAGCGGGGGTTGTGCCGGGACGGTCGAAGAGACCAACGAGACCGAATCCGGTGGCAAAATCGGATCTGGAAGGTGCTGGACAGCGGGCAAATCGTCTTCCACGGCGAGTTTTTCTTCGTTAAAACTTGCGGCAGTGGCTTCGGCGATTGAAGGCTTTGATTGGGCGTCGCGGAAGGCCTCAAAGTTAGCCATTAGATCTCGAAACATGGAATGGAAGTTGGTTTGCAAATCACGTAGCATGTGCTCCGTCTCCTTGTTGTAGGCGTCGATGGTGGAGATGGCTCGTCGTGTTTGTTCGGAGGAACGATGATCCCTTTATGCATGCCGGTGCGAGCACCTGGACGGATCGTTAGATCGTGAGGACGACCTAGATGCCATGCTCTGATACCAAATGATGCAAACACGATTTCGGCGCGTCGACGATAAATAAAATAATTTGGGGCGGTGGAATATCGGTGGAGAAAAGGAGAGGTTGAGAAGAAGAAAACTCGTCGGGAACGAGGGGTTGGAGAAGAAGAACCGTGAAGACCACGTTGGGAGAGGAGAGAAAATAGAGAGGGAGATAAAATCTCAATTTTAATTATCACTTGACTGCCTAAAAACATTGGACCCTCATCCCTTTATATAGGAGGGATGATACTACAAAAATAGAAACTAATTTAAATTGACAACCAATTTTCCTAAATTGACTCTAACTAATTTAAAATTCAAAATCGATAACTATTTGATTGAGATTACATGCAATCTCATTTAATTAATTAGAGATACGACAATTAAAAAAACGTAAATAAAATTGACCACTAAATTAATTAAACGATTCGGCCCTATAATTTGATATCACGCTGCATCAAAAGGCGAGCTTGACATTGTTTTGTTTGATGATCTCAGAAATCTGAAGTACTTCTTGGGATTGAATTTGCAAGGTCAAAGGAAGGTCCGGTACTTTGCCAAAGGAAATATACTCTGGACCTGCTAATGGAAACTGGGAAATTGGTATGTAAGCATGTCCTTGTGCCTGACAAGGGAAATTAATAATTGAGAATAAAAAATGGAAGACAATTGGATGAGGACCTTAAGAGTAGGTATTAGAGACTAGTGGGTAAGCTAATTTATATTACCTTAACAAGACCCGACAATACCTACGTGGTAAATGCGGTGAGTAAACTTATGCATTGATAGATATTCACATGAAGGTTGTAGAGCGTATCAACTACTACATAAAGAAGGAACTTGGAAAAGGACTTATTTCACCAAAAGTAAAATGATGGGGATTGAAGGATATGCATACACTAATTAGGTAGGTAGATACAAGATCTATAACAGTGTATTGCAAATTTTTGGGTGGCAACCTGGTGATCTGGAGAAGCAAATGATAATATGTATGTGCTACGTCTAGTGCTAAGGCTGAATACAAAGTTGTTGCTATGGGGGTCACTGAGATGTGGCTAAAGGCCATTCTGACGGACATTAGAATGAACTTCGAGCTTCCAATGAAATTATTATGTGACAACAAGGATACCATAAATCATTTATCCGAGATCTAGGCATAATTAACAATCCGTTCTATAATTGATCTCATTTTCCCTGAGGAAAAATGATCTCACAAACAAATGAATTATAAGTACAAAATAACATATAAACAGAATAATTCTTAAAAAATTCACTCCAACAATCCGGTCCTATATGATAGAACCAAGCATGTGGAGATTGATCATCACTTCATTAAAGTAAAAATGATTTTAAAGAGCTTGTATGGCCATATACTAAAACTAAAGATCAAGTGGTTGATGTTTTCAACAAGGGACTTCCTAGACAGTTTTGAGAAGAATGTGGGGAAGTTGGGCATATACAATATGTATGCCCAACTTGCGGGGGAGTGTTGCGTGTTTGTAATATGGGTAAATGGATCATGGGTGAGGATCCATTTACCCATTTGTGTCCCCATGTATTTACATGTCTCTCCCATGTGTTTTCAAAGTGTGGAAAACAAAAGAAAAATCCTAGCCATAAAGAACGATAGGGTGTGTTGCCCGTGATTCTCTCCCTTCAGCTTGAAGGTTTTCCATATAAACTCTATCCTGTTTGTGTGATTGTTTGCTACGACAGGCCATTTTTTAGAAATTTAGTGATCTTAAACTCATTGTTTGTAGAATCACACCCTCTCTAATATCTGTCAAATATTTAAGGAATAACTCAAGGTTGATCCATATCATCTACCTCTTGTCAGGAAGAAGGGAAAACATGGCTCAATGGAACTGCTGCTTGGGGAAAAATAATGGAAACTCCATGGTAATGGGATGAGTACAGGCTGCAAGAATTTACCTGGAGGGGGTTAAGGCCTAATGGAGTGTCATCGGGCAATAGTATGAATGATATTATGGATGTATACTCCGTGCCTTGCAGGAACTATCCTCAGTTTCACCTATTTCCCCACTTTTTCTCTAATTCGAAGAATTGACAATTTCTCAGCCCTGAAATAGGAATATAAACTAGCGGATTAGAGCCTATCAAATAGTCTAAACCATGAAAGAAGTGGGGATCTATGCTATTCCAAGAGAGGAGACACCATTCGAGGCATATCGATAGGCCAACCAGCAGTAAAAGAGGGCCATGGTCTATGTCGGAGACTTCCTACTAGTCTCCTATCTTCAGTCCTGATTTTTTGACATTAGGTCGACCGATCCGGAGTCAAATCCCTCATGCTTGCGTGGCTTCGAGCTTTCATTCATCTGCATCAACTGCATAGAAGATGCTACTCCTCTATGCTCTGTCTGATCTGGTTAGGGTCATGCACGTGTGTTACAACTACTCCCTAGTCACTCATGCATCAAAGACTTTTAATTGATCTACTGGCAAATCGTGGTAACATGCAAGCCATATTACAGATTGACGCATCATGCCTTGACCATAGACTTCGTTAGTTAGACCTTATATAGACGCCACCATAGATATCTCATTCCATGACTAAAAGAATCAAACATATTCATGGTTTCAAAAGACTAGAACTTTTGGAATAATAAGAATTTTTCATATAGATCACCTTTCGCATGTAAATTTCCAAAGAAATATTTCACCACACTCGTTATAAATATCTCAACCTAATTAGGCCATCCGCATTAATGCATAAAAATGTAAAACGTAAATACTAAAGTTCAAATTTATGGACTTGCCATTTTGGATATCTGATTTAGCACGAGATGATCAAAATATGTCCAGAGTGCCAATTTGTTCCAACCAGTAGATAAACACTACTTTTCATTAATCAATCGGAATAAAAAGAACAGCATATAATAGGATTCCAAAACTGTCGCCTCTCATTCTTCCATTAACCTCAAATCCATTTCAAAGAGATGAAAATCAAAAAGTCGTATATTTCGATTCAGAGATCTCCTGATGGCCAAAAAATCTCCCACGGAGCTCATATATTGATATAATCATGTAGTACAAATCTTTCACTCAGATTAAAGAATAACATTTGTATTAAGATAGATATTATGTAATTTGCACGCAAGGTCACATTTAGAGGCCTCTTGATGGTCTAGTTAGAGTATGTGTCATATGTGATGATGGGTGAATGGATCCCTCCATGGTCCATTTACCACATCCAGACGGATCGATCAAGAGTGGTGGGACTTGGAGGGTCTGAGGAGGCTATATCATGGCCTCACATTTCAGCGAACTTCGATCGAATTTCTGTCGAATATCGATATCCAATCGAAATAAAAATTGAACCGAAATGACCGAAATATGGGGGTTGTAATACAAAAAATGACCGAAATTCCAGTCGAAATTCCACCGAATTTCTGTTTTGGTCAATACCGAAATGGGGACCGAAACCCATATTTAGGGCCTTGGGCTATATAAGAAGCCCCAAACCCCATGAATCCAATGAAAAGTGCAGTGCATACATCAGTCATTTGAGGCGTTCTCCCGTGGTTTCATCCCTCTCCTTAGAGAGTGGGGTTCCACGATAAATCTCGTGTTCTTCACTGTTTATTTTTCTATTTCTTTGATTCCGCTTCCGTGTTCTGTTTTCTAACATGGTTTCAGAACGAATTTGATTCTCGAGGATGAATTTTATATTTTATTCGAGATTCGATTTTTTGGTGTTATGTTCCTAAAGATTTATTAGTAGAAGATTGTTATCATGTATTGATCGTTCAAGTTCCTGGATTTAATTCTAGGGTTTCATTCTGAAACCCTAATTTCTGCACGCATCTCAAGGGGGGCCCTCCGCATCCGTGCATCTATGTTGCACGCAACGGCGGCGTCGATGCGATCCCAGGCCGAGCCCCAAACTTCCAAGCACGTGCGCTCCAAGCATCATTGGTTGGTCCAACCATTCTAGGGTTTCTCTCTGAGAACCCTACTCCTTCCAAGTGGTCTTCCGCATCCAGCCCTAGCCGCAGTTCATTTTTTTAAAAAAGAGGTGGAGGGTCGTCAAGCTTCTCCTTCAGCGGGGGTACACCGTTAAAGCCTCCGTTTGCAACCCAGATGATCCGAAGAAGACGGAGCACCAAGTTCAGGTGGCAGTCGTGCCGCACTCAAGACAAAAAAGCGTGAGGTTGCTGCCTCGATCTCCATCTCTAGGTTGCAATATCCAGTCCTAGGTCGACGACCAGGCAACTCCAGGCGTGAACGCCGCCGGGCACCTCCGCGGCTCGCAGGCAGCGGCACCTCCAATTGTGAAAACCCTTCAGGAGTCGCATCTCCATCGCCTATCTCCTTCGACCGCCTCTAGGCAGAGATCCCCAGTCACCAACTTCATCATCGGGGGCAGCAATTACAAGGCCCCCCATATGTGGCGATAGGTTTCTTCGAAGAAGGGTTCCTCGATGGGAACCCAAAGTTTTCTTTGGGGTGGCAAGTTTCGTTTGGACCAGATACCCATTTAATGGGGGGCGGTGGTATGCTGCTTTATTAAAAAAATCGCTCCATTGCAGCCGTGGTTTAGAAAAAAAGAGAGGGGGAGGAGGGAAAGGGCTGGCCCAAGTGGATTGTGTTTGGTCTTTTTGGGCCGAGAGATTTTGTTAAGAAAAGGTGCGTACACACAAAAAACGTACACAAATGATGAGTTGGCTACTAAAAAGGAAAAGAGAGTAACGAAAATAGCCAAGAATAATTTTTTGCAAAAAAATCATTTGTGGTGTTTTGTTTTTCATCATTTTATTTCTTCTCCCAACATGGTCGATGTTTGTTATTCGACCAGTATGGGAGAAAGAGAAGTATTGTGTAGACTTCTCCAGCCATGATTCAGATTCCAGGAATAGATTCAGCTTTTCCTAGACCAACCAGATTGTTTAGACTCTACATATATTCAGATATTCAGACTGGACGTCAGATTGGTTCTGAGTCTTCAGCTTCAAACAAACACATGCATGCGATCTTTTTCAGATGTGCACATGTTTGCCACATGTGATCCATAGGGACTCCATAGTAGAGATCACATTCCTTATGCCATGTGGGCTAGGGTTTTCATGCGATTTCATAAGGAATCCAAAGTAGAGATCCCATTCTCTGATCCAGTATGGGAGAGACCCAGTTCTCCGATGAGGAGACTTTTTGAGACTCCATTCTCAGGTGATCGTGAACTCCAGTACGAGATCCTTCCGAGGCTCCTATGAGAGAGAACCCACTCTGAGGTCCCTATGAGAGAGACCCATCTTCAGAGATCTGCGTACGGATAATTAGTGACGCTCTTTAATCGGCCCTTCAAAGATGGAGCACATGCTCTCCGACGAGGAGATTCAGTTTGACTTACACTATAGCTTGTTCGTTCCTCCTCACCCGCACGGTATGAGAAGCAACGTCCTCAATAGCAGCCGACAGTTGTACTTGTTGAATTGATATTGTCTTAGTGTATTGTATTGTGAGTTGAGATTTCTTTCTGTTTGTCCAAGCTGAGCATTGCATGCTCCAGCTTGAGGGGAGTGTTAGAGTATGTATCATATGCATTGATGGGTAAATGGGTCCCTCCAGGGTCTGTTTACCACATCCAAAGTTTAATCACACATCTACTTGTAGTGGGACTTGGAGGGTCTGAGGAGGCTATATAAGAAGCCCCGACCCCATGTATCCAGTGAGGAAGTGCAATGCATACATCAACCCTTTGAGGCATTCTCCCGTGGTTTCATCCCGCTCCTTAGAGGTTAGGGTTCCACGATAAATCCTGTGTTCTTCACTGTTTGTTTTTCTATTTATCTGATTCCGCTTCTGCATTCTATTTTCTAACATGTCTATTACACATTATGCAGCAGCATTTCACATAAAGAACATAACCTTACGATAGAATGAATCAATACAAGGAAAGAACAAGACATCACAGTAGCATTTCATAGGGAAAAAAAGAACATGATGAAAGACTAAGGGAGCACCTAATCTTACTCGTTACGGTTTCTTTAGAACAAGCTAAGGTTTCGTTGCTCAGATTTTGTTGGAGCAATCCCAACTCCCAAGGACCGAAACAGTAAGGATGATGCGATCAGCGAGGGGGAGGAGAACAGAGCACCAGTGGGAAGAATCAGATCTATCGATAAAATTCCCCAAAAAATCAAATGGGGTGCCATCGTTAGTTGGATCACATCCAATGGATAACCAAACCTTACCCCATTGATAACCAGTTGTTTAACCGAAAAAATCTCGTTAATAAAACTAAACATTGTTTAGAGCCATACAATCCAACAGACAATAAACTCCATCAACCCCAAGAGACAATAAACTTTAAAAAACAGACAATAAATTCCATCAATGTAAAGGTACGTGTTACGAGAAAAAAATCTGATTCACTTAAGAATTGAGAGGCACGGATAAAATTTAAAGGCAAAACCTATAGATCCTTAGGTTTTGACTCGAAATAGAAGAAGGAAAAATCTTCAAGTTAAATCCCAAAGAACCACATGAAAATGGGCAGTCTCTTCCCAGATCCGCAAACAAAAACAAGATCATTGCGAAGAAAGTTGGCATCTTTAATCGTTGTACTCACCTGCTACATCTAGGGTGACACCTTTCTAACTCATATCAAAATCATATGAGTGAACCAATCATGAAAAAATAAAAGATTGCAAGGGACAGGCAGAGATAGGTAATGGAGCGTCAAAGGAGAGGAGACTTTAGGAACCCAAGTAGAGATGTTTTAACCAATTAAAGGCGGCAGACCTAAGAAGATGAGATGGAAAGATGCAACGGTATATGCACATCTGATAAAAAGCTGAGCAGATGGTACTAGAGGAGGGGAGGTAGAGTGACAGAAAGAGAGCTTTTTTGGATAAGATGCAGAATCAAGATACTAGTAGAGGGGTAGAACAATTGTTATTACAAATGATGGCCAGATAAAAAATATCTCAAACAAAAAGCACAGATAAAAAATACCAAACCAAACAAGCAATCACTTTACATGAAGATGTTAACGTGGAAATCCAATTAGTCGACAATCATGGCATAAATCCCCAGCTCATGATTCCCAATTAACCGTGTTAATCAACCAATCACTATACCGAAGTATTTGTCGCATATAACTCAGTCATTTATACAGATACTTTGGATCATACATCAAAAGTCCATGGCCTCAAATATCAACAAAATTCCATCGAGTTTCTCTGAAATTTTCATTTCTCTAGGTCACCAAATCGAAACATTGCATTATTTCTTTTTCCAAGATTTCAACAAAATATCATCGAAATGTCAACAAAATTTCATTGAATACACCATTCGCTTTCAGTGAAGCAACAACAATAAAACAATATACCATTCGCCTTCATCACATATGCATACATTAATGAATTTTCACTTATTTATTCGTCGATGTGTTGAGTTGCTTTACATTGTTTGAAGAAGTTGCTTTAGTTAATTTCTAAATTTTAGATATAAATTCAAACCAAATCAGTTAGACACAAGATTTAATAATTAAAGTCAAATTTTAACTGAAGAGCTTTATTTTTTTGTTCAATCTTTATTTTGATATATATGTTTAAATTAATAGTTATTACATGTGTCACCTCATTCTTATTGACGAGGTGATATTCATGGATTTTGTTTCCAATTTAGCATACAGATCTGACTCAAGGTAACATGTTGCCCTACTTATCAACGTGTGATGATTATGACGATAATATTACTTCAAAACTTTCATTTACAATTTTATTTTATAAATAAGTATGCATTTTTACTTTATTTATTGACTTAAGAATATTAAAAGTCGTAATTTTTGGAAAAAGTCAAGTTTAGAGTCATTTCCAAGATTCCCGACAATTTCACCAAAATCTTTGAAATTTCTCTTTTCAGACATGGCGAAACGAAACCGAAATTCGAAACTAAGGCCTTGCTTTCTTGTGGCTTCTCTTTACTATAGTAAGTGTGTGTGATTGTGTGAGTGCTAGGTTATTAGCAACCTTTCGAATCTTGTGTTGTAAGTATTTTCCTACCATCAAGTTGGATATAGATTGTGCTCGTGAATGCTACGCAACTTCTTGGTGTTAATTGATTTGTGTGTCTTGTATAGCATATATTTTACAATCACAAGCTATACAATGCATCCATTAGACATACATGCTAGAAAGATGTTTTCTTTGTTATTATTGCATGTGTCATCAATCTCTTCATATTCAAGAGGTGAAACTACTAGCTTTTAATATCGATTCCAAATCTGATTCTAAGTGTATACTGTTTTTTTGACTGTTAGAGCAATTGGTTAGAAATTTATTGCAAAATCTTACTATTAGCAAAAAAATGTGCATTTCTATCTCATTTATTGAGTTAAAAAATTAGAAATCTTAAATATAGAAATGAGTTTTCAAGTAATCTCTCCAATTTCTGACCATTTCACTGAAATTCTCCTTCCATGCTTGATGAAACAAAATCAAAATCCATCATTTAAGAACTTACCGAAGGCTTATACAATGGAGATCATACATTAAAGACTCCAACTTCTGATCAGACACCAAAACTCCAGCACGATAGGATTAAACACCAAGTGTCATGTGAATTAGATGTCAAGTAAAACTATACAGATATGTCAATAATGAACACATTGGAAATATAAATCAAAACTTTAACAGTGAAAGAGTTTCCAAGTCGAATTTCCTTTGAAGAATTTCTTTAATGAATGATAGGGAGACTGTTTAGCTTGAAGAGAGCCAAAATGCATTGATGCTGGAGTAGTAGGCTTCTCTCAAAGCATATACCGCAAAACAAGCTTCTCAACTATGAATATGAGATGTGTAGAATATTTTGAGTGTTGTATGTCTATATGTGTGTGATGAATATGTGATTTGTCATCTTAATGAATAAATCTTATCATGAATCTCTGAACAAAACGCCAAATAAATACCCCTAAGTTCAAATTAATAAAAATCCAACTTGCAATAAAAATGGACTAAATATTTACCTTGTAAATAAGTTCACAAATTTATTCAAAATAAAAAATATAAAAAACAAATTGTTGAATATTGTTTGTAAATAATCCCCCAAAGTATATTTAGTGTTTGGGTGGGGTAGTTGGTCATCACGCTAGTCTCACACACTAGAGGTCTTCGGTTCAAACCGGTCTCAGACAATATTATATTTGATTTTGTTGGGGCGTTCCCTACTTGTGACGCGTTGCAGCGCTCGAATGCAATGAAAAATTGATAAGGGTCACTACATCGTTGCCCGGATGTAGTTCAAAATTTGCGCATGAGGAATGCATGCGAGTAAATAAGCTAGTTCTGTTGCATCATCGCCTGGATGCAGTACAAAATGTGCAAGGGTTCTCGTATGATGGACGGATGCGGTAAAGAAGTTAGTCCAAAAGAGGTTGCAAAGAAAGTTGCTGATAGGTAGTTCGAATATTGGCACTTTAACTGGCAAATCTATGGAGATAGTAGATACGATGGAAATAAGGAAGATTCATATATTGTGCCTCCAAGAGACAAAATAGGTTGGAGTGAAACCAAGGGAGGTCAAGAAGACATGCTTTAAACTTTGGTATTCAGGTAAAGATGGTAAAAACGGTGTCGGAGTGATTGTCCACAAGGATTTGAAGGATTGTGTGGTTGAGTCGAAGGGATGAGCTCCAAGCCAAAAGGAAGCTTGGTGGTGGAGTGGAGGGGTGCAAGAGAAGCTCAAAAAGAAAAAAGCATGCTTTAAAGCTATGTCTAAGGATAGAATAGAGGAAACTGTCACAAACTACAAAATAGCAAAGAATGAAATAAAGAAGATTGTAAGTGAAGCTAAGTTAAAAGCTCATAAAGTTTTATACAAAAATCTCGACTCTAAGGCATGGAAGGAAATATCGGCATATATCGTCGTTATATCGATATCGACATGGAACCGATATGGGCACCGATATGGGGATATATCCCGATTTCCAGGCATTTTCTTCACAAAGTCCCATCGATATGGGAGATATTTCGGCAATATATCGTCGATATATCGTCGAAATATCGTATCGATACGATATCGATATCGATGCGGCCTTCCATGCTGTAAGGAGGGTCAGAGGATATATTCAGGTTGGCCAGAGCAAGAGAAAGAAAGACCAAAGACATTTCTCAAGTGAAATGCATTAAGGTTGAGGAAGGTCACGTACTTGTTACCCATAAGGATATAGAGACTATATGGAAGCAGTATTTCCATAAGCTTTTCATTGGGGAATGAAATAGAGAGAAAACTTTTGGTGACCTAGCTAGTAGTGAAAGTTACTTGAATCGTGCAAGTTATAGACGAATACAAAGAAAGGAAGTAGAGGAGGCTTTAAAGGTCATGAAACCTAGGAAAGGTGTAGGACTGGATGATATTCCCATAGAAGTATGGAGAGTTTTAGGTGAGCGTAGTTTGATTTGGCTTGCAAATTTATTCAATGTTATGTGGCAAAGCGAGAAAATGCCCGAAGATTGGAGGACAAGTATCGTGGTACCTCTTTATAAGAACAAAGGGGACATTTAAATTTTGTTCAAATTACAGAGGTATCAAGCTGATGAGGCACACTATGAAAATTTGGGACTGTGTGATCGAAAAAAGGTTGAGGCATGTTTTCAAAGTAAAAGAAAATCAATCCGGATTCATGCCAGGTCGCTCAATCATTGAAGCCATTCATTTACTGAGAACAATGGAGATTTATAGAGCTAAAAGGAAAAACCTCCATATGAGTTTTTTATTGATTTGGAGAAGGCTTATGATTCAACCCCATGTAAGATATTATGGAGAGTTTTGGAAAAGAGACGGGTACTTTTCCTATACATTATTCTCATAAAGGATATGTATGAAAGAGCATTATATTGTGTAGCTAAAAGGAAGACTGACTATTTTGACATAACCATTAGTTTATATCAAATTTCAACTTTGAGTCCATTTCTTTTTACTTTGATTATGGACGAGTTGACAAATCACATTCAAGATGAGATACCTTGGTGTATGTTATTTGCTAATGATATTGTGTTGATTGATGAGACTTAGAAATGGAGTGAATGAGAAGCTTGAGGTATGGAGACATGATGATAATTAGGACTAAGATTGAATATATGGAGTGCACTTTTGATGGAAGCAATAATGAAGGAATCGAGGTGAAGATTGGTGACGGAACATTCAGCAAAGATATTCTTTTAGATACATGGGATCTATTTTGCAACATGATGGGTAAATTGATGGAGATGTTATTAACAGAATAAATGCAAGCTAGCTAAAGTGGAGAGGAGCCTCTGCTGTTCTCTGTGATAAGGAAATACCTTTAAAAATCAAAGGAAAATTCGACAAAGCAGCAGTGAGACATGTTATGCTCCATGGATCTGAATGTTGGCATGTGAACCATAGACATGTGCATAGAATGGCAGTAGCAGAAATAAAAATGCTAAGGTGGATGCGTGGAAACACACGTAAAGATTGGATTCAGAATGGTGCAATCGAAATGAAAGTTGGTGCAGTTCCAATAAAAAAAGATGCGAGAAAACCACTTAAGTTGATTTGACCATTTGCAAATGAGGTCAGTTAATGCACCGATTAGGAGATGCGAGTTTTGAGATGTTGAGCTAGCTAAGAGATGGTGAGGATGGCTCAAAAAGGTGTTGGAATGAGGCTATACGAAGGGATCTTAGTTTCTTGGATCTAAGCCCAAAAAGGACCCAAGATATATATGAATGGAGGCAAAGAATCCACGTAGCCGACCCTATTAAGGTGGGAAAAGGCTTTGTTATTGTTGAAATAATCCTCTATAAAAAACCAAATTCACCTGATTTTTTTATAAATTCAAACTAACACCTTTCCATCTAATTCTTTCTTTAACATGTACATAAAATGGTATAAAAATAGAAAAATACAAAATCGTTTCAACCTTGAGTAAACAGTTTTAGATCTTGAACCGAAAAAGTCATAAAATACAACTTCTCGGTTGAATTCCCGCTCCATATGAACTCCAAATTTGACAAACTCACTTTCTAAGTACAAGTTATAAAATTATCTATCCATTGAAATGATTCCATTAAAATCAAAATGTGTTTGTAAAATGTCAGTTTTGGGACCGATTTGTAAGTTGTGAATATTCACTAATTTTGATCTTTGATTTCATGTATATAAAACTCTTTTTAAATTATGTATTTTCATTTATCGTCTTTATTTGATATGTTAATAAAAAAAACTAAAAATAAAATATAAAAAATATAAAAACAAAAAAATCTTATCTTGTTATCATGTATATATTGTCATACTTTTCCTTTCTAGATTTTTGTTTTACTTTTTCTTATTTATTAAAAATCTAAAAAATTAGATTTGTGTGCAATTATTTGTCTAGTATGTTATTGTATTTTCTCTTGTAAATAAAAATCAGATAAAAATATAAAACATTCGAAAATTGGTATTTTATACAACTTTTGTTTTGACCACTTTTGATTTTGAGTTTTCTTGTTGCTAATTTCTTATTTTTCTTCTTCTTTTTATTGTCTTGGTCAAGTCAACGTCCACGTCTCTTATTTCCATGGAAGGCCGTATCGATATCGATATCGTTTCGATATCGTATCAATACGATATTTCGACGATATATCGCCGAAATATCGCCCATATCGACGAGCTTTTGTGAAGAAAATGCCTGGAAATCAGGATATATCGCCATAGCGGTGCCCATATCAGTCCCATGTCGATATCGATGATATATCGTCGATATTTCCTTCCATGCTTATTTCTATCGAGCAACTTCTTTCCCACTTAATCACCTCAGCACCCATTCCCACTTCTATCTCTCCACCAAAAGTTGATCGTGGATCAACTCCCCATCTCTACCCACGTTCTCAAGAAGACCCATACTTCTCCAACCATAATTTATCCCTCCCCAACCTCATCACCAAGCGCCCCTCCCAATCCCTAACTCTAGCAACCGCCAGTCACACGAAGCACCCTCTACCACTCCCCCACTTCTCGTTCTAAAATTGAAGCCCAACAAAAAGGGGCTCCCCTTATCCATTGTTGTTTATCCGCCAATTGTAAGAATCGGACTCGTAGCCCTGTTATCCACCTCGGTGATAGAGGAGTAAGCACCCACATCGAGCGATGAACGGTTTCCAGCAAGATCCTGGAGACCATATCGTCACCTTGTTGCGGAGCTACTAAAGCATCGCTCATCTCCGGCAAGTCGAGCCGTAAAGCGACAACCTCAAAGCTCTATCGAGCATCTGATCCACGAGAATAACCTACATCCGCCCAGGTAACTACACTCTAAACCCTTTAACTGACTTCCTTCTTTTCTATGTCCTTTCCTTGCAGTTTATGCTTTTGTTCTTCTCTCTCTTCACAATTTGCTTCGTATTGATCTATCCAAATGCAAGTCAACATTGCAGATCATCACCCCATACCTTCCTCCCTCTCTAATTCTTCTTCTATTTATCCAAAATCTCCCACCGACTATAGCTTCCAATCCTCCCTCAGCCACGGAAGCTCCTCCTCCATTCTTCGTTACATGTTTCTCCATCAATACTTTCTCTCTCCTGAATCCACCACCATCCGTCCACCAAAGTGACTATTTTTTGTATTTTCAGGGCAGATGTAATTGTGATTTTTATATTATTTTTTGGTGACTTTTCATGAATCAATAAATCAAAATTTTGCTCAGTTAAACAAATTCAGAATTCTCCCATGTTCACAGGGGGGATTCCCATGTTTCTTTCCACCAAGTTTCTATATCCTCTCCCTTCTCTCTTCTATTCTTCTTCCCCCTATCCCTTCTTCCTCGCCCTTCCTCCACCACCTCCGCATCCATCTTCTTCCACCTTCTTCTATCATAAACACCATACACACATAGCAGCAGCAATGCTTCGCATTCAACTTCATGACGTTCGCCTCTCATCTCCAACACACAATGCATATGCACACAGCAACATCATAGTTATTCGATATTGCACTCCACCCATACACAGCAACTGCACTTGATCTCCACCTCACAAGGAGCATCTAACGCCCATCCAATCTCATTTCTAGTTGCACTAAGCTTAGATGTTAGCCTACCTCCTCATCAAATGAAGACCTAGATCTACATTTCAGGTTGGCAGCACGATGGGGAGGAGTTAGCAATCCAAAGGCTCAACTTATTTTATGCATTTTGCTGTTGCACATGACGAACCACCGGAGAACAAACCAACACATGCATCAAAGCTTCAGAGGGCCCAAGGAGGAGTCGCACCTGCCAATCGTGCTCCACTCCTCAGCCACTCCCATCGAAGCTAGCAGCAACCACTGCCATCGCCATCCACATAGCGGAGCAAGAGGAGGGTAAGGCTCTACTTCCCCTTCGAGTTCATCGAAAGGGAGAAGGAACCCATTCTCCCAAGAAAATCCGCATGTGCCAAGCACATGCCTATCCAGAAGATTTTAGAAGAACCCCCTCTAGTATTTGAATTTACAAGAAGCTTACAGTGTGTAGTTTAGTTTATTTCCTTTGTATTTTAATTTTGCAAAGAGACCCTCATATCCGAACTTGGATTTGGATCATCTTATTTCATCTATCTGCAAAATAAAAAATAGCAAGTTGTTTATATTTTAATTGCCTATCATCGAAGCTTTGGTTTGTATTTTGTGATGCGTGGATGATTACTTACAATTGCATGAGTGAAAGTCACCGATATTTTACACATTTTGATTCTGAATATCATATTGAATCACTGCTAGCTCAGAAAAAATACTAGAAATTCAAATCTTGTGTGCTTAATCATGTTAAAATGTGTGCCCAAGTTGCAAATTAAGTGCACGTGTTCATTGTTCTAGATAAATTATGTAGTGTTTTGCCTAATTGATTTTTCATTTGATCCACACATTGATTTTTACCAAGGTTTAAAGTATCTTGGATTCAGCATTAATAAGTATACATTGAGCCAATTTTAGTTTTCTTAAATTGATTTTTGTGGATTTATCAGGAATTAAGTATAAAAATTCACTACATAATTCATAAACAAATCACATAACCTCCAAAAATTATAAAATATATA
This sequence comes from Ottelia alismoides, assembly GCA_037367405.1. Classification (NCBI taxonomy): domain Eukaryota; kingdom Viridiplantae; phylum Streptophyta; class Magnoliopsida; order Alismatales; family Hydrocharitaceae; genus Ottelia; species Ottelia alismoides. The sequence continues at coordinate 193,862 of JAZKJV010008414.1, read as the reverse complement.
GTAGGCCCATCTCATCAAGTTTCGATTCTTGGCCAAGTTTCATAATATTTAGAGTTTGTTTGCTTGAAATTTTCACGAAATACATAAAAAGTGTCCATTTCATGCATGCATCTTAAACCAAAAAATTCCATAAAAATACGTTTTGCATTCTCCATTGAACTAGGTTTACAACATGGCCTCAAATTTCAGCGAAATTCAGTCAAATTTCTGTCGAATATCGATATCCAGTCGAAATCGAAATTCGACCGAAATGACCGAAATATGGGGGTCCAAGTACAAAAAATGACCGAAATGACCAAAATTTCGGTCGAAATTCCACCGAAATTCCATCGAAATTCTGTTTTGCTCGATGCCGAAATGGTGACCGAAACCGACATTTAAGGCCTTGGTTTACAGAAAAGATATAACTTGGCTAAATTGGAGTTTATCGAGATTTAAATTAATTTGACGAAGTTGCTTGAATTCTTCTTTAAAACCGAGTTGGCATTGCATTTCTTCTTTCAATCAGAACACAGAAGTACCAAAAATTCCTCTCTTAAAAAACGAGAACTAAGTGATTTTAATTGATCCTTAGTGTGCATTTGCTTCCTTGAGTGCGTTGGAGGTTGGCTATTCATGGAGCGAGCCGGTTGTTAAGGAACAATGAAGTCATTTTCAAATTGAGAGAGAGTTTTTACTTTCATTTATTTTTGTAAATTAATTTCTAATAATTACTTGATTTCTAGCGGATTCCATTTGGAATCTCGAGCATGTATCGGGACTAGACATTGGACCCGCGTGGTTGTGTGGGATGCTTGATGTAGCTTAGATCATGCACTCGTAGCTATTAGAGATTCATAGGCTTAATATCTTCTTGTGCTCGTACATTATGCCACATACCACACTTTAATAAATGCACCTTAGATCATTCTACTTAATGAAATTGAAATCAATTCTTTCCCACTATAGAATTTTCCGATGGATGTGGTTTTTTTACTTGCATTCATTTAGATTAAAATAATTTTCAATTCTATATTGTGTCCCACATGTAATTGTAAGTATTCTAAACCTGTCGTGAATCATTGATTTTATCAGTGCATAAACTTTTCTCTTGATATCCCCCCTTGATTTTATACATCAGGATAAAGGAAATCAAGACTGATCGGTAGGCGTGCCTTGTTTGGTGGATCTAATCAAGTGATAATCTAACTTAAAATCCGGATTGTAAATACAGATTGGAGTCATTGGACAAAAAATGAAATAAAATCAAATTGCATTGCAGGAGAGCAACCCTGACTTTGTGCACATGTGCTATTCTTAATTGAGATGGTGAGGAAAAACACTTCAAGGTTAGAACCCTAATCCATGAACTTGCGCTCTAAGTCTCTAAATCCTACTCTTGCAGATTTAGGAGCTGCAAGCACTTGCCTACGACCGTGGAGAGACATTTTCATCTTTCTACCATTGCCCTTAAGGACTTGATATAACACGGCAGCTTGGGTGGATGATGCTTCTGTTTGGGGCAAGGGTTTAAATGTCGATTTCGGATATCGTATCGATACCATATCGATACAAAATTTCAACGACATTTCGCCCATATCGACCACCATTTGTGAAGAAATGATCCGAAACCGCCCTCATATCGTCATTTCGCTTGAGATTTCGACGCCTTGTCAAAATCGAAATTTCGTCGAAATTTCGCCGAAATTTCGCGAAATCTAAATCCACGGTTTGGGGTTTAGTAGAAGCAAGAATTGGGTGCCATGCGACTCATATTGGGTACTTGTGTTAAAAAGATTTGTATTCACACATGTTATGGGAAAAGAATGAATTTCATTATGGGAGGCCCAAGGGTTCTCTTATATAGGAGAGGAACCTATTAGGCATATTGCAGAAAGAAAGAAGGAAAAAGAAATAGGAAATAAGAAAACAATAATAAAGATAACTAATATCTCAACACTCTCCCTCAAGCTTGAGCGTAATCAATCAGACTCGGCTTGGAACAACATCTTTGATAAGGTCCTCGCGCTAGGACCTTTGTAAGTACATCTGTTGTCTGGTCTCCAGAGCTGACATGCGTGGTGGCATTAACACCCTTTTGTATCATGTCACGGGTGTAGTGACAATCCACCTCTATGTGCTTCATCCTCTCATGAAATGTTGGGTTGTTGGCAATGAAAATAGCATCCAGATTATCACATTAGATGTGCATGGGAAGAGCCACCTCTTTAGTTAGTTTAGTAAGAAAAGATCTGACCCACATCATCTCTGTACTAGCCTATGCCATGGCCTTGTATTCCGACGCAGAACTTCATCTGGCAATCACAGTTAGCTGCTTACTCTTCCATGAAACACGAGAATTCCCAATGAACACAACAAAGCATGATGTAGACTTTATCAGTGTTGTAAAAGTCCCCCGACTGGCCCGACTAGTAGGTCCAACTAGTCTAGTCAGTAGGGTGGCCGACCGAGTACTGACTAATTCCGACTAGGCACACTAGTCGACCAATTTTTGCTTGAAGATACCATATTTTTAAATGTTTTTGCTTTTTTATTATATTCAAACTTATTATAATATGCTTAGTGTTTTATTTAAATTCAATTACTTTTTGTATTTTATTATAATAGTATAAAAATGTATAAAAACTATGTAAATATATGAATAAAAATGAGTTATATATTTAAAATAATCATAAAATTCAAACCGATTAAAGTCCGACTAAATCCGATTAGTCGTCCGACTGCCGATTAATCCTTAGTCAATGACCCAACCGACCGAGTACCGACTACCGACTTTTACAACCTTGGACTTTATACCCTTTGGATACCCAGCATAATATGCATTTGCACATGGTGTAACTGAGAGAGATGTGCCTTTGCTGAAAAGAAGTCCAATACCAGGTAAAGTCTCCAGTTATCTCAGAATCATATGGATTGCATCCATATGTACCTGTCTGGGCTGCTCCATAAATTGGCTTTGCTCACGGCAAATGATATGTCGGGCTCGATAATAGTCACATATAGTAGCTTGCCAACAAGCTCTCTGTACCACCTCTTGTCGACCTCCTAAGTATCATTATCATAGAGCTTCATACTCAGGTCAAGAAGAGTAGTGGTAGGTCTGCAATCTGCCATGCATGTCTCTGAAAGAAAATCTATAATGTACTTCCTATGGGTCATCACAAGACATCGTTGGTTTCTGGCAAATTCTAGTTCAAGGAAGTAACGTAAATGTCCAAGGTCTTTGGGCACAAACTGCTGACCTAGGAAGTCCTTGGCATCCTAAATGTCATGTTCGCCATCCCCTGTAACAATAATGTCATCAACGTAAACAAGAATGACTATAGTACCTCTCTGTGCTCTTTGCACGAACAAGGAGTGATTGGCAGTCAATCTCACAAACCTTTGTTGCTCTATCAAGTCCGAGAGCTTCTGGAACCGTACTCTTGAACTCTGCTTAAGGCCATAGATAGCCTTGTGTAGCCTGCAAACCTTCTAAAACTCCCCCTCAGCAGCAAACCCAGATGGTTGATGCATGTAAACCTCCTCTTGTAGATCACCATAGAGGAAGACATTCTTCACATCAAGCTGATTAAGGGGCCAATCTCGTGACACGGCAATAGAAAGTAGATTACGCAAAGTAGAATGTTCGGTAATTGGAGAGAAAGTATCATGATAGTCCACCCCATATGTCTGGGTGAACCAACGTGCCACAAGTCTTGCCTTATAGCGATCCATGTTGCCATCCGTACGGTGTTTCACAGAGAACACCAATTTGCATCCCACAACAGATGCATCAACTATAGTGCAGCCATCTCCTCCTCCATGGCTAACCTCCATTGACTATCCTATAGAGCCTCATGATATGTATGTGGTATCTTCACTGCTAATAGCGCCAACGTAAATCTCCTGAAATCCTCTGACAACCTGCTCAAGGAAACATGGGCTGCAAGAGGATAAGGAGTGTGCTTTCGTCTCGACTTACGTAGAGCAATCGGTACATCAAGGTCATCTGCCAAGTCCGTAACATGTGAGCTCTCCTCTTGAGAAGGCATCTGCTCATCCTGCATAGAATCATGATGCACAGACAAGAAGCCCTCGACCCCTCGCGCGGTTGCCCAACTCTGGTTAGATACAATCTGATTGGAAGAGTCAAAGTCTGATTGCATATTATCTATATATAATATAATATAGTAGGATTGAAAGATTCAAAGTCTGAGCCCAACTCTGGTGAGATAGCAAACCTAATTGGTAGATTTCGATTCATAGATCTTCCCAATTAATCTTCGTAGCATATGGGTTGGTTGTGCCTGTATTGGGATTAAATTGAAGAGTGGAAGCATAAGAAAGGTCACACACTGTCGTTAATTGGAGGAGGAATCATTGAAGGAAAAAGTATGCATAAGTGGATGTCATACTGTTAAAACCTCACACACTCTTGCTGTTAAAAATGGCCTTTAACTCATACTGCATATATGCGTGTATCGTATTTAGTTTCTAGGATTTGTAATATTTATTTGTGGTATATGTGGAGCTGTGTTATTGTTTTGTCATCGTAGACTTTCTGTCAATTCATTCATCTAACTAACAGTTTCGGGTTAGGTTATCTTCTAGTTATTCAACTAACATTTCATATATTTTGTTTAACCATATGATGATTGGTTGTTTTCATTACTCGAAATCATAAAGATGCCGAAGTCAAGCAAAGGCCCAAAGAATTCTGAAGGAAATCGAAATGATCTTGCATGGAAATATTGTGTTCAACTCACCGTTTCATATTTCGCAAAATTTCAGTTTCGACAAGGAACCGAAATCTCGAGCGAAATGACGATGTGAGGGTAGTTTTCGATCATTTCTTCACAAATGGTGGTCAACTTGAGATGAAGGAGACTCAAAAAGCTAACGGATATGTGCATGTCCAATACATTTTTTGTAGTAAGAGGATTATCGGTGGAGTCGCTATACTCAAGCATCATCTTGCAAAGACCGGAAAAAATGTGAAAGGTTGCGCACAAGTTCCTCTTGAACTGTTGAATGAAATGAAGGCTATATTATCTTCCAACGAATAGAAAAATAGAAGAGCAATGATGGAGATGGAAGAATTGTGTAGAGCTGGTAGTTTTGAGATGCAAAATCCAATTGGTGGTGAAAATCAAGCAGTCAATCCATCTGGATCTAGTAACATGAAGAGGGTAAGAGGTCCCATGGACTTCTTTGTTGCCAGTCCATCGCCATTAGGAAGTTCAATTCCAAGGACTACGATTGGGACGAGTGGTCATCAAACTACATTGAACGAGGCATGGAAGAAAGAGGAGTGAAATCATGTTTGTTGTACCACTGGCATATTCTTCTTCGAGAATGGGTTGGCATTCAATTGTGCAAGTAGCCCTTCCTTTCCAGACATGCTTCATGACGTCGGCTCCTTTGGAAGGGGATTGAAGCCCCCATCGGCTTACGAGGTAAAGAGTTGGATTTTGAAAGAAGAAGTGAAGAGCATTGGGGACGTTATGGGTGAGGCAAGGGCTTCTTGGTCAGAAACCGGCTGCAGCATCATGTCAGATGGTTGGACAGACGTAAAAGGTCGTTCTTTAATCAATTTCTTGGTGAACAATCCAAAAGACTTGGTTCTTGAAGTCTGTGGATGCATCTGATATAGTAAAGAATGTAACCTTGCTTTTTAACCTATTGGATGAGATTGTGGAGGAGGTCGGTGAATGCAATGTTTTGCAAGTTATTACAGACAATGCATCGAATTACAAGGCAGCTGGACAAATGTCGATTGAGAAAAGGAAGCATCTTTACTGGATTCTGTATGCAGTCCACTGCATAGACTTGATGTTGTAGGATATCTTGGAACTGCCTCTACCTGCCTTTGTATTCAAGAAAGCAAAAATGGTTATTAACTACATCTATGCACATGGATGGGTTTTAACCATGGTAAAGAAGCAAATCGGAGGAGAATTGGTACGACCAGCTGTCACACGTTTTGCTAAAGCTTTTCTCGCGTTACAAAAATTGATGAGCATGAAGGATCCTCTCTAGAGTCCTTTTTTACTTCCAGTAAATGGAAGAAGAGCCCATATGTTTTTTTACTTCCAGTAAACGGAAGAAGATCCCATATGCTTCTAAGCCTCAAGAGAAAAGTGTAAGTCAAACAATTTTGAAAAGCAAAACTTTTTGGCATGGTGTTGCCTATGTGATAAGAACAACGAAGCCATTGATTATGGTTTTGCGGATGGTGGATTCTGAAAAATGTCCACCAATGGGTTTCATCTATGAGGCTATGGATAGAGCTAAGCGAGAAATAGCGAAAGCATTGGGCAATGATGAAACAAAATACCGAACATTGTGGGATATTATGGATGACAGATGGGATCGCCAGCTCCATACCAATTTGCATGCGACAGATCACAGCATACTTTATGAATCTCCAATGCCAGTACGAGCCGTCATTCTCCAAATATTTTGAGATAAAAAAAAGGCTTGTTTGATTGCATAGTGAGGATGATAGTTGATCGAACTGCAAGGGAGAAAATTACTCTACAGATTGATGCTTTTAAGCATGAAAGCGGCTTCTTTGGAAGGGAAAGTGCAATAAGTACACGTAATAAGAGGAGTCCTAGTTAGTATGTATTTTGTTTTATTATTTATTTTTTTAATTGAGAACTATCTAACAATAATCTTATTTGTGAAATATAACATTTTCAGCGGATTGGTGGCCTAATTTTGGAATGAATGTCCCGAATTGCAAAAATTTTCCATCCGAGTTTCGAGTTTGACTTGAAGTGCATCGGGTTGCAAGCGCAGCTGGAGTTCTTTTAATCGAGTAATATTTCCATAATATTAACAATTATATTATATGAAGATTTATGGTTAATATAAATCCACCATTAACTCCACACAAAGAGAAGGAATCGACCCACACAAGCCAAATTGAGTGATTTGGTCTATGTGGCATTTAACCTATAGTTGAAATATATACACATAAGGAGAATGACTATGGAGGATCCTCTATGATTGGATGATGTGGAATCTAGTGATGAATGGGTGTCAGAGCTCCAAAGTTGTGACTTTGACGCATATCAAGAACTTGATGCAAACACCCCAATTGAAGATGAGGTTGTAGAAGTTGAGGATGAAGCTGATCAGCAAGACAACTCACGTCGAAAAAGGAGGAAGGAAAAAGGTAATGGCTTCCTTTTATTTTGATTCTCAAAATAATTGATTATGTTAAACACAATAAAAGTAGGTTAAGTAACATTAGTGTTATCTAATTTAGATAAAGCAGTAGTGGACATTGATGATGAGGAGTTTCATGACAGTGACGATGAAGTTAGTGATGAAGGGGAAGATGAAGCAAATTTGAAGTATAAGGATGACTCATTGGATGATCCAACAAGCAGCAGTTCTTCAGATGTTGATCTTTATGCAGATATTGCAGTTGGACTTGGAGGCTCGGAACCTTGATTAGAATATTGTGAAGCTACCTCTTTTAGTATCTCTTTGGATTTTTGAACTAGTGGACATGTACTAGAAGTAGAATATTTGAACTTATATTGTGTTTTGCAAACATTGTAATAATTTGTCTTGGGCTTTTAAACTTTTACATTAGCCTAAGCAGTCTAGCAGTTACGTTTGTTACTCTTCGTATTGAAAAGTTACTTGAAATGTGCTTTAATTGCATTGGAATATTTGAATTATATTAGATAATATTGTCTTACTGATATTATTACAATATTCATTACTAAATTACATAATTTGGGTGGGAATATTGAAGCTTACGCCTCAAACCGCCTCGAGGCTACGCGTCGCCTTGATTTCAGGATAACCGCCTCGTTCCGCTTTTCGGTTTTTCAAGCCTTGACAAAAACCTTATCATTATCAAAGACAATCCTAGGTTTCTTTGGGTCATCGGTCGCATCATAAAAATATGTTTCCACCTTCACAACCAACTCCCTCAAATGCATGAGCACAGAGCGAGTTTCTCGAAAAGAAGTGCCATCAAAATCATTCTTCTTGTAAAGCTGAGGATACTGAAAATCATAAGGGGTGATAAGATCCTCCTTGAAGTGGCCATCCAAGCCAACAAGAATCTTGGTTTTCAACAATCGTTTCTTGACCGCATCCATCTCCTCCATCTTGGCAGTCCCCTGCTTGTGTTTTTCCTTTATGGGAGCAAGCACCTCCTAGCAGTACCTTTCATAGTTGAACAAAAGGGAAAGCCTCCCCTTGGGCCATGCTTCGAAAGCTTCATAGACATGAAGGAAGTTGATAGGATCCAAAGAAGCCATGGGTACTAGCTCTAGTGAACAAGAAGAGAGATGAATTCCTTTTAGAAGGCATGTGTGGCAGACTCGAGGGGTGACAAAGTTCCCACCGACAGAAAAAGCTCGACTCTTCCATGATCCCAACGAAATAAAAATCAATGCTATTACCATCAAGTATGGTGGATCTTGGTAAAGGTACCGCTATAATAGGGGATCCCAAATGGTGAAATTATCCATAATCTCCTTCACACACGTGGAGATTTTCAAGGAGATAGATGCATGGATGCATCAATGAGATGTCGAGAAGAATATGGCTAAAATAACAAAATAGTTTAGGTCAATGAAACTTAGATGTTGTGTGCACATCTAGATGATGTACACACTTCCAAACAGGTAAGCCAAGGCATATGCCCGACATCCGTGGTCTCCCAATAGAATATCCAAAATTCTTGAGGTTCTTGCAAAAAGTATCAATGTATATAAAGTATATGTAGAACAAACTTAAAATTGTAGGACAGGGGCGCTTAGCTTTTGTGCGCACATCCAAGGATGTGCGCACCTCCACCTCTTCTCGCCAAGGTGATTGCCAAGCAACAATGCTATTTTACTCTTAGATAAGGTAAATGGCATTTGTCTAAAGTAATAGCACCCCTCACTTTTCGCGAAAGATCATCGTAGGAGGTATACGAGGAGTTTGTCTTATCCAAGACTCTGTTTGCAAGAGTATCCACGCAGATATTGCCCTCTCTATAAATATGCGAAATTTATTTGAAGAAAAGCTTCAAATGCATGAGTTCTTCCCACAAGTAATAGAGATGAACATTTGTGCATCGACCGTCTTTAATCACGTTTACAATAACTGGTGAATCTGATTCTAATCTAATATTCCGAGGGTTCCTTTCCTTGCAGATTAACAAGCATGATACGATGGCCCCAATCTTGTCTTCCATGTTGGTAGCAATACCATAAGATTGGAAGTAAGCAAGTACTAGGTTACCTTTATCATCGCGAAGAGTACCCCCTCCCTCGTGGGACTTGGGTTTCCTTTGGATGCACCAATTGTATTTAATTTAAAGCCCAAGTTTTCGAGTTTATCCCAAAAGAATTACTTTACTACTCGTTCAACTAAGGAAGTGGTAAACCCAAGCGACTTGATGAAATCCTTCTCAACGAAACTCCTCACAATGAAGGGAATTACTATTTGTATTTGCAGTAGAGTGTAGTGCTTGAAAAAACAATCATTATGGTATTCACCAGAATACCTCCTTCAGTTTCTCGCCGTCCAGACCTCCCAGAGGACTCAAACGAAAAAAAATCCTTCTTGCTTTGTGAAGAAGGGTTTCATTGATCAGTTTCGTGAAAACAATGTACATCACTCCCAAAACCCTTTAGAGTGCTTAGGACTTAGGAGGTAATTTGAGAAGATCGAAGAGGAAATTACACGTAGAGGAGACTAATTCTCCTTCGAAGACCAAGAGGCAATATGATTCCTCCTTTGGAGAATGAATGCAACAAATGCATTTCGAGGTTTGCTGGATTCGCATCTTAGCCAACACACTCGATCGCTCGATGTCCTTCCGATAACACCTAAAACAAGTATAAGGTCACACAACAAGTCGACTTCCCAAAATGCATAATCAAGGTTTCCAGTAGAGGGACAAGCGATGGAAACAGTTGAGTGTTTGGTTTAGGATATACCGACAACAATTGATGGCAGAACCATTGGCTTTGAGGTTTTCATAGGGACACTAGTCCGCAAGATGGTGTTCGACAGAAATGACATCCTCTTTGTCTGTGCTTTAGGGAGCTTGGCTTCAGTGAGCTCAGCTCATTTATAGGTCTCCTCAATGTTTTGACAATCGTGGAGGTAGAGTTCATCTTGAATGGCTTGATGAAGACCATGCATGTAGCAGGTGACTTCTTGGGCTGGAGTCTCCTGCATATGGTTGTGATGCATGAGAGATTGGAATCCTTCTGTGTACTCCTTCATGCTTATGGAACCTTGTTTCCAAGATTGCAGTCGTGCATACATGTCTCCCTTGTAATCTGCAAACACGAATTTTGTTTTCATATTGGCTTTTATCTTGCTCCAATTGTGGATCTTATCTTCCCTTTGTTTACATTCTGATTGCAAATGATCTAACCGTAATAAGACATGTCCCTTAAGTTTGATAGTTACAAATTGAACCTTCTTTCGTTGGGCATATTCTTCCACGCGAAGAAATGTTTGAACCTTTGGTGCCAACCTGCTTTGCAAAAGCATCAGGATCCCGTCCTCCATCAAATTACATATTCCATATATCATATTGTGTAGTGGCATATTCCAACGTGGAAGTCGGTTTCCATTACTATGTTGTGGTGTATTTCTTGAGGTTTGATATTCGGGGTTTGGGTTTTTCGAAACTATGGAATGAAGGAGAATCATCTTCTATTTCATCTACCTCTGCACTATTTTGGTTGTGTCAATCACTAATGTGTCCATCAGATGTGGAGGGACTAGAACCTCGGGGTGCACGACTAAATATGGTTTGTCTCTGATTCCTGGCTCGACACGACTCCGACTCCATCCATATGTTGTCTCCCATGCACTTAACCGGTCAAGGTGGCAATCTCCCCGGTTAGTTGTTTGGTTAGTGAATTCCAACACTCTAAGAAAAGTGGGGTTGTGTGGACATTATAAGCCGTGAAAGTGCTCCGTATTCCCACCGTGTGTTTTTCTTTTTTAGGTTTTCTTTGGTGGCATTTTTCAGTTTTTTTATGCTGTGAGATGACAAAACAAAAAATGGACACATATGCTTTGATACCAAATCGATGCAACATATGTGCAAAGCGAGGTAAACATTATGCCTCTGATTAACATCAAGTTCAAAGCAATAGTGTTGGATAAATGAATGAGGGGTGCTGGGAAAATGTAACGGCAAATTTTAAATGAAATTGATTCAAATGGATTCTGGAAAATAAAAAGAATGCCAACTAAAAACCGGAATACAAGGGAGACCTGAAAGAGAAAATACACTGCTTATCCACGGAGGGAGTCTAAACCGGAATAGTTGACGGAATCTGTGATTATTATTTTAATGCCTACAGTTAACGGTAAACTTCACCTAACCAATATATTGTAGAACAGGCCGCAGTCAACAGCGACAAAAAAATATAGCTTTGGGGTTAAACTTACCCCAACCGACAGGAGAGGAAAAGTGCAGCACCTTATACCTGATTGCGAGCAGCGCGGAACGGCGGAGGGGGAGCGGAGGCGTAGTGCTGGCGGCAGGCGGGAGCGTTGGCGGCGCGAGAAGGTGGTCGCTGGGTTGATGAGGGCGGAAGGGGAGAGATCAGATGCGGCGCTGTGTTAGAGGAGGGCTGATTTAGGTACGTGGGAGTGATGGCGGCGTGGAAGGAGATGGGAGCGGGAGTTGACAGCGGCGCAGTGGAGAAGCGGGTCGCTGGAGATGTTAGGTGGCGCAGCAGAGGTTAGAGAGACGGGGATGGCGGTGTGATAGGGAGGGAAGGGGTGGGTGTCGGCGTCGGGGAAGAGGGGAGAGGGGGTGTCGGCGTCGAAGAAGATGGGGGGTAGGGCTGGGGCGTTGGGGAGAGAAGAAAGGGAGGAAGGGAGAGAAAGAAGGAGATTAAAAAAGTCTTCTTTCAATATAAATTCTCTCCACGTGGGTGGGGGAAAGACATGTTTGGTTGTTGGGTTGGACTGGGTTGGGTTGGACTGGGTTGGGATGGGTGAATAGTAATCTGTGAGGAGGAAGTACCCTTGTGAATAGTAACCAGGGTTGGACCAACCCTGTCCAACCCTGCAACCAAACAACCCTGCAACCAAGCGAAGAATAAAATTAGGGTTCTAAATAAAACAATAAATAAAAGTCATGATCTTATATAATGGATATTTTACAGACTTAATAAAGTAAAATTCGAACTCAACTAGTTAACCTAAAATTATCATATAGCTTAAACTGAATGTAAATAAATTAAAAATACGTAAGGTCTTTCATGATGCATGAGTCTGTATAGTCTGTATGCGATTTGGGTCGTAATTTTGGATTTTTTTTTCTTTGAAAGATATGCAGGGTCTAGAATTATCTATATACAAACAAGGTACTAGTATGCATAATTTGTTTCACTTAATTCATTCTTTTGTAATAGTGTGTTGAAAACAAATAACAATCATTATTCAATTGTAATTTGTAATATTGAAATTTATCGAATTATTAATAAATATAAATAAGGTATCAATACGGCATGTACCGACGAATGAACCAAAATCGTAGAAAATTGATCTTTTATCGGATCGTGACACGATTTCTTGATGGTTAAATATAGGTGGGGTAGGAATGGTACCCACGATAAAGGTGATGACACGATTACTCGACGGCTAAGTTTGGTGTTTCTACCAAGACGTTGCGAAACATGTTGAAAACTATGACCGATCAAATGAAAGTAAGATGAACTAGCCTATGAAGAATTTTAAGGGATATTAAGGGAAAGACTGAGTGTTGAACTCGGGGACTCAATGCAATTTTATCGCACCCAATTTTGCTAATTTCGTCTTTGCATGATTAAGTACAACTCGCTTTATTACATGTTTTGTTTTTAGGATCAATGACCTCGAGATGAAATATAACCTTTGCGAGAATGTATTGTACAAGGATCCTTTGACTTATTTAATTATTTCATGTCTTTTAAGGATAGAATACCATAAGCTGATGCTAAAGCTATTTTTCTAATTGATTTGAAGCCTAGGGCTTAGGTATAAAAATGTTAAATTGCAATGATATCCATGTAAGTTTTGAATTATGGTGAGCATGGTAACTTTAGGAGAATGTGTATAAATTGATTATTTATATATAATGTATTTGCAAAATAAACTTTGATCTCTAAGGAAAGTGGATAATAAAGTTTAAGTTAGTTAAAGGTTGGATAAATTCAAAATACATGCTAAGACTATAATATATTAATGCATTGATTGGTATAGCAGCCTCTTCCTTTTATATAACAGTTGACATAAGTCTGCGAGTAGCTAGTCGATTTGGGTATATGCACACGGTCACTAGAGGCATCCGAAAGAAGTGGTCGAACGTGCTCGTCGAAAGCCTTCTTTCTCATTTAGACCAGGTAATGTCCTGATTTGTCGTCACTGAAGTGGAAGGCATATTTTGGCATAACCACGACCTCGATATACAATAAGGAGAAAAAAAACCAACCCAAAAAGATCAAGTGCTTGTTTTTTGATATCGCGTGAATTTCAAATGAATACAATGCCCCAAAATATATAAAGTTGAAGTGTCAACTGAAGTGAGAAACAAGGGGAGTCTTATTCTCCTTGTTGACAAACAAGTTGTCATCAATGAGTGCCCATGGTAAGTTGATGGTGGACACTTATGATGGGGTGGTAGGAAGGGAAAATCGGGTGCCCGGAGAGAGAGAGAGAAAGAGATGTTTTCTTCTAAATGGGTGGGAGATGAATGTGTGTGAGAGGGAGTCTTCAGATGTATTCATACTCATGTTGACTGATTGTAAAGTACATATGGAGGAGAGTGTACGAAAGGCTAATACTTAGTGTTGAGCAGTGGAGAGTGGTTTAAGGCCGATGGGAGACGTGTTCCTAGCGTGGCAATAGAGGCATATGAAGGTGTGAAGAAGTTATGTTGCTTGATGGTTGAGTACTGATATGATTTGGTGCCTTGCCATTGGGGGTTTTATCTTATTTATAGGTCATTGATGAACTTTCTCGAGTATGTAGTATGTTAGAGAGGACCATCGTCGTACAAGGAAGACAAATAGTCCTTTAGGTCTTCGAGGCATGGCCAGTTATGCCATAAAAAATGAGAGAGATGAGTGGCCTTTGTGGTTGTTACATGATAAGAGAATGGATAGAGGTAGGGGATAATTCCATAGATGTTAGATTCATTGGTAAAATGGATGATAAATGGCTTAACACGTGGAGAGAGATGGATAAGAGGGAGGTGCACATTTATATCGTCCGTTTGATAGGCAAATATATCCATGTGATGCAAGTCTTTGCTTAGGTGATAAACCAAGAGAGCACGTGTGGGCATGAACATTGAGATAAATTAATGGGATGTTTCCGTGCATGGCTAGACAGAAGAATAAAATCATCACTCATGTGTTTATGATTTAGGATTTTAGGGTTTATTGTTTAGGGTTTGGGTTTTGGGTTTTGGGATTTAGGATTAGTGTTTAGGGGTAGGATTTAGAGTTGATGGTTTTATGGTTTGGGGTCTATGATTTTTTTACGGTTTAGGGTTTTTAGGGTTTGTGATTTATGGTTTAGGGTTTATTTAGGATTTAGGGTTTAGGGTTTTTTTAAGCCCGGTAATTTTGGGGGTATGGATATCCCCTCTTATTGTTCGAAGAAAGATATTATAATAACGCACATACGAGGCATGATGCCTCTTACATGATGATGAATCTCGTATTCATCATGCTAGAATTGGCCAATTAGGCCATGTTCCCCAAGATTCACATGTATTTAAGCAATAATAGAGCATCATTAGCATACATACATGTGTAAGTAATATTTGCATTTCACCATGCATAATTGCATTAAAAATTCCAATTGTGAATTAGCCAAAAAGCCACTAACTTCTCATATTTTTAATTAATTCATCCTAACTCTGATTGACCCCAAATCACATCCATTGTGTAGATAATACTAACAATATCAAATACAAAATACAAAAAAAAATTACTAGCTCAAATAAGTATCAAATGATCACAAAGTCCAATTTCACATCTGACGGACTAAAACAAGCATATCTCCCTCACACAATATCTGATTTTGGTATACTCACTTTTAAAGTACTCCATTTTCAAAAATCTTTGAAACAATATAAATTTTGTAAAATTCGAAGCTCGTATATAAAAGTTGGGTTTGGGGCTTCTTTTGCGCATTTTAACTTTTTGTTATTGTTGATCAAAGTTTTTATGTAAATAATTAATACTTTTAATTTTATGTCTTCTTCACTTGTGCTCTTTGATGAAAGTTTTATTAACCGACACAAAAATCCAAATCCATATTAAAACTGAAATCAAAGAAACTGACTGTGCCCAGGTGTCTGTTGTCGGTCTGTACAAAAATTGTGTGTTTATTACTTCTATTTTATTTTCCTATTTTCTTATTTGTTAAAAATCTAAAAAAATATATTAATATGTAATTAATTTTCTTGTATTTTATCATATTTTCTCTAAATTTTTATCCTCGTTCAAAACTACCAAAAAATACAAAACCCCAAAAGTCGGTTTTTTATATAAATGGAAAACCACCAAAAAGACCACTTCACACAGTGACCTCTTTTGCTCACGGTTCCTTCATCAAAGTTGTAGATCTCGTCGAGACAAGCAACTTTCGTTAAGGAAATTTTTCGATCCCATGTCTTCTCCTATTTCTTTTCTATTTTTCTTCTTCTTTTAATTTTGAATTTTTTTGGGGTGACACATGGCAGCCCCTAGGCGTGCCACGTGGCACCCCACTCTCTCCCCTGCCGCCCCCAGGTCACGTGCCTAATACATGACATGTACCTCTTCCCCCTTCCTCCAGCCGTTCCCACGACCCCCGCTGCCATTAAGCCTCCGTCATGCGCGGTGACCGACCGTTACGCAACGCCGCCCTCGCCTCCTCCTCCAACTGTTACGTGCACCGCCACGACTCCTTCCCTCCTCCCACGTACCACTCCTTCAATCTTCTTTGCACGCCTCCTATAAAAGCCCTCTACCCCAGCCATATAAGACCATATTCCCTTTGACAAGCTCGGTTGGCGACAGTGGCTCGAGCCCATCCTTGCGGCGAGATCCAGAGTCTTCCCCACCTCTGTGGCTACTCCAAACAGTTGAAGCTTCGCTGTGGTCTCGCCCTACGGCTGAGGCGATAATCGGAGAAGCCTTTCAGCTCTCCAGCTATCCAGGCGAATCCACCCGATCTTTCTTCTTCCCTGTCCAGAACATCATTGCTGCTCCGCTCCGTGTTGTCAACCTCCACGCCTACACCGACGTCTCCTCCAGTCGTCGAACACCCATTGGCGGAGTCCCCGCTCCTCCGCATCTCCCCCGCCCAAGCTCGTCCGCCCCGTCACCTCCGAGCACCTTCGTCTTATCCCCATTAGCTGCTTCGCCTCCACCTATGTCTGCCACGGCGGCCGAGCTTCTCTGCCCCATCGACTGGGCTTCAGCCTTCGCTCGCCCGCTCAGCGCCTCCGCCCTCCGAACACCTCAACCAGTGACTGCATCTCCGCCCCAGCCACCCTCAGCCTACAGTTGATGTTGGATTAGGGCCAGCCCTTGATCCAATGGCCCTGATCAAGCTTCGACAGACGACTCAAGCCTAGGCCCCAGTCTCAAGGCTCGGGTCATCTGAAGCGCTAGCAGCCTGCCATAAAGGCTCGGGCGTCCGAGCATGAGCCTTATCACCCGACCCTGAGCTTCAACACCGAAACACATGCTCGGAGCCCCTGAGCCTCCAACTACCGCCATGTGTTGCCTCGACTGCTCGAATCTCCGACACCCGAGACTCCAGTCGCATGTGCGATACACGTGCGTTGGGGTAAATTGCATCCGTACCCCCGCCAGATTCAGAAATTACATATAAGCCCCTATCATGGTAAATTGCAGAAAGGCCCTCCAACTTCTTGAAATTGCACATAATCCAATCCATGGAGTTCTTGAAGGGAAAAAATATTTATTTACAATTTAGTACCTGGGTTTAGGGTTTTTTATCATAAGCCCGGTAATTTCGGGGGTCCAGGTATCCCCTTTTTATTGAAGAAAGGAAGGAAATACAAGGTAGAGCAAATGAAACCTATAGCTTCTATAAAAACTTCTAATTAATATAAAAATGGCTAACATGGCCATCAAGCATCGCTAACACAACCTTTTAATTTTCGTAATGCCTTTTCTTTAGCATTCCTAAGCTTTGGAGGCCTTCTCTGGAGAGGTGCCCATTTATGATGTAAGCTCAGCATATAACTGTCGCTATAGGAGTCCTCCTCCTCAACTTCGGAAAAAGTATCTTCTACATTTTCTTCATCATTCTTCGAGTGGTAACCACCATCTTCTGCTATCTACCTGGAAGAATTTTGTTGTATTGAATGGTATGACCATGCTTCAGTATTCAAATTATAAAGAGGGTTTTCCCCTTGAGACTTCTGGAATAACCAGGAAGGTAGCTCAGTAGGATCTTCCCTTGCACGTGGGTTCGACGCAAACATAATGTGAGGTGCAGAACAAAAACTCGCGTTTTTTTCTTTGATCTTCTGCCATGAAGGAGACAAAGTAGTGGGCTGAAATGGAGCAGATCCACATGGAGACATGGCCTTACCATCCTTCTTGATCTTAAAAGGAACTGGAGAGATGAATCCATATATGTCTGTCTTCAAACATGATTATCTTTCTCTTTTTGAAGGCTTTTTGACATGAGTGAAACCTTCTTTTATGTAGTCATCAAACCGTTGTTGTTCAGGACTGCAAATTCCTTCTTGTACTTCTGGTGAAGAAGTGATGATTCCCCCATCTTCAGAATCATCATCCACATCCATATCTACTGGTTGCTCCCCTTGGGTAGGCTTTCTATGCGCAGAGTTTAAAAGCTCATCCGCAGTAGAATCTTTATCAACTATCAGGTCCTTCTGAGGTAGTTCAACTTGAGCGGGCTTTGAGGGGGTGGTTGTATTCAAGAATCCCTTTTTTAAAATTGGTTGCGTCTGAATAGACATTTTTTTTATAATGAGCCCGGTAATTTCTGGGGTCCGGGTATCCCCTTTTTATTGAAGAAAGGGAGTAAATACAACGTAGAGCAAATGAAGCTTATAGCTTCTACAGAAACTTCTAATTAATAAAAAAAATGGCCAACATGGCCTTCAAGCATCGTTAACACAAACTTTGAATTTTTCGTAATACCTTTTAATTTAGCCTTCCTAAGCTCTGGAGACCTTCTCTAGAGAGGTGCCCATTTATGATGTAAGCTCAACATATAACTATCGCTGTAGGAGTCCTCCTCCTCAACTTCGGAAAAAGTATCTTCTACATTTTCTTCTTCGTTCTTCGAGTGGTAACCACCATCTTCTGTTATCTTCCTGGAAGAATTTTGTTGTATTGAATGGTCTGACCATGCTTCAGTATTCAAATTACAAGGAGGGTTTTCCCCTTGAGATGTCGGGAATAACCAGGAAGGTAGCTCTGTAGGATCTTCCCTTGCACGTGGGTTCGACGCAAACATAATGTGAGGTGCTGAACAAAAACTCATGTCTTTTTCTTTGATCTTCTGTCGTGAAGGAGACAAAGTAGTGGGCTGAAATGGAGCAGATCCACCTGGAGAAATGGTCTTACCATCCTTCTTAATCTCAAAAGGAACTGGAGAGACGAATCCATATCTGTCTGTTTTCAACCATGAGTATTTTTCTCTTTTTGAAGGCTTTATGACCTGAGTGAAACCTTCTTTTATATAGTCATCAAACCGTTGTTGTTCAGGACTACAAATTCCTTCTTGTACTTCTGGTGAAGAAGTGATGATTCCCCCATCTTCCTAATCACCATCCACATCCATATCTGCTGGCTGCTCCACTTGGGTAGGCTTGCTATGGGCTGAGTTTAAAAGCTCATCCGCAGTAGAACCTTCATCAACTATTAGGTCCTTCGGAGGTAGTTCAACTTGAGCGGGCTTTGAGGGGGTGGTTGTATACAAGAATCCCTTTTTTAAAATTGGTTGCGTCTGAATAGACATTTTTTTTATAATGAGCCCGGTAGTTTATGGGGTCCGGGTATCCCCTTTTTATTGAAGAAAGGGAGTAAATACAACGTAGAGCAAATGAAGCCTATGGCTTCTACAGAAACTTCTAATTAATATAAAAATGGCCAACATGACCTTCAAGCATCGCTAACACAACCTTTGATTTTTTCGTGATACCTTTTCTTTAGCCTTCCTAAGCTCTGGAGACCTTCTCCAGAGAGATGCCCATTTATGATGTAAGCTCAGCATATAACTATCGCTGTAGGAGTCCTCCTCCTCAACTTCGGAAAAAGTATCTTCTACATTTTCTTCTTCGTTCTTCGAGTGGTAACCACCATCTTCTGCTATCTTCCTGGAAGAATTTTGCTGTATTGAATGGTCTGACCATGCTTCAGTATTCAAACTACAAGGAGGGTTTTCCCCTTGAGATGTCGGGAATAACCAGGAAGGTAGCTCAGTAGGATCTTCCAATGCACGTGGGTTCGACACAAACATAATGTGAGGTACAGAACAAAAACTCATGTCTTTTTCTTTGATCTTCTGCCATGAAGGAGACAAAGTAGTGGGCTGAAATGGAGCAGATCCACCTGGAGAAATGGTCTTACCATCCTTCTTAATCTCAAAAGGAACTGGAGAGACGAATCCATATCTGTCTGTTTTCAAACATGAGTATTTTTCTCTTTTTGAAGGCTTTATGACCTGAGTGAAACCTTCTTTTATATAATCACCAAACCGTTGTTGTTCAGGACTACAATTTCCTTCTTGTACTTCTGGTGAAGAAGTGATGATTCCCCCATCTTCCTAATCACCATCCACATCCATATCTGCTGGCTGCTCCACTTGGGTAGGCTTGTTATGGGCTGAGTTTAAAAGCTCATCCGCATTAAAGCCTTCATCAACTATCAGGTCCTTCGGAGGTAGTTCAACTTGAGCGGGCTTTGAGGGGGTGGTTGTATTCAAGAATCCCTTTTTTAAAATTGGTTGCGTCTGAATAGACATTTTTTATAATGAGCCCGGTAGTTTTTGGGGTCCGGGTATCCCCTTTTTATTGAAGAAAGGGAGTAAATACAACGTAGAGCAAATGAAGCCTATAGCTTCTACAGAAACTTCTAATTAATATAAAAATGGCCAACATGGCCTTCAAGCATCGCTAACACAACCTTTGAATTTTTCGTAATACCTTTTCTTTAGCCTTCCTAAGCTTTAGAGACCTTCTCTAGAGAGGTGCCCATTTATGATGTAAGCTCAGCATATAACTATCGCTGTAGGAGTCCTCCTCCTCAACTTCGGAAAAATTATCTTCTACATTTTATTCTTCGTTCTTCGAGTGGTAACCACCATCTTCTGCTATCTTCCTGGAAGAATTTTGCTGTATTGAATGGTCTGACCATGCTTCAGTATTCAAACTACAAGGAGGGTTTTCCCCTTGAGATGTCGGGAATAACCAGGAAGGTAGCTCAGTAGGATCTTCCCTTGCACGTGGGTTCGACACAAACATAATGTGAGGTGCAGAACAAAAACTCATGTCTTTTTCTTTGATCTTCTGCCATGAAGGAGACAAAGTAGTGGGCTGAAATGGAGCAGACCCACCTAGAGAAATGGTCTTACCATCATTCTTAATCTCAAAATGAACTGGAGAGATGAATCCATATCTGTCAGTTTTCAAACATGAGTATTTTCCTCTTTTTGAAGGCTTTATGACCTGAGTGGAACCTTCTTTTATATAATCACCAAACCGTTGTTGTTTAGGGCTACAAATTCCTTCTTGTACTTATGGTGAAGAAGTGATGATTCCCCCATCTTCCTAATCACCATCCACATCCATATCTGCTGGCTGCTCCACTTGGGTAGGCTTGCTATGGGCTGAGTTTAAAAGCTCATCCGCATTAGAACCTTCATCAACTATCAGGTCCTACGGAGGTAGTTCAACTTGAGCGGGCTTTGAGGGGGTGGTTGTATTCAAGAATCCCTTTTTTAAATTTGGTTGCGTCTGAATAGACATTTTTTTATAATGAGCCCGGTAGTTTCTGGGGTCCGGGTATCCCCTTTTTATGGAAGAAAGGGAGTAAATATAACGTAGAGCAAATGAAGCCTATAGCTTTTACAGAAACTTCTAATTAATATAAAAATGTCCAACATGGCCTTCAAGCATCGCTAACACAACCTTTGAATTTTTCGTAATACCTTTTCTTTAGCCTTCCTAAGCTTTGGAGACCTTCTCTAGAGAGGTGCCCATTTATGATGCAAGCTCAGCATATAACTATCGCTGTAGGAGTCCTCCTCCTCAACTTCGGAAAAAGTATCTTCTACATTTTCTTCTTCGTTCTTCGAGTGGTAACCACCATCTTATGCTATATTCCTGGAAGAATTTTGTTGTATTGAATGGTCTGACCATGATTCAGTATTCAAACTACAAGGAGGGTTTTCCCCTTGGGATGTTGGGAATAACCAGGAAGGTAGCTCAGTAGGAACTACCCTTGCACGTGGGTTCGGCGCAAACATAATGTGAGGTGCAGAACAAAACACATGTCTTTTTCTTTGATCTTCTGCCATGAAGGAGACAAAGTAGTGGGCTGAAATGGAGCAGATCCACCTGGAGAATTGGTCTTACCATCCTTCTTAATCTCAAAAGGAACTGGAGAGACGAATCCATATATCTCTGTTTTCAAACATGAGTATTTTTCTCTTTTTGAAGGCTTTATGACATGAGTGAAACCTTCTTTTATATAGTCATCAAACCGTTGTTGTTCAGGACTACAAATTCCTTCTTGTACTTCTGGTGAAGAAGTGATGATTGCCCCATCTTCATAATCACCATCCACATCCATATCTGATGGCTCCTCCACTTGGGTAGGCTTGCTATGGGCTGAGTTTAAAAAGCTCATCCGCAGTAGAACCTTCATCAACTATCAGGTCCTTCGGAGGTAGTTCAACTTGAGCGAGCTTTGAGGGGGTGGTTGTATTCAAGAATCCCTTTTTTAAAATTGCCTGCGTCTGAATAGATATTTTTTTTATAATGAGCCCGGTAGTTTCTGGGGTCCGGGTATACCCTTTTTATTGAAGAAAGGGAGTAAATACAACGTAGAGCAAATGAAGCCTATAGCTTCTACAGAATCTTCTAATTAATATAAAAATGGCCAACATGGCCTTCAAGCATCGCTAACACAACCTTTAAATTTTTCGTAATACCTTTTCTTTAGCCTTCCTAAGCTCTGGAGACCTTCTTTAGAGAGGTGAACATTTATGATGTAAGCTCAACATATAACTATCGATGTAGGAGTACTCCTCAACTTCGGAAAAAGTATCTTCTACATTTTCTTCTTCGTTCTTCGAGTGGTAACCACCATCTTCTGCTATCTTCCTGGAAGAATTTTGCTGTATTGAATGGTCTGACCATGCTTCAGTATTCAAACTACAAGGAGGGTTTTCCCCTTGAGATGTCGGGAATAACCAGGAAGGCAGCTCAGTAGGATCTTCCCTTGCATGTGGGTTCGGCACAAACATAACGTGAGGTGCAGAACAAAAACTCATGTCTTTTTCTTTGATCTTCTGCCATGAAGGGGACAAAGTAGTGGGCTGAAATGGAGCAAATCTACCTGGAGAAATTGTCTTACCATCCTTCTTAATCTCAAAAGTAACTGGAGAGACGAATCCATATCTGTCTGTTTTCAAACATGGGTATTTTTCCCTTTTTGAAGGCTTTATGACCTGAGTTGAACCTTCTTTTATATAATCATCAAACCGTTGTTGTTCAGGACTACAAATTCCTTCTTGTACTTCTGGTGAAGAAGTGATGATTCCCCCATCTTCCTAATCACCATCCACATCCATATCTGTTGGCTGCTCCACTTGGGTAGGCTTGCTATGGGCTGAGTTTAAAAAGCTCATCCGCAGTAGAACCTTCATTAACTATCAGGTCCTTCGGAGGTAGTTCAACTTGAGCGGGCTTTGAGGGGGTGGTTGTATTCAAGAATCCCTTTTTTAAAATTGCCTGCGTCTGAATAGATATTTTTTTTATAATGAGCCCGGTAGTTTCTGGGGTCCGGGTATACCCTTTTTATTGAAGAAAGGGAGTAAATACAACATAGAGCAAATGAAGCCTATAGCTTCTACAGAAACTTCTAGTTAATATAAAGATGGCCAACATGGCCTTCAAGCATCGCTAACACAACCTTTAAATTTTTCGTAATACCTTTTCTTTAGCCTTCCTAAGCTCTGGAGACCTTCTTTAGAGAGGTGCCCATTTATGATGTAAGCTCAACATATAACTATCGATGTAGGAGTCCTCCTCAACTTCGGAAAAAGTATCTTCTACATTTTCTTCTTCGTTCTTCGAGTGGTAACCACCATCTTCTGCTATCTTCCTGGAAGAATTTTGCTGTATTGAATGGTCTGACCATGCTTCAGTATTCAAACTACAAAGAGGGTTTTCCCCTTGAGATGTCGGGAATAACCAGGAAGGCAGCTCAGTAGGATCTTCCCTTGCACGTGGGTTCGGCGCAAACATAATGTGAGGTGCAGAACAAAAACTCATGTCTTTTTCTTTGCTCTTCTGCCGTGAAGGGGACAAAGTAGCGGGCTGAAATGGAGCAGATCCACCTGGAGAAATTGTCTTACCATCCTTCTTATTCTCAAAAGGAACTGGAGAGACAAATCCATATCTGTCTGTTTTCAAACATGAGTATTTTTCCCTTTTTGAAGGCTTTATGACCTGAGTTGAACCTTCTTTTACATAGTCATCAAACCGTTGTTGTTCAGGACTACAAATTCCTTCTTGTACTTCTGGTGAAGAAGTGATGATTCCCCCATCTTCCTAATCACCATCCACATCCATATCTGCTGACTGCTGCACTTGGGTAGGCTTGCTATGGGCTGAGTTTAAAAGCTCATCTGCAGTAGAACCTTCATCAACTATCAGGTCCTTCGGAGGTAGTTCAACCTGAGTGGGCTTTGAGGGGGTGTTGTATTCAAGAATCCCTTTTTTTAAAATTGGTTGCATCTGAATAGACGTTTTTTTTATAATGAGCCCGGCAGTTTCTGGGGTCCGGGTATCCCCTTTTTATTAAAGAAAGGGAGTAAATACAACGTAGAGCAAATGAAGCCTATAGCTTCTACGGAAACTTCTAATTAATATAAAAATGGCCAACATGGCCTTCAAGCATCGCTAACACAACCTTTGAATTTTTCGTAATACCTTTTCTTTAGCCTTCCTAAGCTCTGGAGACCTTCTATAGAGAGGTGCCCATTTATGATGTTAGCTCAGCATATAACTATCGTTGTAGGAGTCCTCCTCCTCAACTCCGGAAAAAGTATCTTATACATTTTCTTCTTCGTTTTTCGAGTGGTAACCACCATCTTCTGCTATCTTCCTAGAAGAATTTTGTTGTATTGAATGGTCTGACCATGCTTCAGTATTCAAACTACAAGGAGGGGTTTCCCCTTGAGATGTCGGGAATAACCAGGAAGGTAGCTCAATAGGATCTTCCCTTGCACGTGGGTTCGGCGCAAACATAATGTGAGGTGCAGAACAAAAACTCATGTCTTTTTCTTTGATCTTCTGCCATGAAGGAGACAAAGTAGTGGGCTGAAATGGAGCAGATCCACCTGGAGAAATGGTCCTACCATCCTTCTTAATCTCAAATGGAACTGGAGAGACGAATCCATATCTATATGTTTTCAAACATGAATAATTTTCTCTTTTTGATGGCTTTATGACCTGAGTGAAACCTTCTTTTATATAGTCATCAAACCGTTGTTGTTCAGGACTACAAATTCCTTCTTGTACTTCTGGTGAAGAAGTGATGATTCTCCCATCTTCCTAATCACCATCCACATCTATATCTGCTGGCTGCTGCACTTGGGTAGGCTTGCTAGGGGCTGAGTTTAAAAGCTCATCCGCAGTAGAACCTTCATCAACTATTAGGTCCTTCGGAGGTTGTTCAACTTGAGCGGGCTTTGAGGGGGTGGTTGTATTCAAGAATCCCTTTTTTAAAATTGGTTGCGTCTGAATAGACATTTTTTTATAATGAGCCCGGTAGTTTCTGGAGTCCGGGTATCCCCTTTTTATTAAAGAAAGGGAGTAAATACAACGTAGAGCAAATGAAGCCTATAGCTTCTACGGAAACTTCTAATTAATATAAAAATGGCCAACATGGCCTTCAAGAATCGCTAACACAACCTTTGAATTTTTCGCATTACCTTTTCTTTAGCCTTCCTAAGCTCTGGAGACCTTCTCTAGAGAGGTGCCCATTTATGATGTAAGCTCAGCATATAACTATCGTTGTAGGAGTCCTCCTTCTCAACTTCGGAAAAAAGTATCTTCTACATTTTCTTCTTCGTTCTTCGAGTGGTAACCACCATCTTCTGCTATCTTCCTGGAAGAATTTTGCTGTATTGAATGGTCTGACCATGCTTCAGTATTCAAACTATAAGGAGGGTTTTCCCCTTGAGATGTCGGGAATAACCAGGAAGGTAGCTCAGTAGGATCTTCCCTTGCACGTGGGTTCGGCGCAAACATAATGTGAGGTGCAGAACAAAAACTCATGTATTTTTCTTTGATCTTCTGCCATGAAGGAGACAGAGTAGTGGGCTGAAATGGAGCAGATCCACCTGGAGAAATGGTCTTACCATCCTTCTTAATCTCAAAAGGAACTGGAGAGACGAATCCATATCTATCTGTTTTCAAACATGAGTATTTTACTCTTTTTGAAGGCTTTATGACCTGAGTGAAACCTTCTTTTATATGGTCATCAAACTGTTGTTGTTCAGGACTACAAATTCCTTCTTGTACTTCTGGTGAAGAAGTGATGATTCCCCCATCTTCCTAATCACCATCCACATCCATATCTGTTGGCTGCTCCACTTGGGTAGGCTTGCTAGGGGCTGAGTTTAAAAGCTCATCCGCAGTAGAACCTTCATCAACTATCAGGTCCTTCGGAGGTAGTTCAACTTGAGCGGGCTTTGAGGGGGTGGTTGTATTCAAGAATCCCTTTTTTAAAATTGGTTGCGTCTGAAAATACTCTTTTTTTTCAGCTCTGCAGTTCATTTTCCCTTCTTTTTAGAAGAGACCTTTGTCAAACCTTCATCCCCTTCTTTCTCCAATGGATGGGAAAATAGAGGTCTATCCGGGTAGGGAGCTGCAACTTCCCTACTAAGGCTTTTTTCTTGTTCATCTATTACGATCAACGTGCCATTACTCCTAATAACCGCTGCTGGGGGTTCTAATCCTTCTATCAAGATGCTTTTGCCCTTCTCTTGTGCCTGATTGATCTTTTGAGTAGCTTGTGGGGCTTCTTCTACTTGCTGCAAATGAACTGATTGTGCATCATTGATCTTTGGAGTTTGCTTCTATTGTGAATAGTGAAGACCAGAATTCCCTTGAGGGTGCTTTTGATTTGATGAAGTGATTCCTTGGAGCGACTGTTGTTGTGATGGTGGACTATGCTGCGCCACTACCGGATGATATCCATGAAGCGGTGGGAAGCGGGCTTGTTCCTTCCCATTTTCCTCTTGTTAAGGAAGCCAGATCTCTTTAAGAGGAAGGGTGTTTCCCGTAGACTTCCACACATGACATTCTTTCTCCTTTACTTCCATCCTATACCTGCATTCTTCAATATCATGCCCAATCAAAAAGCAAGAGGAGCAGAATTTAGGCAACTTCTCATGGACAATTTTCTGTTTGAATTTTTGTGCCCCATTCTGAATCCAAATCAAATTCACCTGGGCTTGGTCAGATCTATCTACACAAACAACCGTACGTAACTGGATCTTAAGAACTATTTGACTTCCTTATCTACACAAATAAATCTACCAATCACCCCAGCCATTGACTTTAAAAAGCCTGGATTATGAAGATGAATATTTAAGCAGCGCAAACCAACCCATACAGCAACTTGGGTTGTAGTGAGATATGGCCTGAAGTAAGGAGACCATCTGGAAATAAAGACCCATTCTTTTTGGAAGGTGAAGTTCCCTAAAGCATAAGCCGCAACAAAGTCTTCATTGTTCTGGAACCTTATCAAAATATGTTTAGCATCAAGGGCTCTAACATAAATTTCTCCTTTAGGCTCCAATTTCTTCTCAATGAAATTTAAAAACACCACTAAATCTGCTCTTGAATTCTGGAAACGTGCAACAAGACTAGATGCAAAAGGTTTTTACAACAGCGCGACTTCTTCGCCTGAAACTTCGAGGGTGTAGTCGCCATCTTCTAATTTTCCTTTTCTAATAGGAATAGATTCAAAAATAGGGGGTGAGTTTCACCCTTTTCAAAATTGCCGACAGAGAATGTTTGACCACATCGCCTCCTTTTTTTAAAATCAGATTTCTTCCCATAGTTGACAGTGTATAAAAAAGAAAAAGAATCATTTGAAAATTCAATTTCCCCCTTGGAAACCACCATCCTAAAACAATAATCTTCTCTCAATCCAAAACCCTAACACAATCAACCAGTGCCACCACACAGAACTTCAACGAATAACAAAAGATCCAGATACAAATCCTTTCCTCGAGGAGCAGATCTTCTCCAAAGCGACAAGTCTATAGACAGACTCTTCCCGCAGGATCACAACTTCTTTAAATGTCTTCAAAGACCTGGGGATTGGTTTCAAGCGAGGAAAACCAATCCCAGGTCGAACAAAACAAACCAAATCCGCTCCAAAGGCGAAGAAACGAACCAAGTCGAAAATCTAACCCATAAATAAAGGTTAAATAATCGATAGGAAATAAAGAAATGACATGGAGAATGGAGAAAATCAAGATCGCCCAAGATCGCCCAAAAACGTTGTTTTTTCCTCCAGAGCTTCTCTCTCCTCATTTTGATTTTCTGGTTTAGGGTTAGGGTTTAGGGTTTAGGGTTTTAGGGTTTTTTTAGTAAGCATGGTTTTCGTAGCCCAGGTAGCTGCCTTTATTTCATCAAGATTGAAAAAATACAAAATGGGCCTTCAAGGGGATTACAAAAACAAAGAAAAGGGGCCCTTCGAGGGGAAACATATATCAACAGTCATTACAAAGAAGTTGTGCAAAACAAAAAATAGAACTTCAGTCTTCCTTTAGTTAGAAAAGTCCTCTTTCAGCAGCAGGAAAGGGCATCTTCTTCAGACATGCAGCAATCAACAAGATTAGTGGCCTAATCAGATAGGTCATCAGACCTCTTCTCTTTTAGACTTTTCTTTAGTAACCTTTTAGTTTCCATCCAATCAAAAATCCAGCTCGGGCTCCTCAAAGTTCAAGTCCAGTTGACTTGTAATGACCACACTAAAGTATAACTTCTAATGATAATCTTTCCTTCTGCATCCAGGAAGTTATTCTGAAGAATAACAAAGCTTCAAACAAGTCATTCAAAATTTTCATAGCACCGTCTATTTTC
This sequence comes from Ottelia alismoides, assembly GCA_037367405.1. NCBI lineage: Eukaryota > Viridiplantae > Streptophyta > Magnoliopsida > Alismatales > Hydrocharitaceae > Ottelia > Ottelia alismoides. Next base: position 165,505 of record JAZKJV010008414.1, on the reverse strand, counting down.
CAATCCAGCAAATCCAGGTCTGAAATATTGTCCATAAAGAAGTCAATATTTCTTTGACAGGGAAGACCCTCAATAGAAAAATGGAAATTCTCATAGTTTTTCAAGCTATCCAGATCTGACGAAACAATCACTTCCACCACAGGAGAGTAAATTGTGCTTCTCAATAGGGAAGATTTTAGCATGTCACATAAATCAGGAGTAAAAACATGCTGAAGATAGTTGATATTACTCCTTATATCAAAATCAATCAGAAGATCCCAATAGGATTGATAGGTGAAAATAGAGGTCATTAGACCTACTTCCGCGTGATAAACTTCATACCAATATTCAGATAGATCCAGATACCAACTACAAACATTTTTGAACATATCCCATGCAGATTTGGTATATTCTACCAGGTGAGAAATAGTTCTGCTCAGAAGCACAAAGACTAAAATGTATCAAAGGAAATACTTTCATCTCTATTAAAATTATAAACCTAGTAATCAATCCTTGCCTCCATCATTGCAACAGTAGCCCTGCTCAAGATCGAGAGAGCATTCAAATAGTACCTATGAGCAATAATACTTCTTTTATATCTAGAGGCAAGCACTCTAAAAGGGGGCAAGATTTCGAAAAACCCGGTCTCAGCTTCAGAAAGTTTCAAGGAGAAAAAAATAGATTCGTCTTCTTCATTCTCCAGATCTTCCAAAGCCAGACTTAGTGTAGAATCTGAAGAGGAAGGGATGAAAAAGAGAGCTTCATTCTTCAGGTACTGCAAATGAGAGATCTTTCTGTCCAATTGTCGCAAGAACAACACCAAACTAGCCATTTCAAAGTCTCAGCTGAAAAGAAATCTTCACGAAGAGAGTAGGATCTCCTTCTTTGAATATATATAAAAAGAAAAGCATGATTATATGCCTCGAGAAAGACCAAAATTGTCCAATCAGCGTTTCAAATTCTTGCCCAAGGAAAAGGAGACATCAGATCTCATTATTGCTGCAGCCTCAATAGACCCATGTCTTTCTTATCACTGGTCGAAAAAGAGTGGAACAAAATGCATTGAGAAGACAGAAGGATGCATCCGGGAAAAACAACGGTTAGGAAAAGACAAAGTTAATTAATTCCAATATTATCCGACTAGACAAAGAGATCCTGAAAAAGAAACTGCCCCATAGCAAAGAAGTAAGAGCTAATCATCTGTAAGATAACAGAAACTCTTTTCAGCTTCCTCCATATGTTCCAAATAAAATGCATCAAGAGGACCCAAATTTTCCAGTCCAGAATAAGGAGAGAAAAAGTAAAGTCATGAGATCATAACTCCACAACAGAGGATCCAATAATTTCAGCATAAAGTTATCCCCCTCAGTTGATTGCAAGGAAGAAGTAAGAAATAAACATCTATAAGAATTCTTTTCAGGTTTTATCAGCAAGGAGAGCATCCATGTGTTCCAAATAAGTCTGCAGAACAGCTTCGAAAAGACCCAAAATTGCCAAATCAGAACAAGGAGAGAATGAGATCAAAAAGCCACAACTGAAGATCCCAAATCAGCTTCAGCAAAAAGACTATGATCATTCGCTAAAAAAATGATTTTTCCAAGACTTTTCTTTGGCTTTACTGCTCTTAGGAGTTCTAATCTTTGCATTTTCACCCAGTCTCTTTTTGGCTAATTCAACATATTTCGATGATTTATTACCTTTGAGAGGTTCACTGGAAGTTGGCTCAAGATGACTTTTAACTCTTTCAACTTCTACCGAGCTATTAGAAGGAATCAAAGTGTCTTCATTATTTAATAAGCATGGAGGCAACATATTTGGATTTCTAATCACTAAATCTAAGGCGTTATTCTGATCCCCCTGATTTACAACACAAAACTTTGAAGATTTGAAATCTTCTAAATGAACAAGGGAAACATCATTTTCTACCAGAACTTCAAAGGAATTAGAGATAGGAATAGAATTCTCCAGATGAGGTCCACAGTTGTCTTCCTCCTCCCTATTTCCATAGTCTTCCAAGACAACTTTCTGAGCAATGTTGTCAATTATTTTTCCAAAAAGCTGGTCAACAATATTCTCAGCAAAGTCTTTTTTGTTCATCAATAAAGCCTTCCCTTCCAACTCAGGAGCAGCCGCAGAATTGACTTCACACCCAACCTCAGTATTAATTTCTTTACTAGTTTGAATAGATTTACAATTATCGATGATAGGCTCAGGAATCTTCTGCCCAATACAATCATTAATGTTTTTCTCAGCATGATCTTCAGACCCCTTTTTCTGCATGTTTGGGTCAACTATAGCTACCCATTTTTGTCTTGGTCTAAGGAAAGGTCTCCGACCAAGATTATTTCCTTCCTGATCCACGGGGACCTGCCCAACCTTGTCCTTTTCAGATTTAATTCTCCTGAAGCAATCTGACTGTTTATGATCCACCTTACAGCAGAAATGGCAGTAGCTTGGAATATTTTTCATACACAATATTTTGAATAAAATCTTTATCACCGCACCTGATTACCACATGATCTAGAATGGGTTCCCTAACATCAATTTCCACATTTACTCTGATATATCCAGGCCTCGTGAAGTTAGTGACATATTTATCAACAGAGAGAAACCTGCCAATTGGTTTAACTAAAGACCTTATAGCTCCTTCATTTAAGAACTGGAGACTAAGCATGGGAAACCCCACCCTAACCGGGACGTTAGGGGAAGAATCTCCGGGATGAAAAAAAGGGGACCATCTAATAAGAGACATCCAGTTGTTTCCAAATCTCCAATTGTTGCTGATGTACATTCTCATGAAGTCATTTCTGTCTTCAAATTTCAGAATAATGTGTCTCAAATCAAGAGCACCAATTTGAACATTCTGTTCAAACTTCATCTCCCTCCTGAAGACAGAATCAATCTCCAAGAGTTTAGGTCTGACCCTTTGGAATATCCCTATTAAACAGAGTTCAAAAGGCTTGCTTAATTCCTTCATCTCTTCTTTATAAAATTCCACCACTGCATCCTCCCCCTCATAGTAGGGTTCTCTGATTTTCACCGGAGGCCCTAACATAGGGGGCACAACTTTGTCACGCATAATCGACACATACGATTTAAAAACAGGCTTAAAATCATCAGATATAGCTCCACCAGCAATAACCACTCCTTTCGCAGTGACTTAGGAGGGGAAAGTTCTGGGAAATTTTCATCAAAGTTCTCCCGGTTGTTTTTCAAAGAACCAGCCATCAATTCACAAAATGAAGCATCCACGTGTCAAAACCCGAAATGAAAAGCTACCCAGAAAGGCCCTCACAGCAATAGACACGTCAGCTAAAAGAGTTAGTTAAACTAACTAACTCCCACGTGGATAACTCAAATCCACGTGTCCTCCCCATAATAACCACAAACAGTTCTTTAAAACAAAAAAGCCGAGGATAAGATTAAACACCCAAGAAACTCAAAAAGGAGAACGAAATTCTCAAGGAACACCAACAAAATCATCAAACTCCGATTCAAGTCAGAATGGAGCAGCACATCCAGGCATCTATACTAATGTAAAAACTCTCAAACACAAGGAAAAGAGCCTAGGGAAAAGAGCCCAGGGAATATCTCAATCAATGCCTTAATAACCAATCTCCAAAAAGTCACAAACAATCCGGAATTGATGAATCAAATGATAATCCAGAGTAATGGATTGTGAGAATAAGCACGAATCCATGAATTAATCCATCAAAATCCTTCAAAATTGGAGAAAAAATACATGGGAAATTGAGAAGAAGGACATGGAGGGTGTCGCCTTTGGAATCGCCAGAGCGTGGTTCACCACGGGGCGCGGGTTTTGGTTTTGGTTTTGGGTTTGGTTTTAGAGTTTAGAGTTTAGGGTTTAGGGTTTTTTTTAGTAAGCCTGGTTTTCGCAGCCCAGGTAGCTGCCTTTATTTTATCAATATTGAAAAACTACAGAAGGGGCCCTTCAAGGGGATTACAAAAACAAGGAAGAGACACCAAAAGAAACAATTCACAATAGCATCTAAGACAAGAAACATCAAAGATCTTGAGCATCCGGAGACTTGAAAAATATTATGTGATCTAGAAACGCCACAACCCCTAAATCAAGGGTCTTGAGATTTTCAGACCTTTTTAACCACATCAAAGCATGTTGCTTCAATCTCCAATGTTTGAGACTTCCAACCCCATAAGAGGATCAGCAAATGCAATGTAAAGATACGCCATTACAAGCAAGTCACACCACTCCTGCTACAGCAACATAACATAAGAAATATACAATGAGACCAAGATACAAATGAGAGAGAGAGAAAGATGCTTATCTTTTGTGCACACATCCTCATGACAAGAATGTGTGCACTTCCTCTTCTCCGTGCCAAGGAGCCAGTCCAGACTTGAGAAAAAGGTAATAAGGCATAAAGGAAGAATTTGTAATGTGCACACAACTCCAAAAGTGTGCAATTCCAGAGCCTCCAAGGAATAAACATTCGAATACAAGCTAACAGTCCAACATTGCAATCCAACTCAAACAGGAGAAAGCTTATAGAAAACCATCAGGAACACAAGATACATCAGAAAGTCCCAATAAGAAGAGGATAAGATATAGCCAGCAAACAAAAGAAGAGGATAGCCAACAAACTTCCAAAATTAATACAAATCATCTTCATCCCAGACCTTTTCCTTGTACTGAATAATAGATCCATTCTCCTGTTGCTTCTTCCTAACTTTATAGACCTCAGAGTCAGAATAAGAAGCATCAGCAAGGGTTTTTTCTTTTAAACTCTTGTTTCCATGCCACTCGTCAGCCCATCTGTACTGAAAATTGTATAGGTTTGACTGATGTTCTATCCAAGCAATTTTGTAACCAAGAGGCCTACTCAGATAATATTTGAAGGTACTTATGTGAGAGAGATACATAGAATGTTTGGAGCAGCCAAGCGGAATTTCCAGACGCTTCCAACTGCCCATCGGAATTGAAGTCCAACCTGGATTCGAAGAAAGGCACTTCCACCTTATACCCATCTGGTAGAGCATCACATTGGAATCCAGGGAGGGCCTAATATCAATTATTGATCTGATCCTCCTATACATTTCTTTGATTCTCTTAACAATGAGGAGTGAGGAATCCATAACTTGTGAGGAAAACAAGGAATTTCCTGGCTTTAAAAAGGCAACGGGTGAGACCCAACGGTCATATTCCAACGGTCAGAAAATCCAAAAGACCATATCGAGCCAATCCAAAATGAGACCCTTTGCAAATAAGAGATAGGTATAGCCAATAAAATCTCTTTTTAGAGAAATATAGTCCTCCAAAAGAAACTAATAAAATCTCCAAGAGATAAATCCTGAAAAGCATTGAAACATATGCAACAATATGCAGATAGAAAATATACTGAAAAGTGAGAGGACATAATAAGGATGAAGGTGCTTAGCTTTTGTGCACATACCCCTAAAAGAGGGTATGTGCATTTCCAAAAGAGTTCGCCAAAGAATTATCCAGACTTGATTATTCACTATCAAATTGATTCTTCCAAGACTTTTCTTTGGCTTTCCTACGCTTAGGGGTTCTTTTTTTAACAGATTCGCTCAATTTCTTTTTAACAAATTCCACACATTTCGACTTGCATTTACGGGATTCACTAGATGCTGCTTCAGAATTCACAGAATCCTTCTTTCCAAATTCAGACGAGCTATTAGCACCGACCGAGTTATTAGAGGGGATCATAGGGTCTTCAGTGTTTAGCAAACACGGAGGAAGAGTAGCAGGAACCTTGATCACTCTCTTTGGAAAAATTTTCAAATCTTTCTGATTTGAGCCATTTTCCTTTGAATATCTGTAAATTTTTTGGTTATCCAAAGAGGCATCATCGATTTTTCCTTCCAGTACTTCAAATGAGTTGGATGTAGGAATGCAATTCCCTTGGAACTGTACTCGAACTTTGTTGGCAATAGCAGGTCCTTCTAAGCAGAGTACAGAGTTTGGAGCCTCCGTACAATCAATATGTAATTCTGCTAACTCTTCAATATTGTAACTATTATTTTTTAGGGCTTCAAGCTTTTGACTTTTCACCAGTTGTTCCTCTTCCGATTGTTCCTCAATAACAGAGTCCGTGAGGATATGATTTAAAAAAGGGGGCATCCCTTTGGAGCACGAAGCCAAATTAATAGAATTCTCCATGGTAACTCTCTGAGCAGTGTTAACAATAATTTTGTCTTGATCAACATATCTCTCAGCAAAATTATTTTGGTTCCTCTTCATTCCACCCATCTCCAGGATAGAAGTAGTATTAGAATTGACCTTTAAAACAGCCTCGGCAGAAAGATTTTCATTAGTTTTTGCAAGCCTCCCATCAATAGAACTAGCGTTGCATACCCGTGCTTTGCACGGGTAGACTCACTTTATTCATGATGAAAATGGATATGTTGGTATAATACATGTATTATGGAATTATACATTTATATGCAAGGTTTTAAAAATCGGACCGAACGTTAAAGCGATCAGTTTTCGGTTTCATCTAACAGAATCGAACAGTCAGTCCAACCAGTGTGATCGATGATATCGAAATGACATCATCATTCCTATCAACTCATGGAAATCTGAGTGGACTTAATTTATTGTCCGACCGGTCGAACTGATATAAATCAATAAAACCGGATACATAGATGTAAGTACATATGTAAATATCAATGAAATAATCGTTTAATATCTCAAATCTTTCGATAGAATAACATGATTGTCTATTTCAAATAAACTCTAGAAAAGTTAGCAACATTTTCTAACAGTATATATGAATATAATATTGTAAGCATTTATGTTTACTTGCTTCTAGAAATTACTATAAGAAGGTAGAGCAAATTGCATATGCCAACTATCACAAACGACCACGCAACATTACGCGTGATAAGGGCCTTTGCGGAAAAAAGTTAGTGACTTTTTGGCCAAGGGTGTCCTCTGGGGGAAGAGGATCCTCTGCTGTAGAAGGGATTGCAGCAAAGGTATTGTAATCCCCAATAGTTTTTTTTTGTTATTTAGATTTTAAAATACAACCTTATAGATTGAATTTAGATTAATTCTCTATATATCAACCAAATTTTGCTTGGGCCCGTTCGGTAGGAGAATAAACAAGAATAAGGATGGAGAAGAAGGGGAATAAGAGTCTATTCTCCGTCGGGCTGGAGGATAAGAATAAGGAGAATAAGGTAAAATAAAGGTAGGTAAGGTGGGATAAAGATAGGAATAAGAGTGAAATAAGATGGAATAAAGGGGAATAGTCGTACCACTGGGAACCGTGTCGGGAGGAGAATTGGGCCCTTATTCCATGGCCTATTCTCCAACCAAACAGGGCCTAAAATCCGATGCTATAATATCTTATTGGTCAAACAATCGGTCAAAATCTAAGCAACTTAAACTCCATTTAAAAAAGATCCAAATCTTCTACTACTAAGATAAAATAGTAAATAATCTCAGATTTAAGCAAAATTTAGAGGATATATAGAGAATTAATCTAAGATTCTATCTATAAGGTTGGATTTTAAAATCTATATAACAAAAAATTATTAGGGATTATAGCACCTCTGCTGCAATCTTCTCTACAGTAGAAGATCCTCTTCAGTCCTCTAGATGGGAGTAGAATCCAATCGTACCCATCCTCGTGCGAATCCAATCATGCCATCCTCGTGCGGGACCTTCCAAAGTCCTCACAACGTTACCCACAATCGGGACCCTCCTGGCCTGCATCTAATGACTTTTTGGCAGTGGCAATCTCCTACTTGTTGTTCTGAGATAGTGACGACGTTACGAGAGGGGTAATTGTTGTCTTCGAGGGATGCAAATACGGGGAGCAGTGAAAATCGAGAATGAGCAATTGTATATATGCTCATGCAGTCCTATAATAGGAGTGGATATGCAGCCGGTGAACCATGTAATACCAGATGAAGTCATGGAGAAGACGAAGAGCAACCTGAAGAGGTTCTTCGAGCAGGAGCTGGAGGTGCGGCTGAGGAGTGCGCAACCACCCGGTGCAGTGGACGGCTACGGCCAAGCATTCGTCGTCTCTAAGGATCAGAAATTAGACTGGTCGGATATGCTCTTCCTCAACACCAACCCACCTGCCTCCATACACACGCCTCTCTGGCCTTCGTCCCCTTCCACCTTCAAGTGTGTGAACTTATTACTCTTTTACTCCTTGGCAAACTCTTTTTCCATATTAAAATTTTGATATGATCGTGCATTGCAGGAGGCTCTAGTTTGTTACTCGCAGGAATTCCGAAAAGTGGCTTATTGCATGTTTGGCTCCATCGCTGCCAACTCAGGTTTAGGTGCCACACCGGAGAAGTTCATGGAATTGTTCGTAGATGGTTTTCAAATGTTACGTATGAACTACTATCCACCTTGCCCCCTGGGCCATGGCGAAGTGTTGGGCATCTCCCCGCACTCCGACACCGTCGGGCTGACGTTGTTGCTTCATGTTGGTGAAGTGCATGCTTTACAGATCAGAAGGCGTGGAAGATGGCTCCCGATCTGTCCGCCCGAGGGAAGCCTCATCGCCAACGTTGGAGATGTACTTGAGGTGAGTTAAGAACCACGTATATATATATCACTTCAAATCTCACATATAGGTTTCTTTTGAGTAGATGAAGCACTGCGTAGAATTCAACTTGCAGTGCCGGACCATTGGCGGAAAGGAGCCGATCGAGGGGATAGAAAAAAGCAGAGATCGAGGTCCTCGAAGTGGAGGCACGGGGAGAAGGCGGTGTCACCCGGGGAGAAGGCGAAGAGGCAGCACTCTAACGAAGACGACGCGGACGGATGCTTAGATTCCATTATCACCTCGTCGTTCCTTCCGAGAATGGGGGGTAGGTTCGTCCCCAGTTATGGAGCCCTGGCTCCGTTTTTGTTACCGTCGTCGACTGCGTTAAGGTGAGGAGGGGAGAAGCTAGAGGAACAGGCTCGTTTGTAGCCGTCGACGACGTTATCACGAGGAGTGAAGGAGCTGGAGAGGGGGGCTCGGAGGTGGGGAAGGTGGTTTGTGGGGGAGGTGGCAGCGATGTGGTAGAGTCATGGGCGTTGGGAAGAGAGGCGACGTGAGGAATTCCTACAGACGTCAAGGGTAGGACTGGAACGACAGTATGGACACTCGGGGCAAAAATGGAATGTAGGGGAGGAAAATTAATTGCTGGTCGGTGGCACCCCCTGCTTAAAAGATGTTATAGATGTTGATTATTGAAAAGAATTCCCGAATTCTCTCGAGCAGACTTCAACTCAACAAGGATAGGCTCAGAAGCCTCCTTCCCAGAGCCATCATCTGGATTTGCTTTAATTTTAGTCCTCTGGGTATCATCACTCAAAATAGAATCAATCCTCCCTTTCTGTAAAAATTCACAATTGGATTATCCACAAGGTTCTGCATATTCTGATCTGATCTAGCCACCCACTCCTGCCTTGGCCTGAAGAGAATCTTCCTACCAGGGTTATTTACTTGAGCCTTTCCCAAATTTTCTTGCTCACTCTCGTTGTTCCTCTTCTTTATAAAACAATATTTCTGATCATGACCAACAAGACAGCAATGATGGCAATAGCTCGGAAGGTTTTCATAAACAATGCTTTGAATGAAATCCCTATCACTACATCTGATTACCACATGATCAATCACTGATATCAATTTCCACATTTACCCTTATGTAACCCGACCTTGTGAAATTGATGACATCTTTATCCACTGCCAGGAAATGGCCAATAGGCTTGACCAAGGATCTAAGAGCCCCCTCATTCATGAATTGGATACTCAGCATAGGGAACCCAACCCTTACTGGAATGTTGGGGGATGAATCCTGAGGATGGAAAAAAGGAGACCACCTTATAAGGGACATCCAGTTATTTCTAAATCTCCAAGTATTACTGATATACATTCGCATGAAGTCGTTTCTGTCTTCGAACTTGAGAATAATGTGCCTTGAATCTAAGGCATCAATTTGCATAATTTGTTCGAATTTCTTTTCTTTTCTGATCACAACGTCAATTTCCACCAGTTTCGGTCTCAGTCTTCTGAAAATTCACACCAGGCATAGTTCAAAGGGTTTACTCAGTTCAACCATTTCTTCTTGAGAGAATTCAATCACTGCATCCTCGCCTTCAATATATGGATCTCTAATTTTTATAGGCGGTCCCAATTTAGGTGGAACAATTTTATCCCTCATGATTGATGCATATGATTTGGGAGCTGTTTTCATCTCTGCAATTTTAGATCCCCCAGCAACAACCACACCCTTTGAGATAATTTTCGGAGGCGAAAGCTCTGGAGAATTTTCATCGTTTTTTTCTAACTTGGAAAATCCAGGTTCAGCCATTTGTCCAGATAACAAATCAGACCACGTGTCGGACTTCTAGTGGATAGGGCCCTTGGAAAAAGCCAACGTGGCTATAGTGACCAACGAAGTTAGTTAATAACTAACCCCAAAAGTCCACGTGTCATTTCCAGATAGGACCACAATCCATGTAAGCAGCCTCAAACAGATCTTTGAAACAGAGTTTGTAGAAAATAAGATCAAGTGCCAAGCAAGCTCAAAAAATAAAACGAATTCCCATAGAACAAGCAATGATCCCGAAGAACACCAGCAAAATCTTCCATAATTGGATTCAGACAAATCACAGTAGCAAGTCCAATAGCCTCTCTCAGAATAAATTCTAGCAATAAAGGTCAAAAAAATTTTGTTTCTAGAGATACGAGAGCCAATCTCCAATATCAATCGAAGCAAACCAAAATTTAAGAATCAAGTCATAATCCAACGTAATGGATTATAAGAACAGGCTCTAGATCATATAAATCTTCATCAAAATTCCATCAAATTTGATAGAATTGACATGAGAATTCGAGAAGAAAGACTCGGGGGGGGGGGGGGTCGCCTTTGGAATCGCCAGAGAAACCTTCTCCTAAGGGCGCGCACGCGGAATTGATTTTTGGGGTTTAGGATTTTCTTGGGTTTAGGGTTTAGGGTTTTTTTAGTAAGCCTGGTTTTCGCAACCCAGGTAGCTGCTTTTATTCAACAAAAGAAAAAGTACAAAAGGGGCCCTTCGAGGGGATTGCAACAAGTAGAAGAAATGAAGGTGTCCAATTACAAAATGATGACAACATTTTAAAAGAGAGAAAACTAAAAAAGTCCTTCAGAATGACTCCAGCTTGGGAAAATAATTCCACCATAAATGTGGAATCAGCTGAGATCTTACTTCGAAAAATTCCACCATAAGACTGATGTAAGCATTCACCTCCCTGGCCAGAATTTCCGGTTTAACAAAACCTTCCAAGAAGTCTAAGAAATATTGTCTGGTTAAGATTCCTTTCCACCAAACTTCTCGGGATCTTCCCTCAGTTCCTGAGCTTAAAGCATCAAAGGAAGTCATGTTGTACTTAATTTCAGAGAACTTTGTAATGGAGATTTTGGAATCAACTAAATCCAGTGCAGCGTTCATAAGAAGAATAGGACCCACAGTGTCCTCAATTGCCTTCAAACCTTTTCTTTCTAAAAAATTATTTCCCAGAATCGGCGAAAAAGTGTTGACAAGATTCTCAAAAGCATAGTGTAGTACCATCAGTCTATCCATCAACAACATGAAGAGATGAAAGTTTGATTTCTCATTACTTAGGAACAAAAGGTGATGTTCCAAAACCCTTCTTTCTTTAACCATGACTTCCTCCTCAAAGCGATCAAACAATGTTTCATTTCTCACAACCCCCCAAATTACTTTGAAGACAATGGAGAAACTGAGCAGAATATTGAAGTATTTTAATTCCTCAATGAGCTTTCTTCCTTGTAAGGCAAGTTGTTCTGCATTAATAGAATGCTTCATAAAAAGATCAAGTAAAACCTCCAATTTCCTGCCAAAGCCGTCGGAGTCTCTTCAGTAAAATCCACTAACAGCAATGCTAAAGATTTAATGCTTAGCCCCTGCCTGTTATGATTTTCCAAAAACCTTGAAGCCACACTTCTTCTTTCATCGAGCAATGCTTCCCAAAAAGAAAGGGTAAGGATCTTCCGCCTTCGAAGTTTATTTAAGGCTTTTGACTCATCAGAGACCAGATCCAAGTCCTTCTCCAGAATATCAACAGCAGAAATAAAATCCTTTTCATCTTTGATTAAAAAACGGGGAGGAGCAGAACACGAACCTGAGGATGTGCTTCCAGACTCCATAATCAAAGCAGAAAGTTGAAAAGATGAAGATACTGAAGGACGATAAAGAGGTTAACTCAAAAGTTCTCAAAAAGGCTTAAATTTTGGTAACAGTGAAATTCAAAGGCCCTAAAGGTGAGCCACTTGTCCAAGGGAATCGACAGAAAACTGACAAAGATCAATCGTGTAACCTTCACAACAGATACAAACAACAACAAAAGTCCACAAGACTCCACGGGTCCACAGTTTGAATAAAAGCACCCGCTACAACAAAGAATTACAGTACATCATCCTCCCATAATTTAAGCACTAGGAGCTGGAAGATGAGCACTAATTCTCTTACATCTTCTGTTAGGAGCACTGAACTCCTGCTGTTTAAATCTGACTTTTTTCCTGCTTTTTCTTTTAAAGGGGATTGAGGGGGAACATATTCAGTATCATAAGAAATATAATCATTTCCACTTGGGGAAGGATCACTAAAATAATCTTCCCCATTTTGGCATTTGAAGGATGTTTCAACTTCTAGATCAACCTCATCAATTAGAGCTTCAAAAGAGTTGGCAATAGGGATGGAGAGGTCCTTTCCAAAACCATCCTCCCTAAATGAAGAGTTTTCCAAAGCAACTTTTTGCACAACATTCTCATTTTCTGCAGAAATATGCTCCAGAACAATCTTGGAGCTAGAAGGGGCAGCCCAAATAGGGAAGACATCCATGTCTCCAAGTGAAGTAGCAGCATTAGTCTTAAAAGGTTCAGCCTCTACCTCAGCAATAATCTGACTATCTTGCTTCTCAAAATCAGAGTCAAAGGCAATAAAGATATTCTCCTTCTGATTAGCTCTTGGATCTCCAGTGTTTTCTTTATCAATCTTTTGTTTAGCAATAGTTTCAAGGTTCACATCAGATCTTGGAACCCATTTCTGACGAGGCCTTTGGTTTTGCAAAGATGGTTGAGCGAGAATCTTTCCACTGACATCCTGCTTATCAGACCCAAGATCAGTCTGCCTTTTCCTAAAGAAACACGCTTCCTGATTATGCCCAATAATTTTGCAATGATGACAATAATGTGGCAAATTTTCATATACAATATTTTGCACAAGAGCTCTGTCTCCGCATCTAATTACAATATGATCAGATACTGGCTCACTAACATCGATCTCTACATTCACCCTGATATAACCAGGTCTTGTGAAGTTCAGAACGAAGAGCTCCTTCATTCAAGAACTGTAAGCTCAACATAGGAAACCCCACTCTTACAAGGATATTTGGGGAGGAATCGCCCGGATAAAAGTAGGGTGACCAACGGATAAGAGTCATCCAATTATACCCGAACTTCCAAGTACTGCTGACATACATTTTCATGTAATTATTTCTATTTTCAAACTTCAGGATTATATGTTTTGCATCCAGGGCCCCGATTTGAACATTGTTTTCAAATTTCATCTCTTTCCTAATGACTGAATCAATCTCTAGCAATTTGGGTCTAGATCTCTGAAATATTCCAATGAGACAAAGCTCAAAGGGTTTACTCATCTCAATCATTTCTTCTAGCGAGAACTCAACTACAACATCATCACCCTCAAAATATGATTCTCTTAGCTTTACAGGGGGTCCCAGTTTTGACGGAATAATCTTGTCCTTCATAACTGAAGCATACGATTTTTGAGCAGCATTCGGTATGTTCGTATCTCCAGCGATGACAACCCCATTGTTGATGATCTTGGGAGGAGAGAGCTCGGGAACATTTTCATTGTTTTTCTCTAAATTGGAGAAATTTAGATCCGCCATTTGTGCAGAAAACTATTGGGACCACGTGTCAGGATTCAAATGGAAGAGGCCTTTAAAAAGCCAACGTGGCACCACAGATCAACAGAAGTTGGTTAATAACAACCTCCTACTTGGAGGTAAGAAGACCACGTGTCATCTCCAGATAGGGCCACAGTCCAGCTAAGCAACCTCAAACAGATCTTTGAAACAGAACTTGTCAAAAATAAGATCAAATGCCAATCAAGCTCAAAAAGTAAAACAGAATTTCCATGAACCTGAAGAACACCAAAAAAATCTTCAATCTCTGAATCCAGACAATCTAAAGTAGCAGGTCCAAGAGCATGGACAAGTGTATACCATCGAGAACAAGGGGAGAAAGGTCCAAAGGAATTCTTTAACCAGAGAAATAAGAACCAGTCTCCACGAACAATCGAATCAAATCAAGTTGTGGATCAAAACAATCCAACATAATGGATAGTAAAAAGCACTAATTCGACTTAATATCCATCAAAAAGCCCTCAAATCTAGGAAGAAATGACCTGAGATTTCAAATAGAAATATAGGGGGCGTCGCCTTTGGAATCGCCAGAGCGACTTTCTCCTCGGGGCACGCGCACGAAGTGGGTTGAGAGTTTAAGGTTTAGGGTTTTAGGGTTTATGGTTTTAGGGTTTTAGGGTGTAGGGTTTAGGGTTAGGGTTTAGAGTTTAGGGTTTCGGGTTTAGGGTTTAGGGGTTAGGTTTATGGTTTAGGGTTTAGGTTTTTTTTAATAAAAGCCCGATTTATGGCTCGGGAAGCCTTTTATCGATAAAAGAAAAGCATTACAAAGACTCGACTAAAGTTCAAACGTAAATGTGCTCAGAAACACACTAACGCTCTCCCTTGAATACATGAGGACGTCTATAAAGAACAATCTGACAATGTTCTGAATCATGATCAAACAATTTGCACGCTTCACAGTACTCCTTCCAATCTTCAATGATGATTCTATGGACAAATGAGTTGTCCCCCAACATTATGTGGAAGTGGTTGCAGTGATTCATATTCTCCATTTCAACAAAGATCCTAGCCACTCGTGGATCTTCCAGCTTGGTCGTTCTTTCATCACATCCAAGATAGCGCCCAATATGATTTCCTATGCGTCGGAGAGCCTCCTCAGTATAGAGAATCAAAGGAAGTCCAGGAAGGTATACCCATACTTTTTGCTTGTAGCTGCGCCTCAGTAGCTCAGGAGCCCACCTGCATATTTTGATAATGTGGCCTTCAAACATGAATTCCTCCGCGGATATGGCTCGTAGGAGGTCCTCCTCCCAAGTGAAGCGCAGAAGCCCATACTTTGCATCCAAAGGGTGAGCCGCAATTTTGCTTGATATTCCGGTATGCAGCGAGACAGTTTCCAGCAGACTCCAAATGCAATGTAGTGGGGAGGGGAGGAAAACCACTCCATCCAGGCTGAACTCCCTAGCAAAAGACTCCAAATCGATGTGGGAGAATTCAAGGGCAATGGGATGAGAGTGTGAATCTGCGAAGCAAAAAACGTTATTTATAGGCTTGCAACGGTCATTTGACATAGTAACGGCTATTTTCATGAGGTATTTATCTTGTGTGTGTATACCATATTGGTATACACACTTCCCGAGGATCGCGCCAAGGCGTATGCCAGACGTGACGAAGTTTCTCTGTTGCGCGTACTTTTTAAAATCTCCAATTCTCTGATTTACACAATAGAAGCTCGAGAAGAGATTTAATTTTTTTAATGAAATGTAGATATTGAGTAGAGGACTTATATTTTGAGCATGCATCGAAACGATGCACGCACGTCAATGCTTCAACGCCAAGGATTTTGCCAGACTGGAGATCAAACATATGGATTCTATCACTTTCCCATTGCCTTGGGGAGTTTATGGCTTTAGTCATTTTGAGGTCCCTCATCACCTTAAAATGTAGATAATTTCCAATAATTATTATAAGATGAAGATATGATAAAGACACTTAACTTCTGTGCGTGCATATAAGCTATGCACGCACATCCAAAGCAGGTCGTCGAGGCGTTTGCCAGACATAACGATTGCAGATCCGAATAGATGGAAGCATGAGTAGCATTGCAACATCCCAGAACCAAGCGGGCCCACAAAAAGACAAAAGTCCACGAGAAGGCCATCCCCCCAAACAAGACCACACACAAAAAAATACAGAAAAATGTAGTGAAGAAGCAAGAAGACATTGGAGGTTCTCCCTCAGCACAATGTCGCCGGATTAGGCCTTCTTCCCCTCTTGGGGAGCCGAGCGATTGGCCGCTCAAGGCCTCTTTGCACAGCTTTAAATCCAGACCTTCTTCTGTACCCCCGCCTCTTGCTTAAGTTTCTCGAACCTCTGGAATAAGTTGGCATTCGAGTCAGATGAAAGAGTAGTACGATCAACCCTGGCCTCAAAATGAGAATCAATGGCCGGGGATGGAGTGTTCATTCTAACGCTCTTCTCCACCGTATGAGATGGGAAACTAGGGTCCTTATTAGTGGGGACCCCACTTCCAGCAGGCTGGTTACTATCCGGGATCTTCTCCTTCGATGGTTGATCAGATGTGACGTTTGTAGGTGGTTCCACAGTGGAAGGGTCCACCTTTTTCCTAGATGGAGGCGAGACAGTAGCCGAAGAAGAGTCGGACACATAAGGGTAATGCACATAAACCTTGTCTTTCTCGAAGACAATACAAGGCTCGTGAGGGTCCTCCGCTGCATCATAAAAATCTGTTTCCACTTTCACAGTCAACTCCCTAAGCCTTCTCAAGACTGATCTAGTTTCTTTGAAAGAAATGCCACAAAAATACCTTGTTTTGAAGAAAATCGGATACTGATAATCCTCAAGAGAGATGCTTTCGTGCTTGAAATGACCAGCAGAGCCCACCAAAATTTTTGCCTTGAGAAGTCTTTTTTCCACCATGGTGACGTCTTCCTTACTTGCAGATCCTTGGAGGAATTTAAGCTCCGTAATCGCGAGAACCTCCTGGCAATATTTCTCATACTCTGAGAGTAAGGGGAGTCTGGCTTTCGACCACGCCTCAAAAGTTTCACAGACTTGGAGGAAGTCCAAAGGCTCTAATGAGGCCATTGGGATAGTGCACTTTGTTTTCGCAGATCCTCTATTTATAGAAAAGTATGGCAGCTCAGCATAGTATAATAAATAATATTTTGGTGCGCCCTAACCCAGTCGCATTACCTAGCTGTCAAATCCAAACAGATTTACCGCCATACGCCCGCATCTTCCGTGATGATGTTGCTTGTAATCCGGGTAAAACCGATTCGAAATAATTGCGGAGGTGATTGATTTGATCCTCTCAGTAATGTGGCTGATTGAAATGATGTTTCCTCCCTTAACATATTCCAAAAAATACGCCTCATATCCTGCTTCCCGTAAAAAATAGCTCCAAAGGTTTAGAGAAAATACAGTAAGAAGCACTATAAAGAAAATTTTTAAATCAATTAGGGAACTTATCTATTGTGCGTACACCAATTGGTGTACGCACTTCCTCATATTCACACCGAGGCTTTTGCCAAGCATACTATAGCTCCCAAAGAAACAAGCATCCAATCCCCCCAAAAAAGTAAAATGTGTTATGTGCATTCCTTCAAACTCAAATATAGGGCTGATATTAAGAAGTAGTATTAGACCTCCTAAGAACAATATGACAAGAAGAAGTAAGATGTCCAAGCGCATTACAAGCATAACAATAATCGGGCCAGTTCTCATATATCAATTCCTGCTTAATCAAATTCTCATCTACACTAAGGTAGATGAAATTGGTCAGTTTTTCCGCCGCATTCACTTTGACTTTCATCCTTGCCACCCAAGGTTGAACATTTCTTCTTGGTGCTTCATCCAAGCAAATGAACTCTCTGAGAATATAAGTAAATTTCATCAAGCCTTTCTTATTGTGAAGGAAGAGTGGGAGGCCTGGTAGTAAAACCCAGACCTCAATAGGAATATCTCTTGGATAGCACCACTCTCTGCTCCATTGATGGAAAATCTCAGGTTCCTTCTGGAACCTAATGCTTCCAACAAAGGTAAGAGCCTTCTGAAGATCAATATTTGATTGAAACTTGAATAGAGCTGTATTCGACCTCAAGAGTTTGATGGTAAAAGGAAGATCGGGTTGAATCTTCCTTACCACCACTCCATTCAGCCTTCTAATATCTTTGACGTCATCATGGAAGGTAGCTACTGCCGAGTACTTGAAGATGTCAGAGAGATCTTCTAGCTCTTCCTCTGAAAGACAGATACAGACCGCCATAGTAAAAGGATATAGAGACAGCCTTCCTCCCTTCAATATATAGTCTTCAAGCTTCCCCCGAACCAACCGCTAGTTAATATCCTTTGTATCAAGGCCAACTTTATGTTGCCTACAAGGGAGACATCTGACATGATAGTAATGAGGAGATAGCAAACCATCATGATAACTAATATGCCTAATGGATGAAGGGCTAAGGTACTTATCTTTTGTGCGTACAACCCATGGTTGTACACACCTCCAGATGTGAACGCCAAGACATTTGACAGACATGCATGAGTGGAAGTTGGAATTTTGTAGTTTTTTTTTTCAAAATAACCCCCATATTTTGTCATCAAGTGATTGGGTTGTTCGTCATTCAGAATAAAACTAGTTAGAATAAGTAATGAAAAGATATTTAACATAGGATAGCCAGACAGAGACTTATCTGATGTGCGTACACCCATGGACGTACACACTTCCCAAGAGCTGCGCCAAGGCCAGGGCCATACATTATTTCTGTCATAAATTGAGTAGGTGGCCAACTTCCTTCTCGCTTCTCCATGTAAATATTCAGTCCTGAAATCTATTTGCATCTTATATATGGTAGATGGCATTTATCCAAAGCAATTGCCACCCTCACCCTTTTTGGAATCTCTTGAGCTGACTGATGAATACCCATTCATCACTCTTTATTCTTATATTTTAGCTACAAAAACCTTTGCAAATGCATGTAGATATGTGTAAATAGGAATAATTACCAAAAGCATGCATTGTGTAAAAATCTATAATTAGCATGTTTTTGTGCAAAAATAAAAGAATAAAGATTAAAAAGAAAAAGAGGGAAATATTTAGAATAAATATTGAGCAACCTAACCCAAGGGAGGGCTCAGCATGGGCCTGACCGCATAAAAGCCAAAGTAGAGGGAGATAGGGGCTCATGTGTAAATATGTGTGTAAATAAATAAAACTATGCTTTCCTCACCAAAAATACACTTGTAAATAATTGCATATATATATATATACTTATTAATATAAAAACCAAAGAAAAATTAAAAAATTCAAAAAGATCAAAAATATCCTTTCATCATGTACATAAACCATGCTTCCATATTTATTTAACCTTGTAAATAAATAAAGTTATCTTCCAAACTTTTTGTAAATATTCTATGCTATATATTGTAAATAAATAAAATAAAAAGAATCAAAACAAAAATCAAATAAAAATAACAAAATTAAAAATACAAAAATATATTGTACACATACCTTGTATATAGTTGTACATAACTATTTATTTTACCTATGTAAATAAATGATAAAAATCAAATAAAAACATCCTTTTATTCCTTATTTTATTCTATAAATAAATAAAATATAAAATAGGAATAAAATTGTACAAAAATAGTAGTTAAAAATCAAAAATCAAAAGCCTATATATTGTATATACCTATATATAGTACATATTACGTATATAGCCTATTTTTATTTCCAAAAATTAATTAAAAATCACCAAAAAACAGAAAAAATAAAATAAAAATATTTCATGTTTTGAGTTTTTGCAGATTCGGCCCCTAGCTATGTTTATTTGTCATCTCAAGATCCAGCCACGTGGCCGAACCGCATTGGCTCCTGGGGATGTTGACCGCCCGGTCAACTGGCCCCCCCCAGGACCACTTCTCACGGGTTTGAGCTTCGGACCCAACTTCTCGGATTTTTCCCCCGCTCAACCCGATTGCCTATCACCCAAACCCCGGCTCCGTTTTGCACCTCCCACATCCGACACCCTCGCCGGGCATCAACCTCGGGATCCGCGCGCCACCATGACCCTACCCGAGCCTTTCTTCTCGGATCCCTCCAGCCTACATAAGCGAGCTCCGCCACCCATTTTCTCCATCTCTGGCCATTTGCGTAGCCTTCCAGTGAGCTCCAGAGAGAGAGCGAGGTGACAGCTCGCATCCCCGACCTGTTGCAGCGAGGAAAGCCGGCGAATCCACTGATCCGGCGGAGTAACCGCCGTAGCTCCGCCACCTGAGCGAGCTTCGAGCCTCGGGCAGAGACATCCTTTGAGGCGACGACCGGGAGCTTCCCCAGCTCCGCCACAGTCTATTCCTTCACCCAGGTACCCTCTTAGCTTCACCATTTCATCTGATTTCCATTTTCCCCCAAATCACGCCGCCGTCGTATTCCTTCGATTCACCCCGGTTCCGACCACCGTTCGACCATCGGACCCGACCATCACATTCGCCTCTCTCCGCTGCACCTTCTGCACCCACTCACACAACCCAGCTCGCACAGGAGCTGGGAACCGGGCTTCACCGTCTTCCACCTTCGCCGGAGCCCGTCGCCCCGACGCACCGACCATCCTTCACGTCGCCTAACTGGGTCGAGGCACTTTGCCCTCGACCCGCGAATCTCCTGAGGGGTTTTGCAGGTCCAGCAGAGGCCATCTGAGGCCTCTCGATATTCAGCCCAGGAGCTTCACCTCCGCCACCCTCGTCGGAGCTCCCCCGAGCTCAGTTGGGGCATCGGTGGACATCAGCAGCTGCGCACCTTCACGAAGGAGCTCCTCCGATACTCAGGCGCAGCAGAGGAGGCCGGAGGCGCCTTCACGAGGCCGGCGAAGTTCGCCGGCCATCAGTTCTTCCAGCATCCTCCAGAGCCGTTGATCGTGCCTCCTCGCTCCAGTTCTGATCTGAGCCGTCCATCTCTGGAGCTGTCTTGAGCGTTCGATCCGAGGAGACGACATCTGGAGCGCCCACCAGCCGCACCCGTCAGATCAGCCACGTGGAGCGCGTCCAGAGCCCCCGCTTAATAAAGGGTAATTTACCCTTAGGCCCTTATCTTTGTTTTATTTCGTTTGAGTCCTGTAAATATTTAAATACGTTGTTTAGTTTTATGTTTAATTGCATAGAGGACCCTGAGCTTTAGTGTAATTGCATATATACCCCTGCCTGTTGTGAGCCACGTGCTTCGTCATGTGTTACTTTGGTGTATTTGCAGTTTATGCCCTTGTAGTTCTGGTTGTTTATGAATGAATGAAAGGTTTTAGTTAATTGCATTTATACCCCTGTGCGTGGTTGTTTTACGCATGTGCGTTATTTTTGGGGTTAATTGTAGATAGGCCCCTGGACTTTTGGTACGTGTTACCAATAAGTCCTCGAGACTTATTTTCCTTACATATAGGTCCCTGAGTGCCCCCGGCACGTGCTTGGCGCGTGTTTTGCTGGGTAAATTGCACCGGGACCCCCAGAACTGTGGGTACTTGCATTCTAGTCCCTGTGCACAGTACCCTCTTTGCATTTTTGAATAAAATATCAAATCACCTCCAAATCCAATGAGAATTTGACACATGGCTCCTGATATGGTGTAGGATTTTCAAGGATTTTTGAGGACATTTCTGATTTCATTTGTTATTTTTAAAAATTCAAAAACCTTTATTTTCGTTACTGTCTAAATTGAAAAATCACAAAAAAAATAAAAACTCGCTCTAAAATTTCTATAAAAATTAGCTACTGTGTAGTTTGTATTCCTTGATTTTCTAGCCAATTTTGGCTATTTTTCATTGCTTAAAAACCTTACAAACTTAAAAACACTAAAAAACCCATAAAAATTCTAGTAAATAATTTAAAAATCCAAAAATAATAAATTTAGTACCTAAATTTTCCTTATTTTATCTATTTTACAGGAAAATTACCTCCAGGCCATTTTGAGGCCTTAGGTATTTTATCTAGGGTTTCTTGGCTCGGCTGGACAATACCCCTTGTTTTTACTACTATTTGATTTTTAGAAAATAAAATAAATATCAGAAAATTATCAAAAATTCACCAAAAACATAAAAAAATATAAAACACATAAAAATATTTTTGTTTTAATTTTTGGTTGATTTTTGATGCATTAAATAAATTGTTGAAGTGTGCTTATTTGTGTTTCTATTATTTTCTTTACATATTAAAAATCCAAAAAAAATATAAAAATAATTAAAAACCACTAAAAAATATTTTGTCTTTTATTTTATTTGTTTTTACTACTTCGTAGGCCTTCGGCCAATCCGTGCTCCTTGAGTTCGACCCTGGGTGCTATACCAGGTTAAACATATAGCAGGACCGCTTCTTTGTTCTGATTGATTTTATTTGTATTGAGTAGTTCATCTTTCTTGATACACACATCCGAGTGGTTGAGGTCGCAACGACCATCTCAGATACCTGACTACCTTAGTCACTTGGGATTTTTGTGTTATCAGAATGGCGCCGTTGCCGGGGAGCACGGCTTAGTAGTTCTTTTTATTTTTCATTTTTGATTTTCTGCGGCTTTTCGCGGCTCTTCCAGAGCTCGCGGCTTTTTGTCTATATTTTATTTTCACTTTATTTTGCTTTATTTTCTTTTTCTTTTATTTTTGTTTTTGTTTTCTTTTGTGTGTTTATTTTATTTTACATTTTTGCATATATACCCTTTTATTTTCATTTTCATTTCTTTTTTCTTTATTATTATTTGATTATTGGTTCTGACCACTCTGTTTTCTCTTGCGAGGGCCCGAGGACCGAGGCGGCTACTCTCGAGAAGCCGAAGCAACCGCGGGATTCGGAGGCGGCTCTTTTCTTCGCGGAGCCGCAGGAGAGAGTGAGAGAGAGTTGAGTGGGTGAGGATTAGAGTAGATTTTTATTTTCATTTCATTATTATTGTAATAATACAGGATACTCTTGGACACTTGTGGATTGCTGTAGTGGGTCTGTTTCGCCGAGCATCGGTGTGCTCGGGGGACCCTTAGGACCTTAGCGGTTTTTCGCGGTTTTTACGCGGCTTTCTTTTCCTTTTATTTCTGCCTTTTCCGGTGTTTACGCGGTTTTTGCTCGAGCCCCTAGACTTAGGAATTTCTGGTGATTGTGTCGTAATTAGTAGGATCCACACACCTAACTGCTTATCTGTTCCCATAGATCATTAATTGGACCTACTTAAAAATCATTAATAAAAATAACCGATTCATTTGCCTTCGTAGCCTACGTGCCGCAGCCCGTCCTGTAAAGCGCTTACTCCTACCCCCGATTTGTCGGACAGAGGAGGGACGGGCCAAGACCGGACTCTTTGGCTTGGAGGTCGGTGACCGATTAGACGGTTCTTCGCTAGAAATTGCTCATCTAGGACTCGGCTTTCCCGTTGCATCATATAGGTAGTTTTCTTTCTGTCTCTACTTTCATGCGCGGATCATCTTGCATGTAGAGTGCTGGAGGCAAGGTACGCATTTCTTACTCAGCATGCATCATTGATTTATCGTGCATCGGCTTTTTCGTCTTCTCCCCCCTGTTTTGGACTTAATAATCAGGAGAACCGAAAAATTCGTTAGGCCTTTTGTTTGATTTGAAAAATACTAAAAAGTGAAACCATAAAATTGGGACTGGCTAATACTATTGATCTTAAAATCCGCTCACCCTAAAAATTTTGTCTTGGGGAGAGCAACCCCCTCATTGTATGGTTTGGATGCGCGAGAGAGTGACCCGCACCCTAGGTAGAGCCCCCCGGTGCTAGTCCCGACTGATTACCGACTCTTCCGTGCGGGCCAGTCGGTTGGGTTAGCATTGGATATCCTAACAGGTCACGTAAGCGCTCTGATATTTTGTGTGTTCACCAAATAAAATTGACAAGATAAATTGACCGAGCTTTCACGGTCTTCAGCTCGCGTTGCGTTGGTGAATCGGGGGTTTGTTTGTGATCATAGTTGCTCCAGATCTCATCCGCCTTACTCGTCAGATCAAGATGATGGTAGACGGTCTCTTAGGCAGCCTCTGGCTGCACCGCTTTCGGGCACGTCTACCTCATCATCTAGGTTGGCTCGCGAGAGCCCAGACCCGCTCTCCGAGCCCGAGTACGATTCCACCCTGTTCCCCCTCGACCCCCTTTCTGTTCTACCTGAGAGACACGAGCCCGAGGAGAGACTGATTGATTTGACAGCACCTGAGTTGGGCTCGTTTGATTTTGCAGACGTCGCTATGGCCAGAGCCGACAGTTCAGATGATCACTCCCGTCAGCCCGAGCACTTTGTACTTGACCAGGGAGCGATCAACTCCACCCTGATCACATCACTTGAGGCAGTCCAGCAGCAGTTACGTGATCAGGGAGCATTCATGATAGAGATGAGGCGAGAGTTGGAGAGGCTCAGAGCAGAGCGAGACCAGCAGAGCGAGCCTGAGGAGATACCTGATGTAGAGGCACGAGCCGCAGCAGCCGCAGCCGCCGCAGCGGCAGGCGCCGCGGCAGGAGGACCACCACGACCGATGCGGGATTTACACAATCCCGGATCTACTCTGATGCATCACTGGGTAGTGGTGCCGGCGATCGTGGGGGACTTCAAGTTCCCCCCGAACACCTTGCAGTTGCTACCCCGCTTCCACGGACTTGCCACTGAGGAGCCCCACCTCCACCTCCAGGAGTTCCTGATGATCTGCAGCACTGTCCACGATCGTCATGTGGACCAGGACACGATCCGGATGATAGCCTTCCCGTTTTCACTGGCAAATAGAGCAGCCACCTGGCTGAAGCATCTTGGGAGGTTTGTATACACCTGGGAGCAGCTCCGCACCGAGTACTTGAACAAGTACTATCCACTCGGGCGGACGAATGCAGCGAGGGCCCTGATCAGCAACTTCTCCATGTTCCCCAACGAGCAGTTTCACGAGGCATGGGAGAGGTTTCGAGAGCTCCTAGACCGATGCCCGCACCACGACATCTCCAAGCCAAACCTAGTTCAGAGCTTTTTCAGCGGGTTGACGCCAGAGCTTCAGGGTCCGGTGAACGCTTCTTGCGGCGGGTCCTACTTTGCCAAGGACCATGACCAGGTCTGGGCCATCTACGAGGAGATGGCAGAAAACTACATGGTGATGTCCCAGACCAGGTTGTATACTCAGAAGACCCAGCCACAGCAGCCAGGACCCGTGCAGTACCAGCGGATAGCATGGGTAGATGCAGGTCCATCCAGTTCGTCCGCAGCCGCAGCAGCACAGGCAGATTCGACAGCTGCGGACATGGGCATTATCAGCGAGAAGTTGGACCGCATGGAGCTGATTGAGAAGAAGCAGTGCCAGAGCATCACTCAGATGGAACAGATGGCACAGGTTCTGAGCGACATGAAGACACAGCTCATGTGTCTCCAGGAGGCACAGACAGCTTCTCAGCCCCGTCTTCAGTCGCGAGGCGACTCCGGCAGCAGCAGCAGCTCGTCCCAGCGCTCCAGCACCCCTGTGCAGCCTAGACAGGTTCATCTTGTACAGGCGGAGCCGTACCAGCAGCCGCAGCCCACCTACCAGTCCCCACCATCTCCAGAGATGCAGATGGTGGTCTACCAGCCGGACCAGCCTCTGGCAGTACTCCCGCCAGCCCCCTACGATGTCGAGCCGTTGATGGATGTCAACGGGATTTGGTATGACCGCCCCCAGCCTGGGATCCGACGAGACCATCCCGGATTTAGGTGGGGGAGTGGTGGTGCCCAGCCCCAGCAGCAGCCGTCAGGACAGGGAGGGCAGTACTCCCAGCAGAGAGATCACCAGCCGCAGCAGCAGCCTCCAGCATATCAGCAGCACCAGCCATCATCCTTCGGTCCTCGTCCCTATCAGCAGCAGGGACAGTCGTGGAGACGTGAGCAGCAGGCTCACCCAGTTCAGCAGCAGCACCCTTCCTCATATCCCTCCTACCACCAGCAGCAGTTCCAGCAGCCTCACCCCCAGAGAGGCTACCCGTCGGGCTCCCACGAGAGCCCCGCTTTGGATGACATCGCCCGCCTCCTCACGGACCAGCAGGCCACATTCAGACGGGAGATGGACGAGTTCCGCCAGGAGATGCGGGACTTGGTGAGAGGGAAGGCCGCCATTCCAGCCCAGATTGAGCCGAATCCAAATAACCTCAAGAGGAAATCTGAGCAGGTAGTACACACTGAGTTTGCCACTCCTAGTGACCCATTTGTTGATACATCTTCGGATCTATTTGATGCTGATTTTGTCACACTTAGGAGCGGTAGGACCCCAGCAGGCGGCGACGCCTCATCTGAGCTTCACCACGAGGATACTTCAGAGGCGCCACATGAGGAGGAGGAGAGCGGTACTGAGGCCGCCGCTTCACCAGATCGAGGAGGTGGTACTGAAGCCACCAGGATAGCCGAGCCAGCCCGCGGTACTGAGGCCGCGAGACGTCTACCAACAGCAGCAGCAGAGCCAGCCCATGGTGGTACTGAGGCCACCGGTGTTTGTGTTGAGAGAGATGTTGTCTTTCCTCGCTGTGATGTATCTCAGGACTTTGGTTTGAATAAAGGAAAATGTTTAGTTTCTTCTGGTCCCACTGTGGTGCATGATGTATGTGTGGATCCGGTCATCGAACCGTATAGGCCTTTTCCTAGTCCTTCATCTGCGAAGGACCCTGTGATCCCCTTCCCTAAAGCCCTTCAGATGGGGAAGGGGAAGAAAAAAGAAAATCCAAAAAAGAGAGAGCTTGAGGAGTTCAGCCAGAGCATGATCGATCGATTCCACATCCAGCTGACCCTCCAGGAGGCTTTGCAGCACATCCCCCTGCTCCAGCGTTCTTTGAGAGACAGGACCACAGTCAGGAGGAGGAGGAGGAACCACACTTCAGATATACATGTGCTGACGAAAGCCACGTGTTTTGCGATCCAGAACCGACTGCCAGCCAAGAGGCCAGATTCAGGGGCCCCGTATGTCAGATGCCAGATTAGTGAGCAGAGGTTCGACCGTACTCTACTAGATAGCGGATCGTCGATCAACCTTCTTCCGGCAGCCCTTCTCGACCGCTTCGAGTTGGGCACTCTTCGACAGAGCAGGACAGTCCTTCAGTTCGCTGATCGATCTGTCAAGAGGCCGAAGGGGTTATTACGAGACGTTATCGTCACAATTCAGGGCCTGAAATTCCCCGTGGACTTCGTAGTGTTGGAAATGGAGATCCCTGAGTCAGTGGCCGATACCCCCATCATCCTTGGTCGTCCGTTCTTGGCCACAGCCAAGGCGGTGACTGATCATGATAGCGGGAAGGTGTACTTTCGCGTCGAGGGCGAGAGTATACAAATAGAGACGGTCGAGGACTACAGAGCTAGAGAGAGAGCCCGCTCAGATGCGAGTACAGATTCAGAGCAGCTGACAGACGTAGAGCCAGATATCCACCAGGACTGTGATTTTGTGATCACAGATGATGAGGCAGCTTGGGCAGATCCTGCAGCACAGACCATCCTCTCATATTCAGACACAGCTGATGCTGAGATGATAGCAGAGGAGAGTCTGGAGAGCACAGCCCTGGTTCAGGATACCACAGAGGCAGCAGAGCCGGTCCTTGATCGCTACACGGATTCCAGTGATGGTGGTGCTGAGGCCACCTTGCTTTCCGGTGGTACTGATGCCACCGCGGTTGATACAGATCCCTCGGATTCAGAGTCTGATTGGGCCGATTGTGATGATCAGATGCCAGACCTGATTCCACCTGAGCCTACAGATGAGGAGGAGGCAGATGCAGAGCAGACCAGAGACAGTGCAGTTGAGCAGCCTTCTTCCGATCCAGTTTGCGAGAGTACGCTTTCACTTTCCCAGGCAGATTTGGCAGACTTAGCAGCTTTCACTCAGTTTCTTCCACAGCCAGATTTGCCAGCACCCAGTATTCCAGAGCTGAAGCCGCTCCCTACTTCGCTGAAGTATCGATTCCTTGCGGACGAGCCAGAGATGTACCCAGTCATCATCTCCGCCGAGTTGACTGGAGAACAAGAATCCCGTTTGATGGGGGTTCTTGAAAAGAACCGCAAGGCGATCGGATGGAGCGTAGCAGATCTCCATGGGATTAGTCCATCAGTGTGCTCCCACCATATCTATCTCGGGGAGGGGGCGAAGCCGTCGCGTGAGTTCCAGCGGCGACTGAACCCCAACCTGAGAGAGGATGTGATGAAGGAAATATCAAAATGGTGGAGTGCAGATTTTATTTATCCCATTTCCGACTCCAAGTGGGTTAGCCCCTTGCATGTGGTGCCCAAGAAGACGGGCATCACGACTGTGATCAGTGAGTCAGGAGAGGAGATTGCTACACGAGTACCCACCTCTTGGAGGGTTTGTGTTGACTACAGGAGACTCAACCAAGCCACCAAGAAGGACTATTTCCCCCTGCCTTTTATTGACCAGATCATTGAGAGACTGGCAGGGAAGAGCCATTATTGCTTCCTGGATGGGTACTCGGGCTACAACCAAGTGGCCATCGCTCCTGAGGATCAGGAGAAGACCACCTTTACCTGTCCCTTCGGCACATATGCTTTTCGACGCATGCCATTTGGGCTATGCAATGCCCCTGCGACTTTTCAGAGGTGCATGCTGTCGATCTTTTCGGACATGGTAGGGGAATGTTTGGAGGTCTTCATGGACGATTTCTCGGTCTACGGCGACAGATTCGACTCCTGTCTTGACTGCCTAGACCGGGTACTCCAGCGATGTATTGAGTTTCATTTGGTTTTATCTTGGGAGAAGAGTCACTTCATGGTAACTCAAGGGACGGTGCTTGGCCATATCATCTCCAACAGGGGCATGGAGGTTGATCCGGCCAAGGTTGATGTCATTAGGAAACTCGCACCGCCGTCCAATCTGAGGCAGCTACGGTCATTCCTGGGGCACGTTGGATTTTATAGGAGATTTATTCAGGATTTCAGCAGGATTGCCCGACGTTGACTGACCTCTTGACGAAAGACACCGAGTTCCTTGTCGATGACAAGTGTCTTTCGTCGTTCGCGACTCTCCAGCAGTGGGTTATTGAGGCTCCTGTCCTCCAGCCGCCTGATTGGTCTCTTCCATTCGAGATCATGACGGATGCCTCCGATTTTGCCGTAGGGGCAGTGCTGGGACAGAGGAGGGATGGAGTTCCATTTGCCATACACTATGCTAGCCGCACATTGGATTCCGCCCAGCGGAATTACACAGTTACAGAGAAGGAGATGCTAGCTGTAGTGTTCGCCCTAGATAAGTTCAGATCGTATATCATTGGATCTAGAGTGACTTTGTTTACAGATCACACCGCCATCAGGTACCTCATGGCAAAGAAGGATGCCAAGGCCAGACTGACTAGATGGATCCTTCTACTCCAGGAGTTCGACATTGAGATCAAGGATAAGCCTGGAGTCAAGAATGTGGTGGCGGATCATCTCTCCCGACTAGAGCAGCCTGAGGATTCTGAGCAGATTGACCCTATTAGAGATACCTTCCCAGATGAGGCGATCCTTGCTATCGCCTCACTCCCATGGTACGCCGATATTGTGAACTTTCTCGTTGCTGGGAAAGTCCCACAAGATTGGCCCAGGCAGAGGCTTGAGACCTTCCTCGCGAAGGCCAAGTCTTACCATTGGGAGGATCCCATCCTTTACCACGAAGGAGGGGATAACGTCTGGCGTCGGTGTATTCCTCAGGAGGAACACCATAGCGTCCTCACGTACTGCCACAAGCTTGAGGCAGGAGGACATCATTCTGGGAGGAGAACGGCACAGAAAGTGCTCCAATCCGGCTTGTGGTGGCCTACCCTCTTCAGGGACTCTGATGAGTTCGTGAAGAGGTGTACTGACTGTCAGAGGATGGGCACTTGTGGACAGCGTAATATGATGCCGATGCAGCCCATTCACTTCTGTGAGGTTTTTAACGCATGGGGCATCGATTTCATGGGTCCATTCCCTAAGAGTCAGGGATTTGAGTACATTCTGTTGGCCGTTGATTATGTGAGTCGTTGGGTGGAGGCTATCCCCGCCCGAGCCGCTGATGCGAGGACCGTTTGCAGATTTTTGAGGAAGCACATCATCACGCGGTTCGGGGTTCCACGAGTTCTGATTTCTGATGGGGGATCTCACTTCATCAACGACCAGGTGAAGGCACTTGCTAGCGAGTTCGGCATAGACCATCGTGTTGCTACACCTTACCATCCACAGACGAATGGTCTAGCCGAAGTGTCGAATAGGGAGATCAAGACTATTCTGCTGAAAGTCGTCTGCCCTGACCGAAAGGATTGGTCACAGCTTTTGGACTCGGTCTTGTGGGCATATAGGACGTCTTTCAAGACACCTTTGGGCACATCTCCCTTTCGCCTCGTGTATGGCAAGCCATGCCATTTACCTGTTGAGCTGAGGCACAAGTCACTTTGGGCAGTTACAGATATTTTGATGGATCCAGATGGTATGGGAGACCAGAGGAGGGCAGAGCTAGCTGCCCTGGAGGAGCTTAGAGATGCAGCTTTCTCAAGCAGCCTACATTATAAGGAGAAAGTCAAGGAGTGGCATGATTCTCATATCAACCACAAGCATTTTGAGATTGGACAGAGAGTATGGCTGTTTTCTGCGAGGCTACGATTATTTCCAGGGAAGCTACAGAGCAAATGGAAGGGACCTTATTTGGTTAGAAAGGTACACGACAACGGTAGCATAGATATATCCGAGTTGTCTTCTGAGAGTACCTTTCGAGTGAACGGCCAGCGGCTCAAGCCATTTCTAGATCATGAGCCGCGGGTCGTTGATCTTGCCCCTATTCATTTTGCGTGAGATGTGGTCTTTGGCTCACATATAATGCATCTCACGCCTGGGTTTCACTGATTTTCCGCGTTGTATAGATCCAGATGTCCATATCACCACATTCTTTAGTCCCACATCCCTTCCTTCATCTTGTGATTATGCTATACTTAGGGTGCACTTTACCCTAAGTATAGGGGGGATGTGAGGCCTTTCGGGTATTTCTTGTGTTTCTGTCTACCCCTGTTTTTGCTGCCTATACTTAGGGATATTTCACCCTAAGTATAGGGGGGGTAGACCCTGTACATTCTGTACTCAGGTTTTCCCTTAGTATACAACCTGCTATACTTAGGATTACTTGATCCTAAGTATAGGGGGGAGACCTGGGTCCCTCTTGACTTTTCATTTTTGTATAGCTTTCCTTTTCACTTTCCTATACCTAGCACGAGTTATGTCTTCTCCATCGCTCTTGACTCTGAGGACATCGTTCGAGCTAAGTATAGGGGGGTGTGTATATATTTCATATATACTTTAGCCATAACTCGTACTTTGTGTGAGTGTGTTAATAAATAAAATGGCTAAAAACCACAAAAATTAAAATTTTTTCATGAACATAATCTTCTTTTATTTGCACATACATAGCTAATGTACAAATTATTTTTGTAAAAATGATTTCAAAAATTTTTTGTGTAAAGCTTGTGTAAATATTTTTGTATCAAAATTATGTATATAGTACAAAATTTTTCCAAAATGTTTTGAAAATCAAAAGTTTGCAAAAATCTTGTGTAAATGTGTGTAAATATCTTTTTGCAAAACGTGTACTTCATGCATCATTCATACATGATTTCAAAACATTTTTCAAAAATTTTGCATGATTGTAAAATTTGTGTAAATAAGCATCTTTTTGTACATATGTATATAGTTTTTCTGGATGATAGTTGACATTTAAACTAGCCTGGAATCAAATTGAGAAATGAAGCTTGATTAAGATCTTAATCCACCTAATTTCTAAGAGGAACCTTATAGGACTTAGGTTTAAGGCTTTTCAGGTCCATGGTGACTTAATTCTTTGAGTCCACTAGGCTATGATCACATGTCATCTCAATGAGCCTAAGTAGAGCATTTAACAACAATACATGACTCATATAGATTGTGGCTTTACTTGGACACCAGCACTATGCACCGAGCTCTCTACGGATGAGGTGGTGAGGAGGCAGTCTTCCTTGACTTGGGGTAGCATATGAGGGTAGTACTTCTAGGCGGAACCTCTCTTCTTCTTTTAGTGAAGGAAGTGCGTCTCAACTTGGTCTGGTTGCCATGAGGTCTAACGACGGGAGTTGTGGGTTGCAATAAAGCTTCAAAAGAGGGATAGTCTACTGGCTCAAGAGGAAAAACTCCTTATATATATGCTGCACATGTATATGTTGTACAGATGCACTTGAAAAAAAATGTGCAAAAAGAAAAGAACTCCAAAAAAGTGGTGGGTCTGAGAGAAAATGATAATCCCACCGGAGTATGTATATAGAGTGCAATAAGCAAAGCTTGGTTTCATGATCCACCTGTTGTAGCTTGCAGCAGGGAGACTTGGCTACACTGGTCAAGCTCCCAAGGGTACTTGGCTACACTGGCCTTGACCCATTCTCTTCTTCCCCCTCTTCTTGAGTCGGTTGTACTTGAACTTAGAAGGGAATACCCCGCTCCTCGAGGAAAGAGTGGCCAGATTGAGGTCATAGAGTTACCTTGTTGGGGAGGGTTGTCGAGTTGCCATTTCTGAGGTGGAGAGCTTAGACTTCACATTCACAGGACAAGAAAAGATTCATGGTCTTCAGGGTTTGTGATTGATGACTTGTTCTGATCTGGAGCATTGAGGAGTCTTGGTTATAGATTAGTGGAACTTAGAGGCTGTTAGGTTTTAAGCTTAAGTCTAAATAAGGTTCCGACACATCAATAATCCAAAGATCTGATCGAGCTCCATACCCCAATTTAATGAAGGCAGGTTTAATAATCAACCTTGATCCATGTACATCCTCTTTTTCTTTTTCTTTCTTTCTTCTTCACTTCTTTTTCAAATAAGTGTTTGCTAAGGGACTAGCAAAGTCAAGTATAGGGGGGTGATGAATACCCATTCATCACTCTTTATTCTTATATTTTAGCTACAAAAACCTTTGCAAATGCATGTAGATATGTGTAAATAGGAATAATTACCAAAAGCATGCATTGTGTAAAAATCTATAATTAGCATGTTTTTGTGCAAAAATAAAAGAATAAAGATTAAAAAGAAAAAGAGGGAAATATTTAGAATAAATATTGAGCAACCTAACCCAAGGGAGGGCTCAGCATGGGCCTGACCGCATAAAAGCCAAAGTAGAGGGAGATAGGGGCTCATGCGTAAATATGTGTGTAAATAAATAAAACTATGCTTTCCTCACCAAAAATACACTTGTAAATAATTGCATATATATACTTATTAATATAAAAACCAAAGAAAAATTAAAAAATTCAAAAAGATCAAAAATATCCTTTCATCATGTACATAAACCATGCTTCCATATTTATTTAACCTTGTAAATAAATAAAGTTATCTTCCAAACTTTTTGTAAATATTCTATGCTATATATTGTAAATAAATAAAATAAAAAGAATCAAAACAAAAATCAAATAAAAATAACAAAATTAAAAATACAAAAATATATTGTACACATACCTTGTATATAGTTGTGCATAACTATTTATTTTACCTATGTAAATAAATGATAAAAATCAAATAAAAACATCCTTTTATTCCTTATT
Source organism: Ottelia alismoides (assembly GCA_037367405.1). Classification (NCBI taxonomy): domain Eukaryota; kingdom Viridiplantae; phylum Streptophyta; class Magnoliopsida; order Alismatales; family Hydrocharitaceae; genus Ottelia; species Ottelia alismoides. Next base: position 132,057 of record JAZKJV010008414.1, on the reverse strand, counting down.
TTATTCTATAAATAAATAAAATATAAAATAGGAATAAAATTGTACAAAAATAGTAGTTAAAAATCAAAAATCAAAAGCCTATATATTGTATATACCTATATATAGTACATATTACGTATATAGCCTATTTTTATTTCCAAAAATTAATTAAAAATCACCAAAAAACAGAAAAAATAAAATAAAAATATTTCATGTTTTGAGTTTTTGCAGATTCGGCCCCTAGCTATGTTTATTTGTCATCTCAAGATCCAGCCACGTGGCCGAACCGCATTGGCTCCTGGGGATGTTGACCGCCCGGTCAACTGGCCCCCCCAGGACCACTTCTCACGGGTTTGAGCTTCGGACCCAACTTCTCGGATTTTTCCCCGCTCATCCCGATTGCCCATCACCCAAACCCCGGCTCCGTTTTGCACCTCTCACATCCGACACCCTCGCCGGGCATCAACCTCGGGATCCGCGCGCCACCATGACCCTACCCGAGCCTTTCTTCTCGGATCCCTCCAGCCTACATAAGCGAGCTCCGCCACCCATTTTCTCCATCTTTGGCCATTTGCGTAGCCTTCGAGTGAGCTCCAGAGAGAGAGCGAGGTGACAGCTCGCATCCCCGACCTGTTGCAGCGAGGAAAGCCGGCGAATCCACTGATCCGGCGGAGTAACCGTCGTAGCTCCGCCACCTGAGCGAGCTTCGAGCCTCGGGCAGAGACATCCTTTGAGGCGACGACCGGGAGCTTCCCCAGCTCCGCCACAGTCTATTCCTTCACCCAGGTACCCTCTTAGCTTCACCATTTCATCTGATTTCCATTTTCCCCCAAATCGCGCCGCCGTCGTATTCCTTCGATTCACCCCGGTTCCGACCACCGTTCGACCATCGGACTCGACCATCACATTCGCCTCTCTCCGCTGCACCTTCTGCACCCACTCACACAACCCAGCTCGCACAGGAGCTGGGAACCGGGCTTCACCGTCTTCCACCTTCGCCGGAGCCCGTAGCCCCGACGCACCGACCATCCTTCACGTCGCCTAACTGGGTCGAGGCACTTTGCCCTCGACCCGCGAATCTCCTGAGGGGTTTTGCAGGTCCAGCAGAGGCCATCTGAGGCCTCTCGATATTCAGCCCAGGAGCTTCACCTCCGCCACCCTCGTCGGAGCTCCCCCGAGCTCAGTTGGGGCATCGGTGGACATCAGCAGCTGCGCACCTTCACGCCGGAGCTCCTCCGATACTCAGGCGCAGCAGAGGAGGCCGGAGGCGCCTTCACGAGGCCGGTGAAGTTCGCCGGCCATCAGTTCTTCCAGCATCCTCCAGAGCCGTTGATCGTGCCTCCTCGCTCCAGTTCTGATCTGAGCCGTCCATCTCTGGAGCTGTCTTGAGCGTTCGATCCGAGGAGACGCCATCTGGAGCGCCCACCAGCCGCACCCGTCAGATCAGCCACGTGGAGCGCGTCCAGAGCCCCCGCTTAATAAAGGGTAATTTACCCTTAGGCCCTTATCTTTGTTTTATTTCGTTTGAGTCCTGTAAATATTTAAATACGTTGTTTAGTTTTATGTTTAATTGCATAGAGGACCCTGAGCTTTAGTGTAATTGCATATATACCCCTGCCTGTTGTGAGCCACGTGCTTCGTCGCGTGTTACTTTGGTGTATTTGCAGTTTATGCCCTTGTAGTTCTGGTTGTTTATGAATGAATGAAAGGTTTTAGTTAATTGCATTTATACCCCTATGCGTGGTTGTTTTACGCATGTGCGTTATTTTTTGGGTTAATTACAGATAGGCCCCTAGACTTTTGGTACGTGTTACCAATAAGTCCTCGAGACTTATTTTCCTTACATATAGGTCCCTGAGTGCCCCAGGCACGTGCTTGGCGCGTGTTTTGCTGGGTAAATTGCACCGGGACCCCCAGAACTTTGGGTACTTGCATTCCAGTCCCTGTGCACAGTTCCCTCTTTGCATTTTTGAATAAAATATCAAATCACCTCCAAATCCAATGAGAATTTGACACATGGCTCCTGCCATGGTGTAGGATTTTCAAGGATTTTTGAGGACATTTCTGATTTTATTTGTTATTTTTAAAAATTCAAAAACCTTTATTTTCGTTACTGTCTAAATTGAAAAATCACAAAAAAAATAAAAACTCCTCTAAAATTTCTATAAAAATTAGCTACTGTGTAGTTTGTATTCCTTGATATTCTAGCCAATGTTGGCTATTTTTCATTGCTTAAAAACCTTAAAAACTTAAAAACACCAAAAAACCCATAAAAATTCTAGTAAATAATTTAAAAATACAAAAATAATAAATTTGGTACCTAAATTTTCCTTATTTTATCTATTTTACAGGAAAATTACCTCCATGCCATTTTGAGGCCCTTAGGTATTTTATCTAGGGTTTCTTGGCTCGGCTGGACAGTACCCCTTGTTTTTACTACTGTTTGATTTTTAGAAAATAAAATAAATATCAGAAAATTATCAAAAATTCACTAAAAACATAAAAAATATAAAACACATAAAAATATTTTTGTTTTAATTTTTGGTTGATTTTTGATGCATTAAATAAATTGTTGAAGTGTGCTTATTTGTGTTTCTATTATTTTCTTTACATATTAAAAATCCAAAAAAATATAAAAATAATTAAAACCCACTAAAAAATATTTTGTCTTTTATTTTATTTGTTTTTACTACTTCGTAGGCATTCGGCCAATCCGTGCTCCTTGAGTTCGACCCTGGGTGCTATACCAGGTTAAACATATAGCAGGACCGCTTCTTTGTTCTGATTGATTTTATTTGTATTGAGTGGTTCATCTTTCTTGATACACACATCCGAGTGGTTGAGGTCGCAACGACCATCTCAGATACCTGACTACCTTAGTCACTCGGGATTTTTGTGTTATCACTGACCAGTAGGTCAAATTGTGTTTTTAGTTGCTGCTTCCTTGGCCAGAAGATCAGCACAACTATTGCCTTCCCTGTAAATATGGGAGACTTCCTTAATGTAACCTTGTAGTGACACCAATTCTCTCCACCAGTCAAGTAGATGAGAATTGGTACAATTCCCATTTTTAGCCAATTGACTATAATCAAGCAGTCACTCTCCAACCAGATGTTGGGAAAATTCATTTGTTTACAAATTCTAAGACCGGAGATGATTACGCACATTTCAGCTTCTATGTTCGAGGCTATCCCATGAAAATGTGAGAAAGCAAGGACAAAATCTCCTTTATCATTTCGAAGAATCCCGCCTCCACCAGCAAAGCCATGATTACCTTGAGCTGCCCCATCAGTATTGAGCTTAAGAAAGTTCACTTCAGGCTTATCCCAAAAGAAGGTTTTGATAGGTTTCTCTATCGCGATGACTTCTATCCTGATTTGTCTCAGAAAACAGACTTCCGACGCCCATTTAGTCGTTTTAGGAGGGTCTAGATTTATAATGAATTTGATATGAGCAAGAATGGTGTGAGTGAGGAACCATAAATTATGCACTTCAGCCCTGAATTTCCTCCTATTTCTCTCCAGCCAAATTTCCCAAAACAAAACAGCTAAACAAATTCTTCGACAGCTTCTGAGTACGCAATCCGATTTTGAACCTCTGAAAATAAAAAGAGACCATTCCTTAAAAGTCTTGGAAGTCTTTTCAGGAACTCAAATGTGCTGTAATAGCAGGCCACAAATTTTCTGCTAGCTCACTTTTGAAAAATAAGTGCTCTAATGATTCACAATCCGGTTTCCGAGGACAACAAAAGCATTTCGAAGGTCTTGCACCTTCATACTGCAAAGAATATCATCAGTAGGTAATCTTATATGAAAGAGTCTCTAGAGGAATATAGAGATTTTGGGTGGTATTCCGGGATTCCAAATTCCTTTTGCCCATTCAATCTTTGATTTTTTCTTTCTTATAGCTTCCCATGCCGATTTAACTGAGAGCTTAGCATCATTTGTGTATTTCCATCTTCGCTTCGGGCTCTCATCTGTTAAGTAAACTTCCTTTGAAAGAATAGTTTTTTTATATCATCTGGGAGGTGCAAGTCATGAATGGAGCTTATACTCCACCCATCAGGACTAATTAAATCCGCCACCTTGAGACCTGGATTAACAATTGTGATCCCCTCTTTAGACATAAGGGGACCAATGTTGAGCCAGTCCTCTGCCAAGAAGTTTATTGAGCCATCTCCAGTTGTGAAATAGCAGTGTTTTCTATCTCTTTCCAAGCACTGTGAATATTTTTCCATCTTGCAGGTGCATATTGGCTGAATCTATCAATCTGGCCAAACCTTGCATTCATAAATTTACTCCACAATGATTCCCCGTAATGGTAGTTCCAAGCAGTCTTCATTCTTAGAGATAAAAGAATTTCATTAATGGAGTGTACCCCTAGACCCCCCTCTTGAATAGGTTTGCAGATAGAATCCCAAGATATCCAATGCTTTGCTTTTGAGGTCATAGTTCCACCCCATAGGAAGTTCGAGAATACTTTTTCAATTCGCTTAGTAACAGTTTTCGGAACATCATGAACTGACAGTATATGGATTGGAATGCTTGATAATACATGTTTAATGAGAACTATTTTCACAGCCTGAGAGAGACATCTGCTCTTCCATCCTGCTAATTTATCTTGTATGTCATTGATCAGACTTTCGAAGTACATTGCTTTAGTCCTGCCACAATATATCGGGCATCCCAAATAATTAAATGGGAAGAAACCTTCTTTCATTCCAGAATGGATAGCAATTTCATATTTAGTCCTTTCATCCGAATTCTTATGAACATCGAAAAAAACTCTTGGAATCATTCATCTTTTGTCCCGAAGCTAATTCATACATATGAATAAAATTAAAGAGTCTCATTAGTGACTGTTGGTCTGCGTTTGCAAATATGATTGTATCATCTGCAAAAAGGAGGTGTGAAATAGAGGGAACTCTTCTTCTAGTGTAAAAGGGTTTGACATGACCCTCCTGAAGCAGACGTAGGAGGCCCCTACTCAAGACTTCCTCATCAACGATGAAGAGAATATGCGATAGCGGATCTCCTTGTCTTAGTCCACGAGTTCCCTGAAACCATTTAGTTGAGGTGCCATCAATAAGCAGCGAGTACGGAACATTTGTGATGCAATTTTTCAGTAATCTTATGACCTCTGCATTGAAGCCAAAGCAGACCATCGTTTTGAACAGAAAATTTCATTCCATTCTATCGTAGGCCTTCTCCATATCTATTGTGAAAATTACATTAGTGCCTTTTTTATTTTCCCCAATATGTTGTGCCAGTTCTTGAGCCAATGCAATATTATCAAAAATATTTCTTCCTGCTATGAAACCACCTTGGTTTTCAGAAAGCTTTGGAGCCAAAGAAGATATTCTATTATGTATAATCTTTGTGATTATTTTATACAGAACATTACACAGGCTGATCGACCTAACTTCTCTGAAATCTTGGGGGTTCGCTTTCTTTGGGATAAACGCAAGGAAGGTTAACTTGACTGCTTCTGGCATCCAAAAGTGAACGAAGAAGTGTTCAATAGCATACATTAAGTCACCTTTTATGATATTCCAATTAGATTTATAGAACTCAACAGTGAAACCGTCCGGGCCTGGAGTCTTATTATGAGGGAAGTTTTCAATTATTTGCAGCACCTCTTTTTCTGACGGAATTATCAGTATAGACTTATTATCCTCCTCTGAAATGACTTGAGGAATGACGTCAAAGATATCATCCCAAGAGGTAATCTGTACTTCATATAAGTTTTTGTAGTAAGCAATCCCTGCCTCCGCGATCTGGTCCCAAGAATTTCCATAGTTTCCCGAATCCTTAAGGGCCTTGAAGACACTCTGCTTTTTGTTAATTCTTAATGAATTGTGAAAGAATTTGGTGTTTGAATCACCCTATGTGTACCAGTGAACTTTAGCATTCTAACGTAAGAAATAATCATATCGCAATGATATTTTATGGAAAGAATTTTTCAGTTCATTCAGTTGTGCCCACTTGGTTGGATTCCACTCTCTTTGCATCTCCTTTTCTAGCTCTTGAACCTGAGCTAACATGGTCAGATGATGAACATCAATGTTGCCAAAAACATTTTTATTCTAGTTCTTGAGAATAAACTTCATCCTCTTCAGCTGGCTTGCAAAGGATTGTAATCCATTAAACCGGTCTAAAATAGTCCAATTACTTGTTACGAAGTCTTTGAAATTATCATGAAGTGTCTACATGTTCTGGAATCGAAAAGGAGTTGGGTGTCTGTCCTCGTATTCCTTTTGAGAGAGCAGTATAGGTGAGTGGTCCGAGTTTATTCGTTCCAAATACTTAACTCTAAGGTCCAAATCCATATTAGCTGAAAACAAGCATCTATCCAATCTTCTATAAATCCTATCTCGACCAAGATGGTTATTACACCACGAGAAAACATCCCCATCATGGGGCGGGGAGACTAGACCTGCTGAGTGAATAGTACTAGAAAATTCCGCTGCTACCAAAGTGTCGAAATTGCCCCTTTAGTTTCAGTTCTGCTCAGAATGTGAATTGAAATCTCCTCCTACAATCCAACGCTTTTCAAAAAGTGAATCTGCCATATCTACTATGTGCTGCCACATGGGACATTTGGCCGCATAGCCATAGGAAGCATAAATAAAAGAGATGAACATCTCCTCGAGGAAAAGACCAATCACCTTACAAGTGAGCATCTGCGGATGTTCATCCAAGATATCCACTTTTAAACTTGGATGGCTCAGGATCCATATCTTTTTAAACCCCAAACCCTAAACCCTAAACCCCAAACCCTAAACCCTAAACCCTAAAACACTAAACCCTAAACCCTAACCGGAACGTGCCGCGGTAGAGATCTTTCTTCTTCTTTTATCCTCAAAGTACACATGTGGCAAATTTCATCAAACATATTATCGTTGTATTTAAAGTGTACATTACAAAGAGGTGTCTTACACAAGTTCTATTACAACTCCTTACAAAACAACAGACAGTACAAAAAAAATGAAAACCATCAAACAAAATCTCCTTCTAGTGTGTAAGCAGTCCTTTCTCCTTCTTGTCGTAATTCTGTTGATATGTACATAATTATAATATAACGGGATGAGTCTAAACCCATTTATGAGCTTAGACCTAGTGAAAGGATCTCAAGCTTTTTACTTATAGCTAAAAGTTGAAATATGAGCATCATACCAAAATTCATGCTGATAACTTCGAAATAGCTTGAAAGAGATTTTATGACAGTAATCATATAACAACATGCTAGTTTTGCAATTGAACACTTAAATCACTTCAAAAGAAGATAAACTGAAACATAATTGTCACTATCAAGCTGTTTGCATTAATCACCACTATGGTAAGTTATCGACTCATGAACGCTGAAACAAAGCTAAGTCATACGCGCAGACGGTCCCAAAGACCAAAAACACACTGCATACGGCCCAAAGCCTATATGTATACAGAATGCGGGCCCAAAGTCCTCTTGATACCATATCTAATGGTTTGCCATATCTAATGGTTGTTTCAGTGTCATATCTAATGACATCACCATATCTAATGGGTAGTTCATGACTTATATAAAAGAGCTACTGTGGTGCTTACTTTTTGATTCTGATTTTTTTCTTGGCACTAATAATCCATACTCTTGTTAAATCATGCTTATAACAACTAGTTTATGAACATAAAGCAATCTGACATAGCATGCATATTCTTACAACTGGAAACTATTAGGAACTTGAAAACCGATACATATTGCATACAATCGTGCTTCTTTTATATAAAGCTCAAATCTAATTATGTTTCGTGTTTCACAAAGAACCATATGCTTGAAAACGTGCAATCATGATAAAATATCTGAAACAACATTTGAAAAACTTTCCAAAGACCTGATTTTATATCTAATACGGTACTTGCAAATCATACATAAAAGCTTTAGAAAAAAACACGATTGCATACTTGCTATTCAAAAGCATGCATAAAAGCTAAAGATTATTGCTTTAAAATAGCGCTTGAGAATCCCTCACCTGATCGATATCTACCTCGAGTCGAGATCTCCTTCTCTAGTGAATCCCCGTCCTATAGCCGTCTTAGATTGAATACTACGGCTTGATGCGGACAGAACTTCGTTACAGCTTCTAATGCGCTCTTGGTCACCGACAGAGCTTCGCCGTAACTCCTATCGTGCTCCTCCAGCAACCTCGGCGACCTTGTGGCTCTAAGGTAGTGAGAATGGTGTGGAATAAAGTGAGTAGAATGGTGGGGAGGTCATGGGTATATATAGGCCTCCACCCCCTTTACATGTGTGACATGTGTCAACATGTAAGGGAGGCTCCAAGACACATGTTGCCTCTCTTCCATGTATGAAGACACATGGCAACACTTGCCATTCATACACCATGGCACATGTCTTATTCATGAGAAAACTTGTTGCACAAGTATGAGGCTACACTAGGACACGTGTTAGTCTTAGAACGACTACACATGTCCCTCTTGGATATTTACACTTGTCCTGAATATGTAACAACACATGTCCCATGGTTTGCCCTTCATGCATTCTACTTTTGCTAATGACACTTAATTATCACTAATGACATGTAATTAGTGCTAATCACGCTTAATTAGTCTTAATGATGTGTAGACACATGTTAGTCTTAGAATGATGACACACGGTACTCTTGTGCATTGACACATGTCCTGAATGTACAATGACACGTGTCCTATGATTTGTCTTCCATGTGTCCTACTATTGTTAATGACACTTAATTATCACTAATGATGGATAATTAGTGCTAATCACACTTAATTTCTCTTAATGACATGATTATAGGCTAATGAGTATAAATCTATAACATTGTGGCCCTATACTAGTAGTGGATTCTACTACTTATGCTACTACCATACTTCCCGATTTTTAGATGTGGTACTATGTTTGATGTGCTACGAAAATCCAGACAACCTTTTTGAAGCCATATTTATACAAGATGGTCTCTGATTTACATACAACAAGTTTCCATAAAATCGTTGTATTAAGGCGAATCTATTGACTGCGCTAACCGTAAAGTGTAAATACTATCAATCCAATAATTCCTCGAAATAACATTTGCTAATATCCAAACATAGTATATATAGTGATATTCTACAAAAACTCAAGACTATACAAAACGTGTATTACAATTTCTCCCCTACTTGAAATAAATTTTGTCCTCAAAATTGTGGTACCTTTGCTAGTTAGAAAATAAGTGGGGATATTGAGATCTAATTTCTTCCTCTCATTCCCATGTGGCTTCTTCTATTGCCTGACTCCTCCATAAAACTTTAACTAAATGAATCTTCTTTGTACGAAGCTCATGTACTTTATAATCCAGAATTTTTACAGGAACCTCCTCGAATGATAGATCTTCCTTCCTGGAATATACTTACGAAGTGCATGAAAGACATCATGTATCCTTGCTAGTTCAGATGGAAGTCGAAGACGATAGGCCACACTTCCAATTCTTTCTGTGATCTCGTAAGGGCCAATGCATCTTGGACTTAGTTTCCCAATCTTCCCGAATCTGATTAGGCCTTTCCATAGAGATACTTTTAGAAACACGATCTCCCACTTGAAATTCTAAGTCTCTCCTGTGCTTATCTACATAACTTTTCTGTCTGCTTTGTGCTGCCTTCAAGCATCTCTTGTTTTCCTCAACTTTTTCTATTGTGCTTTGTATTAATTCAGGTTGAACCAATTTTCATTCTCCCACCTCACTCCAACAGATAGGTGTTCTGCATGGTCTACCATATAAGGCTCCATAAAGTGCCATCCCAATACTAGCATGATAGCTGTTATTGTATGCAAACTCTATAAGTGAAAGATGTTCATCCCAGCTTTCTTTAAAGCTCAGCGCACAAGCTCTGAGCATGTCTTTTAGAGTCTGGATAGTCCGTTCTGATTGGCCATATGTTTGAGGATGAAAGGTTGTACTAAATGCTAATTTTGTTCCCATAGCTTTATGTAAGCTTGGCCAAAGCTTGGAAGTGAATCGTAGATCTCTATCAGATACAATTGACACAGGAGCCCCATGACGGCTAACGATCTCATTAACAAATATCTTTCGCAAACGGTCTAGATTGTATGTCATGTTAATATCCGCAAATATCTGTATATGTATATCCGTTTTCATTTATTAATATACGTGCATATTTATTTCAGTTATATATAACATAAATTAGTACTTTTTTTATTTATTATTTGATTGTATAGATAAAATATAGTGTTGTAAATAAATTGGAAATTTTACAAATGGACACCATTAGACGTACGATCGGACGATGGTGGAGCCTTCACTTGACACGTGTTTTGTCCTCGTCGCGCGACAATGGTTGGGTGATGGACGTTTGTGATTAGATCACCGGAGGTGATCCAACAACCGAAGCGTGCGATGATCAAACGTCATCTGGAGCGTCTGGGGAAAGACTGGTGATCGGACGGCTCTCGAGATAGGTGGAAGAACAGAGAAGCAACTCACCCTAGGCGAGTTTCAATCGGTTGTTGCGGAGTCCTCCGACCTACTCGAGAGTTGTTGGATGGGTGTACATGTTCCCACGAGTTCGCTGAAGCTTCCGTACCTCAGGAAGATCTGAAGGCCATCGGTGGGCCTCTAGATGCTCGGAGAAGATAAACAGCCTTGAGAGCTTTGGTTGAATTGGAATCAAGCCCTAGAGGACTCTGTGTCACTTTCGAACTGTAAGGACCAGACAAATGGCTCGAAAGGGTTCTCCTCAACCAAAAATGAAGATGGACGCACTGCAAATGAGGTGGGCCAAGAGGCTCCAACGAAGCGGCAGAGCGAGGCCTCGATTCGTAGAACCGAAGAGGCCCTGGTTGGTTTAAGGTGACTGGGAGGTGGAGAAGCGGATGGGGAAGAAATGAGGGCGGTCAACGGGGTGGTCAACAGTCAGAGCATGGTGGAATCCACTCCGGCGAACTACAAAATTTGATCTTTACACTAAACCTGTGGGCTAAATGCTAAACCAACTGCATAAATAAAATGCTGGAATTAAATTCTACCTAGAAATGTAAAATTGCGTAGCTCAAACCTAGCCGGATCCAAGGAGCATGACGAGCCGGAGCGAACCTCCTTGGGTGCACCTCCACCCTCCATCAACCGTCATGACCTTAGGGGATCCCCTCCTGTCACGAGGATGCTCGCTTTGGCCGAGTCACTGGGCCTCGGGGGGGGGGGGGGGGGAGATGACCAAAATTTAAAGGGAAGGCGAATTTATTTACTTATAAACATTGATATGCACCCTTATTGACTGGTGGTAATCAAAGAATCGACGATATGTACACACTATATACAGATTCAGCGTGAATCATGGATAATCCATGATTATTTCTTGTGAAGGACGCGAAGGCGAAAGATGGACGTGGCGCACAGGAAGAATGGCATAAAATTGAGAAAAAGACAGGTGTGTCACGTCGGAAGGCTGGAGGTCAAGTTGACTAGAATCAACGAGCGAAGCTCTGTCATTGGTCCGTGTATGCTCACTGCATGACAAAATAACAGTTTTATTCAAAAATAAAGAATTAAAAATGATAAATGATTTTATTTTTTTTATTATAAGGTAAAAATTAGTTTATTATTTTACATGGTATTTTATTGTGATTTTTAATTATTTTTTGTATATTTTATTTGAAGTTGATTTTTAATAGTGTATTTATAAGTATATTTGCATGTATTTTGTACATTTTTATTTTGTATGTTTTATTTTATTTTTTATTCTTTCATTTTATATATTTACAGCTTATTTTTGTGAGTATAGATATATTTTTATTTTATTTTATGATGTTATTTGTATATTTAAATAAATAGGTGTGTATAGTATGCAGGTGTATTTATATGTGTTTTACATATGTTTTGCATACGCCTTTTTATTTTAATGTGTTTTAATGAGTTTTATTTTGGTTTTGTATTTTTAGTAGAATGTATATAATATTTACAATATTATAAAAATATAAATGAACAAAGAATAAAAGAATATGATTCCCCTTTTATTTATACACACATGTATATCATAAGAATTTTATCTATGTTTTCACATAGATTTATTTTATTTTGCATTTTCCTTTTGGTTTTATTATAGTTTAATATGCATATATGTTATAAATAATATTTACAAAATTATAAAAATATGAATTTGTAAAAATAATGAATAATGAATAAATTGAATATTTCACTCAATACAATATATAATAAAGGTCAAAAACCTAACTTTGACACAATAACTCCAAAAAAATATAAAAACACCACCATTAAATAGCTTGTGAAAAGTTATATACAATTAGAGATGATTCTGATATGTTTTGAGTTTCTATTTGAAAGATATGGGCATGTGAAGTTTATTTTTTGACTTTTTATTTTGTGGATAAAATACACAATATGTACTATTTTTATACAAACTCAATTTGTATTTTTATTTACATTATCATATACAACTTTTATGGATAAAGTTTCTTTATTTGATGAATAAATAATAAAGAATAAAATAGGTGTAGAAATGCACAAATGATTAATAAAAGAATTGGTTTTTTATTGTAGTTTTGGCCCTTATCTCCCCTACTTTATTCCTTGCTAACCGATTCAATTATTGACTTTGTCTCAGGGTCATAAAATATTTTCAATATTTTATTACCCTTTCTTTTCTTCTCTATATTCTATAATTTTGGCATTAAAAATCTTATTTTATATACAGACAATACAATAAATAATGAATGCTATTATGCACAAATTGATGCTATTTACATGCATTAGCAAGGGTTTTTAAGGCCAAAATAATAGAATAAATGTGATGAAATGGAGATTCGTCACCCCCCTATACTTGACTTTGCTAGTCCCTGATAACCGCAGATGTTCTGCGAGGGTCACCGTGAAAAATATCAAAGTGTCGCTGAGGCGACCGCTCACAGAACACCCGGGTTGATCAACAATTAACCCACAATCCAAAGTATACAACAATCAAGCTCAAAAATAAATGTGAATTAATCTTTATTTACTCTACCATAAAATGTACAGTGACAAGCATGTAGAGGTCGAACCACATAGAGCAATCCAAAATGCAATAGCCTACATGTATCTCAGAGTCATCCTTGTGTGAAGTGGGTTTTGAATTTTAAAATATTTATTATTATTATTTTATATATTTTTGTATTTATTTTTTATATAATAATTCAATAATATATATAAATATATATTTGATATAAATAAATATATTAATTATGTATACCCATAGAGGGTTAGTAGATAGCTTATAATACATACAATATACATATAGATGTATATAAATATAATAAAATATATATATATATATATTCTTTTTCTCTTTTTTTATATTGGGGTTACTAAATAGATATAAGAAGACATGTAAATAATTAGATATATATATATATATTCTTTTTTTTCTTTTTAGGAAATATAGATATATATACACAAAGGGGTATTATAATATTTACAAAAATACTCAAAAAAAGTCAAAAATTCAGGAAAAGAGTCTTTTTGGGATTTTCATAGTTTTTTACTATTTTTTGTGATTTTTGGGCATTTTTGAAAATATTTTTAGTATTTTTAAATAGCTAAATAATAGCAAATAGTGGACTAGGTACTGGCTGTCACAAAAATCGACACTAAAAATAGCTAACAGCCTCAAAACTTTTCCGCACTATTTTCCTAATAAAGATAATAAAATATAGCAGAAATAGGGCCTGAGTTTATATTTTTCTAATTTTTCTTTGATTTTTTATATTTTTTGAAGTTTTTGGGTATTTTTGGATTTTTAAGGTTTTCCTTTTGATATTTTTAGGGATTTTTGGATTGACACTAGAATAGGTCAAAATGCACCATAGGGAATTTTTTGGAATTTTTCGAGGCCTTTTCATTTTTTTTGGGATTTTATAAGTTAGACAGTGAATAAAAGACATGTTTTTGATTTTTAATAAATGCAAAAATGCAACAAAATGCAAAACTAAAAATATAGCGTTCAAGCACAACCAAACAGGAACTTAAGTATATTTTTGCAAGATTTTTCGATTTAAAATGGAGCACAAAATAAATAGACACTAGCAGGGGTATTTTTGCAAATAAAATAGTTCACAGGGGCATTCATGCAAAAATTACAATAAAAATGCACGTGGACTTTTATTTTCAGGACCATTTTGTAATTACGGAAACCCGGCGGGGTTTAAATGCAAATTTCACGCGCCTCACGTGGGTGCTGCACGTGAGGCGCGGAGGGACTAAAGTGTAAATATAAAAACATCAGGGGGTCCAACTGCAAATTATACAATTTATTTACAACTTGACTTTTTATTTTAGGTATTAAACTATAAATACAAAAAGGCGGGGGCTAGTTGTGAAATTTACCCCTAAATAAGGTGTTTCATCCTGCGGCGCTGGAGGCGCCACTTATCCACGTGGCAGCCATCGGACGATCGACACCGATTCGCTAATGAAGGGTGCAGATTAGAAGCTTCTGGATGATCTGACGGTCGAGGCATATCTTCATCGAACGGCTCCTGTTGGATCTGGGACGAGCCTCCTGATCCGACGGCGCTAGAGCTCCCTGGAAGAACAGGGAAGAAGCTCGCGCCTGGCGAGCTTCGATCGAGAAGCGCGGGTTTTGAGCAAGGTTTTGAGTTAGCTCCCTTCGAAAACTTAGAACTTAAACCCTAAACCCTAACTCCCTCCGAAAATCTATGGCTTAAGTTAGCTCCTTCTGGAAATTTAGAGCTTAAGATAGCTCCTTCCGGAAACTTAGCGCATAAGGTAGCTTCTTCCGGAATCTTTAAACTTAAATTATCTCCTTCCGGAAACTTAGAACTTAAGTTAACTCTTTACATAAACTTAGGACTTAAGCTAGATAATTCTAGAAACTTACGGCTTAAGCTAGATCCTCCTGAAAACATAGGCCTTAAGTAAGCTACTCCCGAAAACTAAAGTCTTAAGCTAGCTCCTTCTCAGAAACTTAGGACTTAAGGTTGACTTAAATTAAATACTTCTAGAAACTTAGGGCTTAAGATAACTTTTTTCGGAAACTTAGGACTTAAGTTAGCTCCTCCCTGAAAACTTAAGGTTTAAGTTAGCTCCTCCCAAAAACTATGTCTTAAGCTACCTCCTCCCGAAAACTTAAGACTTAAGCTTGCTATTCTCAGAAATTTAAGACTTAAGATAGCTCCTCTCGGAAACATAAGTCTTATACTAACTCCTCCCGGAAACTTTGACCTTAAGTTAGCTCCGTTCGGAAACTTAGGCTTTAAGTACCTCTTCCCAAAAATTTAGGGCTTAAGGTAGCTCTTCCAGAAACTTAGGACTTGAGCTAGCTCCTCCTGGAAACTTAAGGTTTAAGCTAGCTCTCCTGGAAACTTAGTGCTTAAGCTAGTTCCTTCCGAAAACTTAAGACTTAAACAAGCTCCTTCCGGAATCTTAAGTCTTAAGATAGCTCCTCCTGAAAACTTAGGGCTTAAGTTATTTCCTTCCGAAAACTTAGGTCTTATGTTAGCTCCTTCCGGAAACTTAAGACTTAAGCTAGCTCCATCATGGAAATTTAGCATTTAATCTTGCTCCTCTCGGAAACATAGGTCTTAAGATAGCTCCTCTCGGAAATTTAGGGCTCAAGTTAACTCCTCCCGGAAACTTGTGGGTTAATCTAGTTCCTTTCAGAAATTTAGGACTTAAGGTAGCTTCTTTCGGAAACTTAAGGCTTAAGTTAGCTCTTTCCAGAAAATTAGAGTTTAAGGTAACTCCTTCCGGAAACTTAGGACTTAAGGTAGAACCTTTCGAAAACTTAGAGCTTAAGTTAGCTCATTCCAGAAACTTAAGACTTAAGATAACTCTTTCCAGAAACTTAAGACTTAACTAGCACCTTCTGAAAATTTAGTGCTTAAGCTACCTCTTTCCTGGAAACTTAAGTTTTTAGATAGATCTTTCTTGTAAAGTTAGGGTTTAAGATAACTCCATCCGAAAACATAGGACTTAAGTTAACTCCTTTCGGAGACTTAGGTCTTAAGCTAACTCCTCTAAAAACTTAGGTCGTAATCTATCTCCTCTAAGAAACTTGAGCCTTAAGTTATCTCCTACTAAAAATTTAGGCTTAATGTAACTCTTCCCGGAAACTTAGGGCTTAAACTAACTCCTACTGGAAACATAAGTCTTAAGTAAGCTCCTCCCAGAAACTTAAGACTTAAGCTATCCCCTTCTTAGAAACTTGGGGCTTAAGGTTGGTTTAAGATAGATCCTCCCAGAAAAACCTAGGGCTTAAGATATCTCCTCAAGGAAGCTTAGAGTTTAAGATAGCTTCTTCTGAAAACTTAGGGCTTAAGATAAATCCTTCCGGAAATTTAGGACTTAAGTAAGCTCCTCTAAGGGTTTAAGTAAGCTCCAACCGAAAACTTAAGACTTAAGCTTGCTCCTCCCGAAAACTTAGGGCTTAAGGTAGTTCCTCTCGGAAACTTAGGACTTAATCTAACTCCTCCTGTAAACTTAGGGCTTAAGTTAGCTCCTCCCGAAAATATAGAGATTAAGCTAGCTCCTCCCAGAAATATGGGATGTAAGATAGCTCCTTAAGGAAACTTAGCGCATAAGTTAGCTTCTTCTGAAAACTTAGGGCTTAAGGTAGCTTCTCTCAGAAATTTAAGGTTTAAATTATCTCGTCGCGGAAACTTAGAGCTTAAGATAGCTCTTTCCGGAAACTTAGCACCTAAGCTAACTCTTTCCGGAAACTTAGGGTTTAAGATAGCACTTTCCCAGAAACTTAGGTCATACGTTAGCTAATTCCGGAAACTTAGCACTTAAGATAGCCCCATCCAGAAACTTAACGCTTAAGATAGCTCCTTCTACAAACTTAACGCTTAAGCAACTCCTTCCGAAAACTAAGGACTTAATCTATCTCCTTTCGTAAACTTAGGGCTTAAGCTCCTCCCAAAAACTTAGGTTTTAAGCTATCTCCTCCACGAAGCTTATAACTTAGGTTAGCTTCTCTTGGAAACTTAGGGTTTAAGTTCGAAAACTTAGGGCTTAAGTTACCTCCTTCCAAAAACTTAGCGCTTAAGTTGGATCCTTTCAAAAAAATTTCAAAAATTTAATGCTTAAGTTAATTCCTTCTGAAAAATTAACACTTAAGGTTGCTCCTTCTAGAAACTTAGAATTTAAGTTATTTCCTTCCGGAAACTTAGGGCATAAGATATCCCCTTTTGGAAATTTAGAACTTAAGCTACCTTCTTCCGGAAACTTGAGGATTAAGCTACCTCCTTCCGGAAACTTAACGCTTAATCTAACTCCTTCCGGAAATTTAGGGCTTAAGTTAACTCCTTCCGGAAATTTAGAGCTTATGATAACTCCTTCCGAAAACTTAGCGCATAAGGTAGCTCCTTACGGAAACTTAAGACTTTGGCTAACTCCTTATGGAAACTTAGAGTTTAAGTACCTCCTTCCGAAAGCTTAGGATTTAAGCTAGCTATTTCTGGAAACTTAGGGTTTAAGCTGGATCCTCCTGGGAACATTAGTCTTAAGTAAGCTTCTCCCAAAAACTTAAAACTTAAGCTAACTCCTTCTTTAAAACTTAGGGCTTAAGGTTGGCTTAAGTTAGGTCTTTCTGGAAACTTAAGGTTTAGGTTATCTCCTTTCAGAAAGCTAGGACTTAAGGTAGCTATTCCCGAAAACTTAGGATTTAAGTTAGCTCTCCCGAAAACTTAGGGCTTAAGATAGATCCTCCCAGAAACTTAAGACTTAAGTTATCTCCTCTCGGAAACATAGAGCTTAAGATAGCTTCTTTCAGAAACTTATGGCTTAAGATAAATCCTTTCAGAAACTTAGGGTTTAAGTAAGCTCCTCTAGAGGTTTAAGTTAGCTCTACCTGAAAATTTAAAACTTAAGCTTGCTCCTCCCGAAAACTTAGGGGATAAGATAACTCCTCTCGAAAATTTAGGGCTTAAGCTAATTCCTCTCGGAAACTTAGGACTTAAGTTAGCTCCTCTCGGAAACTTAGAGCTTAAGCTAGCTCCTCCCGGAAATATAGGCGTAAGATAGCTCCTTCCAAAAACTTAGCGCTTAAGTTAGTTCCTTCCGGAAACTTAGGACTTAAGGTAGCTTCTCTCGGAAACTTAGGGCTTAAGGTAGCTCCACCTGAAACATAAGGCTTAAGTTAACTCCTCCCGGAAACTTAGGACTTAAGCTTGCTACACCGGGAAACTTAAGACTTAAGCTAGATTTACCCGGAAACTTAAGGCTTAAGATATCTCCTCCCTGAAACTTTGAGCTTAAGATAGATCCTTTCTGAAACTTATGACTTAAGTTAGCTCCTTCCCAAAATCTTAAGGCTTAAGATAGCTACTCGCGAAAACTTGGATCTTAAGTTATCTCCTCCTAGAAATTTAAGGCTTAAGTTAACTCTACTCGAAAACTTATGTATTAAGCTAGCTCCTTCCGAAAACTTAGGGCTTAAGCTATCTCCATCCATAAACTTAGGACTTAAGGTGGCTTCTCTTGAAAACATAGGGATTAAGCTAACTCCTCCAAAAATATAGGGCGTAAGATAGCTCCTGCCGGAAATTTAACGCTTAAGATAAATCCTCTATAAAACTTAGGCCTTAAGATAGCTCCTCTCAAAAATATAGTCCTTAAGATAGTTACTTTCAGAAACTTAGCGCTTAAGATAAATCCTCCCGAAAACTTATGGCCAAAGATAACTCCTGTCGGAAACTTAAGACTTAAGTTAACTCCTTCCAGAAATTTATGCCTATATCTAGCATCTTCTAGAAACTTAGCACTTAAGCTAACTCCTTACAAAAACTTAAGGCTTAAGATAACTACTTCTGAAAACTTAGCGCTTATGATAACTTTTACTAGAAACTTAGGGCTTAAGATAACTCCTGCCGGAAATTTAGGGCTTAAGTAATCGTCTTCCAGAAACTTAGATCTTAAGATAACTCCTTGTGAAAACTTAGCGCTTAGTTTAGCTCCTTCCAGACTTAGGCTAGCTCCTTCCGAAAACTTAGCGTTTAAGTTAGCTCCTTCTGAAAATTTAGCGCTTAAGATAACACTTTCCGAAAACTTAGTGTTGAAACTAGCTTCTCGCGTAAACTTAGTGCTTAAGATAGTTCCTTCTAGAAACTTAAGATAACCCCTTCCAGATATTTAGCGCTTAAGTTAGATCCTTTCATATGCTTAGCTCTTAAGCTAGTTCCTCCCGTCAACTTAGCGCTTAAGGTAGCTCTTTATGGAAACTTAGATCTTAAGTTATCTCCTTCTAGAAACTTAGGGTATAAGCTACCTCCTTCCAAGAACTTAAGACTTAAGCTAGATACTCTAGGAAACTTAGGGTTTAAGTTCGCTCCACCCGGAAACTTAGAACTTAAGATAGCTCCTCCCAGAAACTTAGAGTTTAAGATAGCTACTCTCGAAAACTTAGAGCTTAAGTTAACACCTTCCGAAATCTTAGGGCTTAAGCTAGCTCCTCCCAGAATCTTAGGCAATAAGCTAGCTCCTCCCGAAAATATATGGCATAAGATAGCTCTTTCCGGAAACTTGACGCTTAAGCTTAAGCTAGCTCCTTCTGGAAACTTAGCGCTTAAGTTAGCTCCTTCCAAAAATTTAGGGCTTAAGCTAGCTCCTTCCGGAAACTTAGCACTTAAGTTAGCTCCTTCCGAAATCTTATGGCTTAAGCAAGCTCCTTCTAGAAACTTAGCGTTTATGCTAACTCTTTCCGAAAACTTAGGGTTTAAGATAGCTCTTTCCCAGAAACTTAGAGCTTAAGCTAACTCCTTCTGAAAATTTAGCGCTTAAGCTAGCTTCATCCGGAAACTTAGCACTTAAGATAGCTCCTTCTAGAAATTAAACGTTTAAATAACTCTTCCAAAAACTTATGAATTAAGCTACCTCCTTCCGAAAACTTAGATCTTAATTTATCTCTTTCCGGAAACTTAGGACTTAATCTCCTCTTGAAAACTTAGGGTTCAAGCTAGTTCCTTCCGAAAACTTAAGGTGTAAGTTAACTTCTCTCAGAAACTTAGGCCTTAAGCTAGCATCTTCTGGAAACTTAGGGATTAAGCTACCTCCTCTCCGAAACTTAGCGCTTAAGTTAATTCCTTACGGAAACTTAGCGCTTAAACTAACTCTTCTCGAAAACTTAATGTTTAAGCTAACTCCTCCCGTAAATTTAAGACTTAAGCTAACTCCTCTTGCAAACTTAGGGCATGAGGTAGCTCCTCTCAGAAACTTAGGGCTTAAAGCTGGCTAATCTCGAAAACTTATGACTTAAGCTAACTCATCTTGTAAGCTTAGGACTTAACGTAGCTCTTCTCAGAAACTTAGGTCTTAAGTTTGCTCCTCCCGGAAATTTAGGACTTAAGACATTTCCACCCGAAAACTTAAAGCTTAAGATAGCTCCACCCGAACACTTAAGGCATAAGCTATCTCCTCCTAAAAACTTAAGGCTTAAGATAACTACTTCCGGAAACTTAGCGCTTATGATAACTTTTATTGGAAACTTAGGACTTAAGATAGCTCCTCCCAAAAATTTAGGGCTTAAGTAATCTTCTTCCAGAAACTTAGATCTTAAGATAACTCCTTGTGGAAACTTAACGCTTAATTTAGCTCCTTCCAGACTTAGGCTAGCTCCTTCCGAAAACATAGCATTTAAGTTAGCTCCTTCTGAAAATTTAGCGCTTAAGCTAACACTTTCCGAAAACTTAGTATTTAAGCTAGCTTCTCGCGTAAACTTAGCGCTTAAGATAGCTCCTTCTGGAAACTTAAGATAACCCATTCCAAAAATTTAGCGCTTAAGTTAGATCCTTCCATATGCTTAGCTCTTAAGCTAGTTCCTTACGTAAACTTAGCGCTTAAGGTAACTCCTTATGGAAACTTAGATCTTAAGCTATCTCCTTCTGGAAACTTAGGGTATAAACTACCTCCTTCCGAGAACTTAGGACTTAAGCTAGATACTCTAGGAAACTTAGGGTTTAAGTTCGCTCCACCCGGAAACTTATAACTTAAGATATCTCCTCCCGGAAACTTATAGCTTAAGATAGCTACTCTCGAAAAGTTAGAGCTTAAGTTAACTCCTCCCGAAGTCTTAGGGCTTAAGCTAGCTCCTCTCAGAAACATAGGTAATAAGCTAACTCCTCTCGAAAATATAGGGCATAAGATAGCTCTTTCCGGAAACTTGGCGCTTAAGCTTAAGCTAGCTCCTTCTGGAAACTTAGCGCTTAAGTTAGCTCCTTCCGAAAACTTAGGGCTTAAGCTAGCTCCTTCCGGAAACTTAGCACTTAAGTTAGCTCCTTCTAAAATCTTATGGCTTAAGCTAGCTCCTTCCGGAAACTTAGCGCTTATGCTAACTCCTTCCGAAAACTTAGGGTTTAAGATAGCTCTTTCCCAGAAACTTAGAGCTTAAGCTAACTCCTTCCGAAAACTTAGCGCTTAAGCTAACTTCATTCGGAAACTTAGCGCTTAAGATAGCTCCTTCTGGAAACTAAACGCTTAAATAACTCCTTCCGAAAACTTATGAATTAAGCTACCTCCTTCTGAAAACTTAGGTCTTAAGCTATCTCTTTTCGGAAACTTAAGACTTAATCTCCTCCCGAAAACTTAGGGTTCAAGCCAGTTCCTCCCGAAAACTTAAGGTGTAAGTTACCTTCTCTCAGAAACTTAGGCCTTAATCTAGAATCTTCTGGAAACTTAGGGATTAAGCTACCTCCTCTCCGAAACTTACCGCTTAAGTTAATTCCTTCCGGAAACTTAGCGCTTAAGCTAACTCTTCTCGGAAACTTAATGCTTAAGCTAACTCCTCCCGTAAATTTAAGACTTAAGATAACTCCTCTTGCAAACATAGGGCATGAGGTAGCTCCTTTCAGAAACTTAGGGCTTAAAGCTAGCTCCTCTCGGAAACTTATGACTAAAGCTAACTCATCTTGTAAACTTAGGACTTAAAGTAGCTCTTCTCGGAAACTTAGGTCTTAAGTTTGCTCCTCCCAGAAACTTAGGACTTAAGACATCTCCACCCGAAAACTTAAAGCTTTAGATAGCTCCACCCGAAAACTTAAGGCATAAGCTATCTCCTCCTAAAAACTTAAGGCTTAAGATAACTATTTCCGGAAACTTAGCGCTTATGATAACTTTTATTGGAAACTTAGGGCTTAAGATAGCTCCTGCCGGAAATTTAGGGCTTAAGTAATCTTCTTACAGAAACTTAGATCTTAAGATAACTCATTGTAGAAACTTAGCGCTTAATTTAGCTCCTTCCAGACTTAGGCTAGCTCCTTCCGAAAACTTATCGTTTAAGTTAGCTCCTTCTGAAAATTTAGTGCTTAAGATAACACTTTCCGAAAACTTAGTGTTTAAGCTAGCTTCTCGTGTAAACTTAGCGCTTAAGATAGCTCCTTCTGGAAATTTAAGATAACCCCTTCCAGAAATTTAGCGCTTAAGTTAGATCCTTCCATATGCTTAGCTCTTAAGCTAGTTCCTTACGTAAACTTTGTGCTAAGGTAGCTCCTTATGGAAACTTAGATCTTAAGCTATCTCCTTCTGGAAACTTAGGGTATAAGCTACCTCCTTCCGAGAACTTAGGACTTAATCTTAATACTTTAGGAAACTTAGGATTTAAGTTCGCTCCACCCGGAAACTTAGAACTTAAGATAGCTCCTCCCGGAAACTTAGAGCTTAAGATAGCTACTCTCAAAAACTTAGAGCTTAAGTTAACACCTCCCGAAATCTTAGGGCTTAAGCTAGCTGCCTAGCTCCTCCCAGAAACTTAGGCAATAAGCTAACTCCTCTCGAAAATATAGGGCATAAGATAGCTCTTTCCGGAAACTTGGCGCTTAAGCTTAAGCTAGTTCCTTCTGGAAACTTAGCGCTTAAGTTAGCTCCTTCCGAAAACTTAAGGCTTAAGCTAGCTCCTTCCAGAAACTTAGCACTTAAGTTAGCTCCTTCCGAAATCTTATGGCTTAAGCTAGCTCCTTCTGAAAACTTAGCGCTTATGCTAACTCCTTCTGAAAACTTAGGGTTTAAGATATCTCTTTCCCAGAAACTTAGAGCTTAAGCTAACTCCTTCCGGAAACTTAGCGCTTAAGCTAGCTTCATTCGGAAACTTAACGCTTAAGATAGCTTCTTCCGGAAACTAAACGCTTAAATAACTCCTTCCGAAAACTTATGAATTAAGCTATCTCCTTCCGAAAACTTAGGTCTTAAGCTATCTCTTTCTGGAAACTTAAGACTTAATCTCCTCCTGAAAACTTAGGGTTCAAGATAGTTCCTCCCAAAAACTTAAGGTGTAAGTTACCTTCTCTCAGAAACATAGGCCTTAAGCTAGCATTTTCTGGAAACTTAGGGATTAAGCTACCTCCTCTCCGAAACTTAGCGCTTAAGTTAATTCCTTCCGGAAACTTAGCGCTTAAGCTAACTCTTCTCGGAAACTTAATGCTTAAGCTAACTCCTCCCGTAAATTTAAGACTTAAGCTAACTCATCTTGCAAACTCAAGGCATGAGGTAGCTCCTCCCAGAAACTTAGGGCTTAAAGCTGGCTCCTCTCGGAAACTTATGACTTAAGCTAACTCATCTTGTAAACTTAGGACTTAAGGTAGCTCTTCTCAGAAACTTAGGTCTTAAGTTTGCTCCTCCCGGAAACTTAGGACTTAAGACATCTCCACCCGAAAACTTAAAGCTTAAGATAGCTCCACCCAAAAACTTAAGGCATAAGCTGTCTCCTCCTAAAAAATTAAGGCTTAAGATAACTACTTACGGAAACTTAGCGCTTATGATAACTTTTATTGGAAACTTAGGACTTAAGATGGCTCCTGACATAAATTTAGGGCTTAAGTTATCTTCTTCTGAAAACTTAGATCTTAAGATAGCTCCTTCTGGAAACTTAGCGCTTAAGTTAGCTCCTTCCATACTTAGGCTAGCTCCTTCCGAAAACTTAGCGCTTAAGTTAGCTCCTTCTGAAAATTTAGCGCTTAAGCTAACACTTTCCGAAAACTTAGTGTTTAAGGTAGCTCCTCGCGTAAACTTAGCGCTTAAGATAACTCCTTCTAGAAACTTAAGATAACCCCTTCCAGAATTTTAGCGCTTAAGTTAGATCCTTCGAGATACTTAGCTCTTAAGCTAGTTCCTTCCGTAAACTTAGCGCTTAAGGTAGCTCCTTCTAGAAACTTAGACCTTAAGCTATATCCTTCTAGAAACTTAGGGTATAAGGTACCTCCTTCTGAGAACTTAAGAGTTAAGCTAGATACTTTAGGAAACTTAGGGTTTAAGTTCGCTCCACCTGGAAACTTATGACTTAAGATAGCTCCTCCCAGAAACTTAGAGCTTAAGATAGCTCCTCTCGAAAACTTAGGGCTTAAGTTAACTCATCCTGAAAACTTAAGGCTTAAGCTAGCTCCTCCCAGAAACTTAGATAATAAGCTAACTCCTCCCGAAAATATTGTGCATAAGATAGCTCTTTCCAGAAACTTGGCGCTTAAGCTTAAGCTAGCTCCTTCTGAAAACTTAGCGCTTAAGTTAGCTCCTTCCAAAAACTTACAGCTTAAGCTAGCTCCTTCCGGAAACTTAGAACTTAAGTTAACTCCTTCCGAAAACTTAAGGTTTAAGCTTGCTCCTTCCGGAAACTTAACGCTTATGCTAACTCCTTCCGGAAACTTAGGATTTAAGATAGCTCTTTCCCAGAAATTAGAGCTTAAGCTAGCTCCTTCCGAAAACTTAGCGCTTAAGCTAGCTTCATCCGGAAACTTAGCGCTTAAGATAGCTCCTTCCGGAAACTAAACGCTTAAATAACTCTTTCCGAAAACTTCGGAATCAAGCTACCTCCTTCCGAAAACTTAGGTCTTAAGCTATCTCTTTCCGAAAACTTAGGACTTAAGATCCTCCCAAAAACTTAGGGTTCAAGCTAGTTCCCCCCCGAAAACTTAAGGTGTAAGTTAGCTTCTCTCGGAAACGTAGGCCTTGAGCAAGCATCTTATGTAAACTTAGGGATTAAGCTGCCTCCTCTCCGAAACTTAGCGCTTAAGTTAATTTCTTCCGGAAACTTAGCGCTTAAGCTAACTCTTCTCGAAAACTTAATGCTTAAGCTAACTCCTCCCGTAAATTTAAGACTTAAGCTAACTCCTCTTGCAAACTTAGGGCATGAGGTAGTGATGAATCCACATTTCATCATCTTTATTCTATCATTTTGGCACCAAAAACCCTAGCAAATGCCTGTAAATAGCATTAAATACACCATCTTAGCATTCATGCATGTACCTGTAAATAGTGTATAAAATACTGTAATTAAAGCCAAACTTATATAATAAATAAAAGAAAATAAAAAGAATAAAATATTGTAAATATTTTATGACCCAAACCCCGAGACCTAGGCATCTTGATGAATAGGTCGACCAGGAATAAAGTAGAGGGAGATAAGGGCCCAAATACAATAAAATTCCCTTTTATTTTATCCATTCTTTATTTATTTTGGGACCTATTTTTGGTTCCACTTTTTATACCTCAAATAAAGAAACTTTGTATATGAAAGTTGTAGATAACTTAATAAAGAAAAATACAAAATTGATTTCACTGAAAAATAATACACAGATAAAAAGTTATGGTCTGAATAAAAATCCAGAAACCCAACTTCCCAGACCCGTATCTCACAAATGAAAACTCCAAATGCATCAAACTCACCTTTAATGTATATAATTCAAAATAAGCTATTTAATGGCGATGGTTTCGCATTTGGCGGAGCTACGGTTTGAAAGTTGAGTTTTGGACCCTCATTGTATACTTATACTTATTAAAATATTCAATTTATTTATTCATTATTTGTATAATTTTATATTTTTATAATTTTGTAAATATTACTTATAATAATTATGTGCATTAAAATAGGAATAAAAACCCAAATAAAACTCAAAATAAATAATATATGTATATAAACTACATAGATACCTTACCTATATTTATACCTATACATTTTATACTTATATTTTATTAAATACACAAAACACATCAATAAAATATAATAAAAATATATTTATGTGTATAAACGTATTCTATGATTTTATAAAATACTAAATAAAAATATTAAAATTAAAATACACAAAATAAAAATAAAGTAATGAAACACATAGGTATATGTACCTATATAGGGCTAAAAAGACAACTTGTAAAAATATACTCCATAAAAATAATTAAAAATCATTATAAAATAGTTTATAAAATTATAAACACTTTTTATTTTATAACCTAATTAAAATAATATCGTTTAATATTTTTAATTGATTTTTTTTAGTTTTTCTCCAGGCTTTTTTCTGGTTGGTCCACGTGGACCAACCAGGGGGCAGCAAGAGTTGACCTTCGGTCAACTCTCTGCCCAACACCTGGATTGTGTCAAAAGATGCATTTTGACCCGTTTTCAATCTTTTTTTCGAGGGCACATCTTGCACCATCTGGTGTTAGGCCCTTCACAACTTTTGTTGCTCTACTCCCAAGGATACACGCCCATACGTTTGCCTGGACTGTGGAGCATCGCACCACCCGCCATCCCTCGTTTTTCACGCCTCGTCGCCATTCTTCAAAACTGACCCCCATCCTTCCTCTTCCTCTTTGGACCGCCTTTGGCCAGAGCTGAGACATCCGAGGAATAGCTTGGGATCCCCGGTGACAGGGGGTTGATCCCCGTCCTTGTCGAGGTGCAGCGGAGGGCCGAGGTGCGTCCCAGCCATCTCCGGCGGTCGCGCCGCCGTGAGGTATTCAACCTTGGGTTTCACCCTTGAGGTACGTTTTCTGTTTATTTTCTTGTAGTTAAGACAACCAGTAGTCTTAGGTTTGAGCTCGTACAGTTAGTCTGCTTTTTCATCGATTAATCCGCGTACACTTCACGATCGAACACCTTGCCGGAGCTCTTGAGCTCCGACGGCATTCACCGACCCCACGCCACCATCCATGCACCACGCCACCCCGGCGGCCATCTATTGTTGCTCTTGCTCTTCATTTGCAGGTCGCAGAGGACAAGAGACTCCATCTGGAGTCGATTTTGCCGCAGAACGAACCACCTGGAGCTTCTTCTTCCCGTGAACGCCGTGGCGGTGCGTCGACGGTTAACCCACCATTTTGAGGCCGCCACTTGTAGAGGGAGCTTCCAGGAATCATTAGCAACCGTCGTAGCGACCCCAGGTGTTCGGAGGGGAGAACTGCACTCGAATCAAACTCGCCCCAGGGAAAGTTCATCATGTTCATCAAGTGTTCTTGCTGTACCGCTCCCAGCCGTCGATCTCGACCTGTTCTTCAAAGAACACAGCTGTCGTCCGATGCGCCATTGTTTCAACCATCAGATCTGAGTCCAGGATCTAATCTGGACCGTTGAGCCGAAGGGGTATCACGTGCCCTGAAAGCGACGTGTGGCGTAAGTGGGAGGTGCGCCACCGTCTGATCTGCGCCTTCGCAGGGTATTTTGCATGCCTAACCCTTCCAGTTTTGTATTTAATTAAAACTCTTTAAACATTCATCTGCGGTGCTTAGTTTTTGTCAAAATTGCGATCTTGCCCCCCGAACGTTTGGATTATCTCGCTTTATCCCCCGCCAGGTCACGTGCTACGCGTACGTGACTTGGCCATTGTGCAAAGAGACCCAGGTTGTTTTTGTATATTTAAGTTTTGTGCCAAAACTTTCGTATGCAGTTATAGAATATCTGGACGTTTTACAAATCAACCCCCAACCTTTTGTGAGATTACATCCGTGCCCCTACCAGGCACGCGTGTAACTCACGTGGGTCTGGGGACTGTTGCATTAAAGCCCTTGCGGCTTTTGGTTTTGACGTTTAGTCCAGTTACTTTTTGTATAAGTTCAAAACTTTTGTGAAAAATTGCAGGCGTGCCCCATACTTTTTGATATTTGCAGAAACGCCCCTGCTAGGCCTTAATATTTTTGTGTGCTTGTAGTATTTATTTGGAGCCTTATTTTAATTCCAAAAATTCTCAAAAATTCAAGTTAAGTTCATGTTCACTTACACTTACACGCCATATTTTTAGTTTTTGATTTTATTTCATTTTCATATTTATTAAAAAACAAAAACTTGCCATTTCAGTACTGTCAAGCTTAGAAAATACCAAAAAAATATTAAAATACCTCGAAAAATTCCAAAAAAAAATCCCTACTGTCTATTTTAACCTACTTTAGTGTCACTCTAGAAATCACTAAAAATCTCAAAAGAAAAACCTTGAAAATTAGAAAATACTTAAAAACTTCAAAAAAATCTTAAAAATTATAAAAAATTTCAAAAATTGCAAACTCAGTTCCTGTATTATCTTTATGTGAAAATTAGTTTGGGAAAATTTTGTGGTTGTTTGATATTTTTAAGTTCTATTTTACCTTCAGCCAATAGCAAATTCCCTATTTTCCTTTATTTTGCTATTTAAAAATACCAAAAATATTTTGAAAAATACCCAAAAATCACAAAAACAGTAGAAAATCATAAAAATACCAAAAAGATTTTATTCCTGGATTTTTAGCTATTTTTGCATATTTTTATAAATATTGTAGCACCTCTTTTATTACCTTGTTTATATAGTCCAATATTGAAAAAGAAAATATATATATATAATACAAAATATAAAAATCAGAAAATTAAAAATCAAAATACAAAATAAAAAATTAAAATAAAAAAATTAAAAAATTAAAAACCTACAAAAATCCTTGCATTGCTTAGTGTAGACAACACTCACATTCACTCACACACATTAGTTTGATTTACCCTGTTTGCTCCCTGTGTTCGAACTCTCTACGTACTTTCTTGCTATACATCTTTTATGTAGAGTTAAAAATAAATTTTAACTTCACATTGCTTGTCATTGCTTGATATCTATAGTGTGGGTTAATTGTTGATTAATCACGGTCTATTGTGGGTCGCCACAGCGATGTAGTAGTCCCGCCTTGTGAGGACTATTTAGACCTTCGATAAATCGTGGAAATCAGGTAGCTCCTCCCAGAAACTTAGGGCTTAAAGTTGGCTCCTCTCGGGAACTTATGACGTAATCTAACTCATCTTGTAAACTTAGGACTTAAGGTAGCTCTTCTTGGAAACTTAGGTCTTAAGTTTGCTCCTCCCGGAAACTTAGGACTTAAGACATCTCCACTCGAAAACTTAAAGCTTAAGATAGCTCCACCCGAAAACTTAAGGCATAAGCTATATCCTCCTAAAAACTTAAGGATTAAGATATCTCCTACTGGAAACTTAGGATTTAAGGTACCTCCTTCTCAGAAATTTAGGACTTGAGCTAGCTTCTCTCAAAAACATAGGTCTTAAGCTAGCTCATCTTGGAACTATACGGCTTAAGTTAACTCCTCCTAGAAACTTATGACTCAATCTAACTCCTTCCGAAAATTTTGGACTTAAGCTAGCTTCTCTCGGAAACTTAAGGCTTAAGTTAGCTCTTTCCGGAAACTTATCGCTTAAGGTAGCTCCTTCCGGAAACTCATGGCTTAAGGTCACGCCTTCCGGAAACTTAAGGCTTAAGTTAGCTCCTTCCGAAAACTTAAGACTTAAGATAGCTCTTTCCAGAAACTTAGGACTTAAGCTAACACCTTTCGAAAATTTACCGCTTAAGCTACCTCATTCCCAATAACTTAAGGCTTAAGATAACTCTTTCCTGGAAACTTAGGGCATAAGCTAACTCCATCCGAAAATGTAGGGCTTAAGCTATTCCTTCTGAATACTTAGGTCCTAAGTTAACTCCTCTTGAAAACATAAGTTTTAACCTAGCTCCTCCCAGAAACTTAGGGCTTAAGCTAATTCCTCCCAGAAACTTATCCTTAAGGTAGCTCTTCCCGGAAACTTAGGGCATAAGGTAGCTCTTCCCGAAAACTTAGGGCTTAATGTAGCTCTTTCAGAAACTTAGGACTTAAGCTAGCTCCTCCTGGAAACTTAGGGTTTAAGATAGCTCTTCCGAAAACTTAGGTCTTAAGCTAGCTCCTCTCGGAAACTTAAGGCTTAAGTTAGCTCCTTCCGGAATCTTAAGGCTTAAGATAACCCATTCCAGAAACT
The DNA here is from genome assembly GCA_037367405.1 of Ottelia alismoides. NCBI lineage: Eukaryota > Viridiplantae > Streptophyta > Magnoliopsida > Alismatales > Hydrocharitaceae > Ottelia > Ottelia alismoides. The sequence goes on along the minus strand of JAZKJV010008414.1, from coordinate 102,061 downwards.
TAGGATTTAAGTTATCTCCTCCCATAAACTTAGGATATAAGCTAGCTCCTTCCGGAAACTTAGGCTTAAGATAGCTCCTTTCAGAAACTTAGGACTTAAGCTAGCTCCTCCCATAAACATATGGCTTAAGGTAACTCCTCCCATAAACTTAGGGTTTAAGATAGTTACTCCCAAAAACTAAAGGCTTAAGCTAACTCCTCCCAAGAATATAGGGCGTAAGATAACTTCTACCGAAAACTTAGTTCTTAAGATAACTCCTCCCGGAAACTTAGGCCTTAAAATAACTCCTCTCAAAAACATAGTACTTAAGATAGCTACTTCTGGAAACTTAATGCTTAAGATAGCTCCTCCTGGAATCTTATGGTTGAAGATATCTCATGCCGGAAAGTTACGCCTTAAGCTAGCTTCCTCCGAAAACTTATACCTAAAACTGGCTCCTTCCCAAAACTTAACACTTAAGCTAACTTCTTTCGGAAACTTAAGGCTTAAGATAAGTACTTCTGGAAACTTGACGCTTAAGATAACTTCTACCGAAAAAATAAGGCTTAAGATAGTTCCTGCCGGAAACTTAAGGCTCAAGTTAGCTTCTTCCAAAAACTTAGGCCTTAAAATAACTCCTTCCAGAAATTTAGCCCTTATGTTAACTCCTTCCTAAAACTTAGGTCTTATGTTAGCTCATCCCGGAAACTTAACGTTTAAGTTAGCTCCTTCCGAAAACTTAGGTATTATATTAGCTCATCTCGGAAACTTAAGACTTAAGCTAGCTCCTTTCTGGAAATTTAGGATTTAAGCTAGCTCCTCCCGAAAACATAGGTCTTAGGCTAGCTACTTTTAGAAATTTAGTGCTTAAGTTAAGTTCTCCCGGAAACTTATAGCTTAATCTAACTTCTTCTGGAAATTTAGGACTTAAGCTAGCTTATCTTGGAAACTTATGGCTTATGTTAGCTCTTTCCGGAAACTTAAGGCCTAAGGTTGCTCCTTCTGGAAACTCAGGGCTTAAGGTAGCACCTTCCGAAAACTTAGATTTAAGTTAACTCCTTCTGAAAACTTAGTACTTAAGATAATCCTTTCCAGAAACTTAGTACTTAAGCTAGTATCTTCCGAAAATTTAGTACTTAAGCTACCTCCTTCCCGAAAACTTAGGACTTAAGATAGCCCCTTCTTGGAAACTTAGGCCATAAGCTAGCTCTATTAGGAACACGGAACTTAAGCTAACTCATTCCAGACACTTAGGTCTTAAGCTAACTCCTCCGAAAACTTAGGTCTTAACGTAGCTCCTTTTAGAAACTTAAGGCTTAAGATATCTCCTCCTATAAACTTAGGCTTAATGTAAATCTTCCCAGAAACTTAGGACTTAAGTTAACTCTTCCGGAATTTTAGAACTAAGCAAGTTCCTTCCGGAAATTTAGGGTTTAAGCTAACTCTCCCGAAAACTTAAGGCTTAAACTAGTTATTCCCAGAAACTTAAGTCTTAAGCTAGCTCCTTCCGGAAACTTAAGGTTTAAGATTGCTCCTCCTGAAAACTTGGGGATTAAGCTACCTCCTCACATAAACTTAGCGATTAAGGTAGCTCCTCCCATAAACTTAGGGCTTAAGGTAGCTCCTCACGTAAACATATGCCTTAAGGTAGCTCCTCCTGAAGACTTAATGCTTAAGCTAACTCCTCCCGGAAATATTGGGCGTAAGATAACTCCTGTCGGAAACTTAGCACTTAAGATAATTTCTCCCGAAAACTTAGGCCTTAAGATATCTACTTCCGGAAACTTAGTGCTTAAGATAGCTCTTCCCGGAAACTTATGGCTTAGCTCCTACCGGAAACTTAGGACTTAACATAAAGCTTAAACCCAAACCTTAAACCTTTAAGCAAGCTCCTTACGGAAACTTAAGTCTTAAACTAGCTCCTCCCGAAAAGTTAGGTCTTAAGCTAACTCCTCCCGAAAACTTAGGAATTAATTTAACTCCTCTCAGAAACTTAGGCTTAAGGTAACTCCTCTCAGAAACTTAGTGTTTAAGATAGTTCCTTCCATAAACTTAGAATTTAAGCTAACTCCTCCCAGAAACTTAATGTTTAAGCTAGCTCTTCTGGAAACTTAGAGATTAAGGTAGCTTCTCCCGAATACTTAAGGCTTAAGTTAGGTTCTTTCGGAAACTTAGAATTTAAGCTAACTCCTCCCGGAAACTTAATGTTTAAGCTAGCTTTTCTGGAAACTTAGGATTAAGGTAGCTTCTCCCGGAGACTTAAACATTAAGTTAGCTTCTTTTGGAAACTTAAAACTTAAGGTAGCTCCTCCCGAAAACTTAGGGCTTAAGATAACTCCTCCCGGAAACATAGGGCGTAAGATAGCTCCTCCCAGAAACTTAACGCTTAAGATAAATCTTCTTAAAAATTTAGACCTTAAGATAACTCCTTCCGGAAATTTAGTACTTAAGATAGCAATTTTTGGAAACTTAGCATTTAAGATAGCTCCTCCCGAAAACTTATGGTTGAAGATAGCTCCTGTCGGAAAATTAAGATTTAAGTTAGCTCCTTCCGGAAACTTAAACCTAAAGCTAACTCCTTCCAAAAACTTAACACTTGAGCTAACTTCTTCTGGAAACTTGAGCCTCAAGATAACTACTTTTGGAAACTTAATGCTTAATATAACTTCTTTTGGAAACTTATGGCTTAAAATAGCTCCTACCGGAAACTTAGGGTTTAAGTTAGCTTCTTCCGAAAACTTAGGACTTAAGATAGGGTGTTCTGGAAACTTAGCCCTTAAGTCAGCTCCTTTCAGAAACTTAGGGATAAGGTTAGCTCCTCCCGGAAACTTAGCACTTAGGTTAGCTTCTTCCGTAAACTTAGCGCTTAAGCTAGCTCTTCCCAAAAAGTTAGCACTTAAGTTAGCACCTCCCAGAAACTTAGCACTTAAGATAGCTCATTCCATAAACTTAGCGCTTAATCTAGTTCCTTTCGGAAACTTAGCGCTTAAGTTGTTCCTTCCGAAAACTTAGGAATTAAACTATCTTCTTTCAGGAAACTTAGGACATAAGGTATCTTCTTCTGGAAACTTAAGTCTAAAGTTACCTCCTTCAAAAAATTTAGGGCTTAAGCTACCACCTTCCATAAACTTAGAGCTTAAGTTAGTTCCTCCCGTAAACTTAGAGCTTAAGAAAGGTTCCAGAAACTTAGGGCTTTAGCTACCTCCTTCCAAAAACTTAAGGCTTAAGCTAGCTCCTCCCGAAAGCTCGGAGCTTAAGTAAGCTCCTTCTGGAAACTTAAGACTTAAGCTAGCTAGTCTCGAAAACTTAGAGTTTATGCTAGCTCCTCCCAGAAACTTAGAGCTTAAGCTAGCTCTTCCCAAAAACATAGGAGTTAAGAAAACTCAACCTGGAAACGTAGAACTTAAGATATGTCCTTCCCGAAAACTTAAGGCTTAAGGTTGGCTTAAGTTTGATCCTTTCGCAAAACTTAGGTCTTAAGCTATCTCCTTACGGAAACTTAAGACTTAAGCTTGCTACTCCTGAAAACTTAGGGCTTAAGATAGCTAATCTCGAAAACTTAGGTCTTAAGCTAACTCCTCCCGAAAACCTTAGGTCTTAAGCTACCTCCTCCCAGAAATTTAAGGCTTAAGTTAACTCCACTCGAAAACTTATGTCTTAAACTAGCTCCTTCCGAAAACTTAGGGCTTAAGCTAGCTCTAGTTATAAACTTAGGGCTTAGGGTAGCTTCTCTCGAAAACTTAGGGCCCGTTCGGTTCGAGAATAAGCAGGAATAAGGATGGGGAATAAGGGTCTATTCTTTATTCAACTAGAGGATAGGAATAAGGAGAATAAGGTGGAATAAAGGTAGGTAAGGTGGGATAAAGATAGGAATAAGAGTGAAATAAGATGAAATGAGGAGGAATAATCGTACCACGGGAAATCGTGTTGAAAGGAGAATAGGCCCCTTATTCCGGGGCCAATTCTCCAAACGAACAGGCCCTTAGGGATTAAGCTAACTCCTCCCAAAAACATAAGACGTAAGACAGTTCCTGCCGGAAATTTAACGCTTAAGATAACTCATTCATAAAACTTGGGCTTAAGATAGCTCCTCTCAAAAACATAGTACTTGAGATAGTTACTTTCAGAAACTTAACGCTTTAGATAAATTCTCCCGAAAATTATAGCCGAAGATAACTCCTGCCGGAAACTTAGGACTTAAGATAGCTCCTTCCAGAAATTTAGGCCTATATCTAGCTCCTTTTGCAAAACTTAATACTTAAGCTAACTCCTTTCAAAAACTTAAGGCTTAAGATAACTACTTTTGAAAACTTAGCGCTTATGATAACTTTTATTGGAAACTTAGGGCTTAAGATGGCTCTTGCCGAAAATTTAGGGCTTAAGTTATCTTCTTCCTGAAACTTAGATCTTAAGATAGCTCCTTCTGGAAACTTAGTGCTTAAGTTATCTCCTTCCAGACTTAGGCTAGCTCCTTCCAAAAACTTAATGCTTAAGTTAGCTTCTTCTGAAAATAGCGCTTAAGCTAACATTTTTCGAAAACTTAGTGTGTAAGCAAACTCCTCGCGTAAATTTAGCGCTTAAGATAGCTCCTTCTGGAAACTTTAGATAACCCCTTCTAGAAATTTAGCGCTTAAGTTAGATCCTTCCAGATACTTAGCTCTTAATCTAGTTCCTTCCGCAAACTTAGCGCTTAAGGAGCTCCTTTTGGAAACTTAGACCTTAAGCTATCTCCTTCTGGAAACTTAGGGTATAAGGTACCTCCTTCCAAAAACATAAGACTTAAGCTAGATACTCAAGGAAACTTAGGGTTTAAGTTCGCTCCACCGGAAACTTAGGACTTAAGAAAGCTCCTCCCGGAAACCTAGACCTTAAGATAGCTCCTCTCGAAAACTTAGGGCTTAAGTTAACTCCTTCCGAAAACTTAGGGCTTAAGCTAGCTCCTCCCAGAAACTTAGGTAATAAGATAACTCCTCTTAAAAATATTGGGCATAAGATAGCTCTTTCCGGAAACTTGGCGCTTAAGCTTAAGCTAGCTCCTTCTGAAAACTTAGCGCTTAAGTTAGCTCCTTCCGATAACTTAGGGCTTAAGCAAACTCCTTCCGGAAACTTAGCACTTAAGTTAGCTCCTTCCGAAAACTTAAGGCTTAAGCTAGCTCCTTCCGGAAACTTAGCGCTTATGCTAACTCCTTCCAGAAACTTAGGGTTTAAGATAACTCTTTCCCATAAACTTAGAGCTTAATCTAGCTCCTTTCGGAAACTTAGCGCTTAAGCTAGCTTCATCTGGAAACTTAGCGCTTAAGATAGCTCCTTCTAGAAACTAAACGCTTAAATAACTCCTTCCGGAAACTTAGGAATTAAGCTACCTCCTTCCGAAAACTTAGGCCTTAAGCTAACTCTTACCGGAAACTTAGGACTTAAGCTCCTCCCGAAAACTTAGGGTTCAAACTAGTTCCTCCCGAAAACTTAAGGTGCAAGTTAGCTTCTCTCGGAAACTTAGGCCTTAAGCTAGCATCTTCTGGAAACTTAGGGATTAAGCTACCTCATCTCAGAAACTTAGCGCTTAAGTTAATTCCTTCGGGAAACTTAGCGCTTAAGCTAGCTCTTCTCGGAAACTTAATGCTTAAGCTAACTCCTCCCGTAAATTTAAGGCTTAAGCTAACTCCTCTTGCAAACTTAGGGCATGAGGTAGCTCCTCACAGAAACTTAGGGCTTAAAGCTGGCTCCTCTCGGAAGCTTATGGCATAAGCTAACTCGTCTTGTAAACTTATGACTTAAGGTAGCTCTTCTCGGAAACTTAGGTCTTGAGTTTGCTCCTCCCAGAAATTTAGGACTTAAGACATATCCACCCGAAAACTAAAAGCTTAAGATAGCTCCACTCGAAAACTTAAGGCATAAGTTATGTCCTCCTGAAAACTTAAGGATTAAGATATCTCCTAGAAACTTAGGATTTAAGGTACCTCCTTCTCAGAAATTTAGGACTTGAGTTAGCTTCTCTCGAAAACATAGGTCTTAAGCTAGCTCATCCCGGAAATATAGGGCTTAAGTTAACTCCTCCTAGAAACTTATGACTCAATCTAACTCCTTCCAAAAATTTTGTACTTAAGCTAGCTTCTTCCGGAAACTTAAGGCTTAAGTTAGCTCTTTCCGAAAGCTTATTGCTTAAGGTAGCTCCTTCCGGAAACTCAGGGCTTAAGGTCACACCTTCCAGAAACTTAAGGCTTAAGTTAGCTCCTTCCGAAAACTTAGGACTTAAAATAACTCTTTCCAGAAACTTAGTACTTAAGCTAGCACCTTCCGAAAATTTAGCTCTTAAGCTACCTCATTCCCAATAACTTAAGGCTTAAGATAACTCTTTCCTAGAAACTTAGGGCATGAGCTAACTCCATCCGAAAACGTAGGGCTTAAGCTAACTCCTTCTAAAAACTTAGGTCCTAAGTTAACTCATCTTGAAAACATAAGTCTTACCTAGCTCCTCTCAGAAACTTAGGGCTTAAGCTAATTCATCCCGGAAACTTAGGCTTAAGGTAGCTCTTCCTGGAAACTTAGGGCTTAAGGTAGCTCTTCCCGGAAACTTAGGGCTTAATGTAGCTCTTTCGGAAACTTAGGACTTAAGCTAGCTCCTCCTGGAAACTTAGAGTTTAAGCTAGCTCTTCCGAAAACTTAGGTCTTAAGCTAGCTCCTCCCATAAATTTAAGGCTTAAGGTAGCTCCTTTAAGAATCTTAAGGCTTAAGATATCCCATTCCGGAAACTTAGGACTTAAGTTTTCGGAAACTTAACGCTTAATATAACTTCTTCCGGAAACTTATGGCTTAAAAATAGCTCCTACCGGAAACTTAGGGCTTAAATTAGCTTCTTCTGAAAACTTAGGCCTTAAGATAGGGCCTTCTGGAAACTTAGCCCTTAAGTCAGTTCCTTTCAGAAACTTAGGGCTAAGGTTAGCTCCTCCCAGAAACTTAGCACTTAAGTTAGCTTCTTCTGTAAACTTAGCTCTTAAGCTAGCTCTTCTCAAAAAGTTAACGCTTAAGTTAGCTCCTTCCGGAAACTTAGCACTTAAGATAGCTCCTTCCATAAACTTAGCGCTTAATCTAGTTCCTTTCGGAAACTTAGCGCTTAAATTGTTCCTTCCGGAAACTTAGGAATTAAACTATCTCCTTTCAGGAAACTTAGGATATAAGGTATCTTCTTCTTGAAACTTAGGTCTAAAGTTACTTCCTCCAAAAAAATTAGGGCTTAAGCTACCACCTTCCAGAAACTTAGGGCTTAAGTTAGTTCCTCTCGTAAACTTAGAGCTTAAGAAAGGTTCCGAAAACTTAGGGCTTAGCTACCTCCTTCCGAAAACTTATGACTTAAGCTAGCTCCTCCCGAAAATTTGGAGCTTAAGTAAGCTCCTTCCGGAAACTTAAGACTTAAGCTGGCTAGTCCCGAAAACTTAGAGTTTATGCTAGCTCCTCCCAAAAACTTAGAGCTTAAGCTAGCTCCTCCCAATAACTTAGGGCTTAAGATAACTCCTCTTGGAAACTTAGAACTTAAGATATGTCCTTCCCAAAAACTTAAGGCTTAAGGTTGGCTTAAGTTTGCTCCTTTTGTAAAACTTAGGGCTTAAGGTATCTCCTTCCAGAAACTTAAGACATAAGCTTGTTCCTCCCGAAAGCTTAGTGCTTAAGATAGCTAATCTCGAAAACTTAGGTATTAAGCTAACTCCTCCCGGAAACGTAAGACTTAAGTTAGCTCCTGCAGGAAACTTAGGACTTAAGCTAACTCCTCCCCGAAACATTGGGCGTAATATAGCTCTTCCGGAAACTTCAACGCTTAAGTTAGCTACTTCCGGAAACTTAGGGCTTAAGTTAGATCCTTCTTGAAACTTAGTGCTTAAGTTTGCTCCTTCCAAAAATATAAGGCTTAAGCGAGCTCCTTTCGTAAACTTAGTACTTGAGTTAACTCCTTCTGGAACCTTAGGGCTTAAGATAGCTCTTTCTCGGAAACTTATACCTTAAGCTAGCTCCTTCCGGAAACTTAGTGCTTAAAATAACTTCATCTGGAAACTAATAAACCTAAACCAGAAACTTAAGACTTAATTTAGATCCTTTCGGAAACTTAGAGCTTGACCTCCTTCCTAAAATTCATGCTTTAAGCTAGCTCCTCCCAGAAACTTAAGGCTTAAGTTAGCTTCTCTCGGAAACTTAGGACTTGAGCTAACTTCTTCCGGAAATTTAGGGCTTAAGTTACCTCCTGCCGGAAACGTAACGCTTAAGTTAACTCCTTCTGGAAATTTAGCGCTTAAGCTAGCTTCTCCCGGAAACTTAGTGCTTAAGCTACCTCCTCTCAGAAATTTAAGGCTAAGCTAACTCTTCCCAGAAACTTAGGGCTTAAGATAGCTCCTCCCAGAAACGTAGGACTTAAAGCTGGCTCCTCCCGGAAACATGGGATCAAGCTAGCTCCTCCTTAAAGTTAGGGCTTAAGCTAGCTCCTCCCAAACACTAAGGGCTTAAGTTTGCTACTTTCGAAAACTTAGGGCTTAGGATAGCTCTTTTCAGAATTTAGGACGTAAGCTACTTCTTTACAGAAATTTAGGGCTTAAGTTACCTCCTTCCCGGAAACTTAGGATTTAAGATAACTCTTTCCCAGAAACTTAGGACTTAAGGTAACTCCTTCCGGAAACTTAGGTCTTAAAATAGCTCCTTTGAAAACTTAGGTCTTAACCTAACTCCTCCCGGAAACTTAGGGCTTAAGATAGCTCTCCCGAAAACTGAGGCTTAAGGTAACTCCTCTCAGAAACTTAGGGCTTAAGTAGCTCCTTCTGAAAACTTAGAACTTAAGCTAGCTCCTCCCGAAAATTTAGGGTTTAAGCTAGCTCTTTCGGAAAGTTAAAGATTAAGCTAGCTCCTCCCGGAAACTTAAGACTTAAACTAACTCCTCCAAAAAAGAGCGTAAGAAAACTCCTCTTGAAAACTTAGAGAAACTTAGGGTTTAACTAGCTCTTTTGGAAAGTTAGGGATTAAGCTAACTCCTTCCGTAAACTTACGGCTTAAACTAACTCCTCCCGACAACATAAGCGTAAGACAACTCCTCCCGGAAACTTAGGGCTTAAGATAACTCCTCCCGAAAACATAGGACGTAAAATAACTCCTTTCATAAACTTAACGCTTGAAGCCTTATTGCAACCCCACAACATCCTGTCTTTAGACCTCAACATCGCTAGACCAGGTTGAGACGCACTTCCTTCCATAGAGGAAGATGAGATGTTCCGCCTAGATGTACTACCCTCGTATGCTACCCTAAGACAAAAGATTCTGCCTCCTCACTACCTCATCCACGAAGAGCTACGTGTAGATTGCTTGTCCAAGATAAGCCATGGTCTGAAATAACCATGCGTGTGTTGTTCTCAAAGGTAGACTTCCCCTCCCGTATACTTGACCTAGCATTGTCTAGTTTCATACGTCGCTCTCTTCCCCCCATCCCTCCTATTGTATAGTTTCATGCGCTCCAACTATCAACTATATAATCAAATCCCTCTTTTCGTTCTTGACTCTTTCCTCCGTCCCTTGTCTGCATATAATAGTTAGGTGATTGATTGTGGCCTTGCGAACCCGCCCGAAGGAGAAGGCCCCTGATAGACACGGATCTCACGAGGGTCTAAATTGGTATCTCGCACAAGGCGGAGATAACCGTCGCTGTGGCGACTCTCAAATGAAATCCGTATTCGATCAACAATTAACCCACACTAAGATCAATAAACTAGAAACAATGTGGAGTTAAAATTTATTTTTAACTCTGCACAAATGATGTAAAGGGCAAGTATGCAGAGAGTTCGAACACAGGGAGCAAACAATGTAGCTCAAGCAATTGAATGCTAAAGTGTGTGAGTGTGTGAAGTGTCTACACTAAGCAAGCAAGCAACTACAATTTTTGTGGGTTTTTAATCTTTAATAATTTTTTTAAATTTTTATTTAATTTTTAATTTTGTATTTTGATTTTTAATTTTCTGATTTTTATATTTTATATTTTATATTTTTTTTATTTTCTTTTTCAATGTTGGAAAGTAAAGGCAATATAAGATAAGGCAAGATAAAATATTTATAAAAATGCACAAAAATACTCAAAAATTCAGAACTGAGATGTTTTTGGAATTTTTATGGTTTTCTACTGTTTTTGTGATTTTTGGGGATTTTTCAAGGTGTTTTTGATATTTTTAAAAACTGAAATAGGGCTAAACAGTGGAAATAGGGCTGGCTGTGACAAAAATGAGATTTGAAAATAGCAACCAGTACCAAAAATATTTCACACTATTTTTCTAATAAAGGGAATAAAATAAGGGACAAACAGAAGCTGAGTTTATATTTTTTGGAGTTTTCTTTGATTTTCTATATTTTTTTGAAGTTTTTGAGTGTTTTTGAATTTTTTAGTGTTTTTCTTTTGAGATTTTTAGTGATTTTTGGACTGACACTAAAAGATAATAAAATAGACACTAGGTAATTTTTTTGGAATTTTTAGAGGTGTTTTGATATTTTTTGGTATTTTCTAAGCTAGACAGTGCACAAATAGCAAGTTTTTGATTTTTAATAAATATAAAAATAAAATAAAATCAAAAACTAAATAGGTGGCGTGAAAGTATAGGTGCACAGGAGCTTAAGAATATTTTTGTGGAATTTTTGGACTTAAAATGATATTTCAATTAAATACAACAAGCATCCAAAAATCAAAGGCCTGGCAGGGACCTTTATGCAAATATCTGAAAAGATGGGGGCACGGCTGTAATTTCGCCACAAAAATATATACTGAATTAAGTACTTTCTGGGCTAAAAACCAATACCAAAAGCCGCTAGGGCTTCGATGCAAAATGTCCACCCACGCGCGTGCAATGCACGCGCCTGGGGAGGACCTAAGTGTAATATCAAAAACTACCAGGGACTTCACCACAAATATTACAAAAACTTAATAACGGCAGAGGAAAGTTTTAGTGCTAATAGAATATTACAAAAATGACCGGGGGTTACATGCAAAATACCCAGTCAAAGGCGGGCGATCCGACGGTCCTCCTTCTCCCACTTGCCACGTGGCGGCTCGCGGGCTCACGATAACGCTTCGGACTCCAACGGCCACGATCAGAAGTTGATGATGATCGAACGGCGTGGCGCGTCTTGGATCGAACGGCGGAGAGAGATCTGGGGAGGCCTCACGATCCAACGGAGGAGAGCAACTGACAAAGAACCGGGAAGAACCTCGCCGGGGCGGAGTTCCTCCGGCCTTCTCGTGCCTCCCCGGTGGTCCTAGCCGCTCCAAAATGCTCCCCTGATCCCCTCCGGCGGTCGTCTGCTGTCTGGTGGCGACAAAATGGCCCTTCGTCCACGGGAGCCCTCTCCAGACGACGAGGTCGAAGAAGAAGCTCCAGGTGGTTCCGGCACCTTCAAAAATCGCTCTCCAGGCGACTTCGAGCTCCAGGACCTGCACAAGATGTTAAGGGAGGCAAGGGCAAAATGCCTCGCCTCTCCTAGCAGCAAAAGCGGATGAAAAGCGACGGGGGAGGAGCTCGCCGGAGCTGGCTCCGGCGAGGTGTTCGACGTTGGAATCGGGGGTTTTTACGTGATGGATCAACAAACTAAAAGCTAAAAACCACTCCTAAGACTAACAGCTAGCTAATGAAGAAAAGAAAACGTACCTCAGTGGCCGGAGCCACGAGATCGACCTCACGGCGGCGCAGCCGCCGGAGATGGCTGAGATCGCGCCTGGGCACGCTTGGCACCTCAACGAGGTGCTGGGATCTCCCTCTGTCACCGGGGATCCCAGGCCAATCCTCGGAAGTCTCCACCACTGCCCAAAGACGGGTCCAAAGAGAAAAGGAAGAAGGTGGCTTTGGTTTTGAACGTACTGGATGGGCGAGTTTCGAGGCTTGATCACGGGCGGATGGAGAAGATCTAAGAGGATCTTAGAGGTCGGCGTGAATCTAGGATCTACAGTGGTCAATTTTCAAGAAGGAGTCGGCCTCCCTCGAGCAACGCCTTGATGGCGAAAAAATCGAGAAAAGCGGGGGTCACGGGTGCCTGACAAGGGCCACAGGGCTAGGGCCAGGGAGTTGACCCGAGGTCAACTCCCCAAGCCACCTGGTTGGTCCACGTGGACCAACCAGGAAAAAGCCCCGGAAAATGTTTTATTAAATCATTTAAAAATAGAAATAGGTTGAATTAAATTATGATTATAAAATAAAAAATGTTTAATTTTTTATGTAGTATTTTATTCCGATTTTTATTTATTTTTATAACTTATATTTTTACAAGTTACATTTTTAACCCTATATAGGTATATTACCTATGTATTTTGATATTTTTATTTTTATTTTGGTATTTTCAATTTTATTCTTTTTGTTTACTATTTTCAAAAATTATAAAATACTTTTAGATACATACATCTATTTTTCTTTTATTTTTCTGATATGTTTTGTGTATTTAATAAAATACAAGTAGTAATATTATAGGTATGTGTATAGGTATTATACCTGGTAATGTATATACAAGTATTTTTATTTACATTTTTATTCTGATTTTAATGTACATAATTATTATAAGTAATATTTACAAAAATTATAAAAATATAAAATTGTAAAAATAATAAATAAATAATAAATTGAATATTTTAATATGTACAAGTATACAATAGGGGTCCAAAAGCCAACTTTCAAACCGTAGCTCCGCCAAATGCGAAACCACCGCCATTGGATAGTTTACTTTATTCTATATACAATTAAAGGTGAGTTTGATGCATTTGGAGTTGTCGTTTGTGAGATACGGGTCTGGGAAGTTGGAATTTTGGATTCTTATTCAGAATATATCTTTTTGTCTGTACATTCTTTTTCTGTGAAATCAATTTTGTCTTTTTCTTTATGAAATTATCTACAACTTTCATGTACAAAGTTTCTTTATTTGATGTATAAAAAGTGGAACCAAAAATAGGTCCCAAAATGAATAAGGAATGAATAAAAAGTATAGGTGTTTTATCTGTGTTTCTGACCTTATCTCCCCCTACTTTATTCCTTGTCGACCTATTCATCAAGATGCCTAGGTCTCGGGGGTTTTGGGTCATAAAATATTTACAATATTTTATTCTTTTTCTTTTCTTTATTTATTCTATAATTTTGGCCTTAATTACAGTAATTCACACACTGATATGATGCACATGCATGGATGCTAAGATGATGGTTTTAATGCTATTTACAGGCATTTGCTAGGGTTTTTGGTGCCAAAATGATAGAATAAAGATGATGAAATGTGGATTCATCATCCCCCTATACTTTACCTTTGCTAGTCCCTAGCAAACACTTATGCAATAAGTGCAAAAAGAAAAGAAAGAAAAGAAAAAGAAGAAGTTGGATTTTATTCGATTATCAAACTTGTCTTCACAAAATCAAAGTTTGGAGCTTAAGTCGGACCTCTGGAAATTTAGTGCGGGCGGAACCTTAGTGAGAACCGTGTTTGAAATCCAACAGTCCTTGAGAATCCCAAAACTCTGCTCAAGTCTCCTCAATAGCCAGGTCAGAGATATCTCAATTCATACGCAAACTCTTACGACTATGAATCGGACTTGTACAGTGTAAGTGATGGTGGCTCTCCCCAACTAGAATGACAAAGAAACTGACTTCTCCAGTACGACAACCCAATGATTCCCCAATCCAGCAACTCCATCCTCGAGGAGCGGGGTATTCCCTTCTAAGTTCAAGTGGCAACCAGCTCAAGAGGAGGGGGTGAAGAGAAGAATGGACGGTAGCCAGTGTAGCTACCAATCCTTGGATGCAAGACCAGTGTAGTCAAGTCATCCTGCTGCAGGCTCACATATTTGACTTTGGAACTCAAGCTTGCTTATTGACTTTGTACATACTTGCAGGCTTTTTATTTTTGTACATGCCTGAACTTTTTTTTTTTTGAATACTATATACAGCAGCATTTACATAAGGAGTTTTTCCTCTTGAGCCAGTGGACTATCCCTCTTTTGAAGCTTTATCGCAACCCACAGCCTCCTGTCTTTAGACTTCCTAATCACTGGACGGGTTGGGGTGCACTTCCCTCCCTAGAGGAGGACAAATGTTTCCACTTGTGTGCGTCTCATACCGGCAAATCCAATCCCCTCACCACTCCAACTGAGTTGAGCCATGTGAAAGGTGCAGGTGTCCAAGTTAGGTCATTATCAACAAGAATCGTGCGTGTGCTCCGAAATACTCTACTTAGGCAGTCAAGAATCCATTGAACCAAGTCCCGTGATCCTCAAAGAATTAAGTCAACTAGACCTGAAGTACCTCAAACCCAGTTCCTATAAGGTTCCTGTTATTAGGTAGATTTTAAGGTCTAATCAAGCTCCAATCTCCGGATTTTACTTAGACTCGTTCAACTATCAAACTCAATCCGAAAAATGCTCATGCTATGCAATGCAAGGCAGAAAATGTTTTTGTGATGCAATTTTCAAGATTTTGAACTTTTTATGGGTTTTTGAAAAGATGATGCATGCAAGTGCAGATGCAATTTTTTGTATTTTTATTTTTTATTATTTTTTTTTTCAAAAAGATTTTTCAAATGTTTTTGGATTTTAATTTTGCAAATGTTTTTGGGAATTTTTTGAAAACAAAAAGTTTTTGGCTGAAAAATAGGTTAAAAATATGTACACGGGAGTGATTCTTATATATACAAGAAGTAGATTTTAAGAATTTACAGGGTAAGTGATCAATTTTATACATATATATAAGTAGTGGATTTTGGTGTGATGTGTATATTCCTCAAACTCTTTTGAAAACACTTTACACACAATTTTTGAAAACTATAGTCCAAAATAGTTTTTACAAATATTTCACACACATTTGAAAATCATTTTGCAAAGGCTTTTCAAACAGTATATATAGGTTTTTCAAATCATTTTTGCAACCATTTTTCAAACCATTTGCAAATCATTTTTCAAACATTTTTTATTTCACACAAAGAAAATAAGTTTTACAAACCACACATTTTTCACAGGTTGAAAACATGTAACAAAATATTTTCAAAATAGTTTTCAATAGATGTACACAAAGATTTTCAAACTATTTTTCAAACATTTTGCAAAAACATTTTCACCTGATTTATTAATCAGTAAATATAAAAAAAAGAATTTGAGGAATAACCACATCTTTTTATTAAGGATTTTTAATGAATTTTTAAAGAATTATTAGCCATATTATTAGGAAAATACGAAAGTACGAGTTATGGCTAAAGTATATACGTAGTATATACGACCCCCCTATACTTAGCTTGAGCTATGTCCTCATAGATCGGAGAGAAAAGAGAAGACATAACTCGTACTAAGTATAGGAAAATCTAAAGAATAAAGGAATGAAGTAATGAATCAATGAATGAGAAGTTGACCGTCCCCCCTATACTTAGGATCAAATAATCCTAAGTATAGCAGACTGTACACAAAGCAGGGAGGGTCAAGGGTGGGAATGAACAGATCGTACTCAGGTTGTCTCTCCCTATACTTAGGGTAAGATATCCCTAAGTATAGACAAGAAGAGGAGACAATAGAGAGGATCGAAAAGAATAGATGAACTCGGGGTGCACGCCCCCCTATACTTAGGACAAAGTACGTCCTAAGTATGGAAAACTGTCTACAAGGGCGGCACCTTTTCGGTAGATAAAGAGGATAGAAAAGGAAAAGAAGAAAAGAAGAAAATAAGAAAAGAAACGAAGATGGAAGAAGAGATCATGAGGATGTACACATCACTCCCCCTATACTTAGGGTAAAAGAAGCCCTAAGTATAGGCAACAACAGGAGTGATGACGCTGACAAAGAAAGAACACTCAACTTGTCTACCCCTCCTATACTTAGGACAAAGTACGTCCTAGGCAAGGCAAACACGAGAAATGGGTAGACAAGCAAAAACGGGAGATGGAAGGAGTCACAAGAGAGAATCTACAACATAAATGGGTGATCGTCAGAAGGTGGAAAGCAAACCTTCTTGCGGGACCGCTGAGGGATAGATCGGATATGGTGTATGTCGACATCGGGGTCCACAGTGGACGGAGACCGATCAGGGTCGACACGGTGAAGGCCCTCAGTGGAATCAAAACGGAAAGGGACGAACTGGTCAATGGAAGCAGTATGGCTCGGCTCTCCCTTGGTGGTCTTATGGTGTGAAGGCGCAGACTGGTGAGTGGAAGAAGTACGACTAGGTCCGGCCTTGGAAGTCTCGCCGATATCAAAGTGAAATGGGACAAACTCATCATCCTCAGAAGAAGTGTAATCGGAGTCGTCCTGCGAGTCCTCGTCTAGGTCAAAATCAAAATGAACGAAATCATCTGTGGAAGTATACGAACTCAGATCGTCCTCAAGATTCTCACCTGAATCCTTGTCTTCAGCAAGAGGTCTGAATTTATCAAAATAAATAGCAGCATCATAACCGACCTCAATCATCTTGACCTGTGAAGGGCCAGGAACGGATTTATCAGTGGAAGTAGTCAAACTAGGTCCGTCCTGTCTAGTCTTACCTGGGTCATTTGTTGCCTTAGGAGGTCTCTCAAAGTAATGGGCAACATCATAAGCATCCTCAATTATCTTGGTGTCTGCCCCCTGATCAAATGGTTCAATCACATAAATACTCTGGATCTCATCAACACATCGCCACACACCAGGAGGAGGATCAGTGAGGTCCATGCTTTCCGACTTCCTCCCCTTTCGGGGGATCCGTCGGGTCTCATCAATGGTCGCTAAGGAAGTATCTCTAGTATCATCAGGTTTGTCACAGGCCTCAGAGTCAGCTATGATCGGTGAAGGTGCATCAGGTGCAGGTCTCTGGTCAACTGTGGGTACGGTGATCGACACTTCGTTCCCGTCAACAGGACGGAAGCGAACCTCTCCTGATCCATAATCAATAACGACCCTCGCAGAGGCGAGGAATGGTCGTCCCAGGATGATTGGAGATGGCTCTCCTGTGGAGTTCTCCATGGGCAACACGACAAAATCAACATGGTGGCTCGTGCCCTGAATAGAAATGACGGCGTTTTCAAGGATACCCTTCGGCCTCTTGATAGATCCATCAGCAAATTGAACGATCATCCTGGTCTTCTTGAGAGGCCCTAAGTGAAGAGACTGTACCAGCGAGAAGGGTAATATGCTAATAGAAGCACCGCCGTCTAGGAGAGTGCGATCACAAGTATGGTCAGAGATGGTGCCAGTGATGAAAGGTGTAGCTGTGTTCTTCCTCTTGGGAATGGGACGGTGTGTGATGGCGAGGGCAGTGGCCATGGTCAGAATGTGACGCTCAGATCTGCTCCTCCGCTTTCTCTTCTTGGGAAGAGGAGAAGATAATTGGGTCATGGCCTGCTGAAGTGGGGCACGGATAATCTCATAAATAGTAGCCACCACTTCGGGTTCAGATAACATTTTTTTGAATTTTTGGACTTCCTCCATACAAGGGAGGGAGTCGGAATCAGCATATACACGAGGCATGCCAAGAGCAGTCTGTACAGCGGCATCCTCGGGGTCAAAGGTGGGACTGGATGTGAATGGGTGTGTGGTCCAAGGTTCTGCCAAGTGGACTCTCTCCTCAAAATCTTGATCAACCAAGTGTCTCCCGAAATCTTTTTGGATTTTTGAATTTTTCTCATGTTTTTGTATTTTGGGCGATTACAAGCTCCCATGATTCTTCACAAGTAAAGTTGTATCCTCGATGAAAAGAGCACTAGTCCGATATTCTCTCAAAGTGTCAAGATTTTCCTTCATCAAATTGATGTGCTCTAGCATTAGGTTTATGACAGCACTCATGGAGGTCGTGAGAGGTGACTCCCACAGGTCAGACTCGGGTGGATGTGGACGTGGAGGCGGATAATATACAGGTGGAGGTGAAGGTGGGTGAAAGCCCGAGGTCTGATACTGTGGCTGAGGCGGATATGTACAAAAATAAGAAAAAATAGGAGGAGGGTCCTCCTGATAAAAGGGAGGTGGATCGGCTGGAGCGAGCGAGGGGTCCGCAAAGTCCAGATAAAATGCACTCCAGGGATCCATCTCGAAAACAAAAGAAGTGATTCGGGGGAGCACGAAGGTCAAGTCAAAAGAGTGAGGGAAAAAGGCGCAAATGCGCAGAGATGATCTAGGACACACACGCAACAATCACAAGCAAAAATGAAAAACAAGTCAAACCCTCAATTCACCTACTCAACTCGGTAGAGACCGCAAAGAGCGGTCTTTTTATCTTGTCTGTTTTAGAGTTAGGTGAGAAGTCAAAATATTGCGCAAACACTTAGGGGGCTGAATATGGGATTTGGGCTCTAACCTTAGTGTGTGCGTGAGCAAGTAAAAGCGAAGACAATGAGGGGATTACTCGCCCCAAGACAAGATTTTTCTTTTTGATCAGTTTTAGGGTCAAGTAATATTAGCAGTCCCAATTTTATGGATTATCACTTTTTTTGGATTTTTAGTGAGTAATGCACGAGCCTAACGAGGATTCAATTTCACTTAGCACCTAGGTGATCAAAATCAGAGGGAGAGGCGGAAAAGCAATGCAAGCGGCAATCGATGATGTATGCTAAAGAGAAATGCTCACCTTGCCTCCAGCACTCTTCATGCAAGGATGCTCAGCAGAATTGAAACCTATCTATATGCAAATGCAAAGCCGATGAAATCGCCCTAAATTCAAGAATTGCTATTAGCGTGAAGCACCACAAGCCGACCACCGATCCTCAACCCTAATGTCCGGTCTAGGCTCACCCCTCCTCTGCTCAACAAATTGAGGGTAGGAGAAAGCGCTTTGCGGGGAGAGCTCGCGGCGCGACGGGTTGAAGGTGATGATCAACTGTTTAGAATTTGACTAAGTCCAAAACGAAACTATAGGCACATGTAAGGGTGATTAATGTGTTTGGACCTAATCTATCGCAAGCAATCCTAAAAGCTAAGGGCTCAATCACACAAAAGAAATAAAAATCGAAAAACAAAAAAAAATAAAAGAAATGCGAAGAAAACCGTAAAAGCAGTGGTGAGCCCCCAGGTGAACAGACACCTGGAAGTTAGGCTCAAGAGAGTCCAAGTCCGATGTACCTGTATTATTACAATAATAGTGGTCTCTCTCTCTCTCACTTAAATTACAAACTAAATACAAGAGAATAAAGAGCTAGAACTGGCTTCAAAATTCTCTCCTAGCCTGCCTTCGTGCAAAGTTTAGTCGCCTCACGTGGGTGCGTAGGGGCTCCTGGAGTAGAGCTCCTCCCTCGATCCGCGTTCCTCGCAAGAAGTCAAACAAGAGAGAGGTTAGACAATTCAAACAAGAAATATCAAAAATAAAGAAAATAAAACAAGCAGAAATAAAAGCCGCAAAGGTAGACAAATAATCACAACACAAAACAAAAACTCGAACTACGCGCTGTTGCTCCCCGGCAACGGCGCCATTTGATGAAGGCGGATCTCACGAGGGTCTAAATTGGTATCTCGCACAAGGCGGAGATAACCGTCGCTGTGGCGACTCTCAAATGAAATCCGTATTCGATCAACAATTAACCCACACTAAGATCAATAAACTAGAAACAATGTGGAGTTAAAATTTATTTTTAACTCTGCACAAATGATGTAAAGGGCAAGTATGCAGAGAGTTCGAACACAGGGAGCAAACAGTGTAGCTCAAGCAATTGAATGCTAAAGTGTGTGAGTGTGTGAAGTGTCTACACTAAGCAAGCAAGCAACTACAATTTTTGTGGGTTTTTAATCTTTAATAATTTTTTTAAATTTTTATTTAATTTTTAATTTTGTATTTTGATTTTTAATTTTCTGATTTTTATATTTTATATTTTATATTTTTTTTATTTTCTTTTTCAATGTTGGAAAGTAAAGGCAATATAAGATAAGGCAAGATAAAATATTTATAAAAATGCACAAAAATACTCAAAAATTCAGAACTGAGATGTTTTTGGAATTTTTATGGTTTTCTACTGTTTTTGTGATTTTTGGGGATTTTTCAAGGTGTTTTTGATATTTTTAAAAACTGAAATAGGGCTAAACAGTGGAAATAGGGCTGGCTGTGACAAAAATGAGATTTGAAAATAGCAACCAGTACCAAAAATATTTCACACTATTTTTCTAATAAAGGGAATAAAATAAGGGACAAACAGAAGCTGAGTTTATATTTTTTGGAGTTTTCTTTGATTTTCTATATTTTTTTGAAGTTTTTGAGTGTTTTTGAATTTTTTAGTGTTTTTCTTTTGAGATTTTTAGTGATTTTTGGACTGACACTAAAAGATAATAAAATAGACACTAGGTAATTTTTTTGGAATTTTTAGAGGTGTTTTGATATTTTTTTGGTATTTTCTAAGCTAGACAGTGCACAAATAGCAAGTTTTTGATTTTTAATAAATATAAAAATAAAATAAAATCAAAAACTAAATAGGTGGCGTGAAAGTATAGGTGCACAGGAGTTTAAGAATATTTTTGTGGAATTTTTGGACTTAAAATGATATTTCAATTAAATACAACAAGCATCCAAAAATCAAAGGCCTGGCAGGGACCTTTATGCAAATATCTGAAAAGATGGGGGCACGGCTGTAATTTCGCCACAAAAATATATATTGAATTAAGTACTTTCTGGGCTAAAAACCAATACCAAAAGCCGCTAGGGCTTCGATGCAAAATGTCCACCCACGCGCGTGCAATGCACGCGCCTGGGGAGGACCTAAGTGTAATATCAAAAACTACCAGGGACTTCACCACAAATATTACAAAAACTTAATAACGGCAGAGGAAAGTTTTAGTGCTAATAGAATATTACAAAAATGACCGGGGGTTACATGCAAAATACCCAGTCAAAGGCGGGCGATCCGACGGTCCTCCTTCTCCCACTTGCCACGTGGCGGCTCGCGGGCTCACGATAACGCTTCGGACTCCAACGGCCACGATCAGAAGTTGATGATGATCGAACGGCGTGGCGCGTCTTGGATCGAACGGCGGAGAGAGATCTGGGGAGGCCTCACGATCCAACGGAGGAGAGCAACTGACAAAGAACCGGGAAGAACCTCGCCGGGGCGGAGTTCCTCCGGCCTTCTCGTGCCTCCCCGGTGGTCCTAGCCGCTCCAAAATGCTCCCCTGATCCCCTCCGGCGGTCGTCTGCTGTCTGGTGGCGACAAAATGGCCCTTCGTCCACGGGAGCCCTCTCCAGACGACGAGGTCGAAGAAGAAGCTCCAGGTGGTTCCGGCACCTTCAAAAATCGCTCTCCAGGCGACTTCGAGCTCCAGGACCTGCACAAGATGTTAAGGGAGGCAAGGGCAAAATGCCTCGCCTCTCCTAGCAGCAAAAGCGGATGAAAAGCGACGGGGGAGGAGTTCGCCGGAGCTGGCTCCGGCGAGGTGTTCGACGTTGGAATCGGGGGTTTTTACGTGATGGATCAACAAACTAAAAGCTAAAAACCACTCCTAAGACTAACAGCTAGCTAATGAAGAAAAGAAAACGTACCTCAGTGGCCGGAGCCACGAGATCGACCTCACGGCGGCGCAGCCGCCGGAGATGGCTGAGATCGCGCCTGGGCACGCTTGGCACCTCAACGAGGTGCTGGGATCTCCCTCTGTCACCGGGGATCCCAGGCCAATCCTCGGAAGTCTCCACCACTGCCCAAAGACGGGTCCAAAGAGAAAAGGAAGAAGGTGGCTTTGGTTTTGAACGTGCTGGATGGGCGAGTTTCGAGGCTTGATCACGGGCGGATGGAGAAGATCTAAGAGGATCTTAGAGGTCGGCGTGAATCTAGGATCTACAGTGGTCAATTTTCAAGAAGGAGTCGGCCTCCCTCGAGCAACGCCTTGATGGCGAAAAAATCGAGAAAAGCGGGGGTCACGGGTGCCTGACAAGGGCCACAGGGCTAGGGCCAGGGAGTTGACCCGAGGTCAACTCCCCAAGCCACCTGGTTGGTCCACGTGGACCAACCAGGAAAAAGCCCCGGAAAATGTTTTATTAAATCATTTAAAAATAGAAATAGGTTGAATTAAATTATGATTATAAAATAAAAAATGTTTAATTTTTTATGTAGTATTTTATTCCGATTTTTATTTATTTTTATAACTTATATTTTTACAAGTTACATTTTTAACCCTATATAGGTATATTACCTATGTATTTTGATATTTTTATTTTTATTTTGGTATTTTCAATTTTATTCTTTTTGTTTACTATTTTCAAAAATTATAAAATACTTTTAGATACATACATCTATTTTTCTTTTATTTTTCTGATATGTTTTGTGTATTTAATAAAATACAAGTAGTAATATTATAGGTATGTGTATAGGTATTATACCTGGTAATGTATATACAAGTATTTTTATTTACATTTTTATTCTGATTTTAATGTACATAATTATTATAAGTAATATTTACAAAAATTATAAAAATATGAAATTGTAAAAATAATAAATAAATAATAAATTGAATATTTTAATATGTACAAGTATACAATAGGGGTCCAAAAGCCAACTTTCAAACCGTAGCTCCGCCAAATGCGAAACCACCGCCATTGGATAGATTATTTTATTCTATATACAATTAAAGTGAGTTTGATGCATTTGGAGTTGTCGTTTGTGAGATACGGGTCTGGGAAGTTGGAATTTTGGATTCTTATTCAGACTATATCTTTTTGTCTGTACATTCTTTTTCTGTGAAATCAATTTTGTCTTTTTCTTTATGAAATTATCTACAACTTTCATGTACAAAGTTTCTTTATTTGATGTATAAAAAGTGGAACCAAAAATAGGCCCCAAAATGAATAAGGAATGAATAAAAAGTATAGGTGTTTTATCTGTGTTTCTGACCTTATCTCCCCCTACTTTATTCCTTGTCGACCTATTCATCAAGATGCCTAGGTCTCAGGGGTTTTGGGTCATAAAATATTTACAATATTTTATTCCTTTTCTTTTCTTTATTTATTCTATAATTTTGGCCTTAATTACAGTAATTCACACACTGATATGATGCACATGCATGGATGCTAAGATGATGGTTTTAATGCTATTTACAGGCATTTGCTAGGGTTTTTGGTGCCAAAATGATAGAATAAAGATGATGAAATGTGGATTCATCAGCCCCGCTCGAAGCTCCAAGGCCAATACTCGACTGGTTTTGCTCTTTTCTCTTATCAAATCAAAGAATCCGTGTGATCTAGTTGCGGTAGGACTCGAGGGCCCAATCTCTTCTAGTCTTCAGCCTTGCCTTCATTCTTAGTCCAGATCATCACTCAAGCAAGCAGCCAGAACAAAGTTCTTTCAGTCTCTTTACCAAACCGTTAGAAAACAAGGTAGGTGACAAATTCATAAAGGGTTTCCACCACCTTCCTTGGGTGTCTTGGAGTTGAGCCCTTGATTCAGGGAAAAGTCGTTGAATTCTACTTAGACTAATCAAGATGGCATGTGAACATAGTCTTATGGACTCAAAGAATTAAGTCACTAGGACCTGAAAAGTCTTAACTCCATTTCTTATAAGGTTCCTCTGAAATTAAGTGGATTAAGGCTCAACTAAGCTCCATTCTTCAATTTTATTCCATATATAGTTTAAATGTCAATACTATCCTGAAAAATGCACATGTAAATGCAAGAAAATAAGTACAATGCAAAGAATTTTTTTTTTGAAAAAAATGGTGTACACGTGAAAAGAACAATTTTTAAAAACATTTTTCTAATTTTGAACTTTTTATGGATTTTTTGGAGAAAAATGCAGATGTAAAAGGAAAGTTTTTTATGCAAGTTTTTATAGATTTTTGGTTTTGTAGTTCTTTTAAAGGAAAAAGAGTTAGTAAAATATATACAAGTATATGCATTTTTTTGTTTTTGTTTTTTTTTATTTTGTTGTTTTTGTTTGTTTTTTTGTTGTTTTTGTTTTTTTGTGTGTTTTTTTGTTTGTGTTTTTTTGGTTTGCTGTTGTTTTTTTTGTTTTTTTTTTGTTTTTTACACATGTGGATTTTACAAATTTATATACATATCCTCCAAAATAATTATCTTAAAAAGTACGAGTTATGTCTAAATTATATATACAATATATACGACACCCCCCATACTTAGCTCGAACTATGTCCTTATAGTGATCAGAATGCGACAAAGGAAGACATAACTCGTGTTAAGTATAGAGAAGTGAAAAGACTCCTATGCTACAACGACTCAAAGAAAAGATAAAAAGAAGAGAAGTTGGTGATCCCCCCCTACTTAAGATCAAGTAATCCTCAGTATAGTAGAGTGTACAAAAGGGGAGAATCGATGACGAGAATGTACAGACTCAAAAATAAAAAGACGATGTGAACAACATCACCCCCTATACTTAAGGTAGAGTATCCCTAAGTATTAGTAACAACAAGAGTGATGAACAAGACGAATATGAACAACACAAATCATTCACCCCCCATACTTAGGATAAAGCAAATCCTAAGTATAGCATATATACACACACGGAAAAGGGGTGAATGATAAAATGGAAGAAGAAAGAGTGAAACGAAAGGATATACAAAAGGAGTGGATGTACAAAGGTCAAGAAGGTAAAAGACGAACCTTCTTGCGGGACCGCTGAGGTATGGAATTGACAAGATGTAGGTTGATAATGGGACTATCATTAGATATGAACTGATCAGGATTGACCAAGAATGTATCCTCAACAGTCTCAGAGTGTGCAAGCACGAATCGGTTATTGGAAGTAGTGTGGTCATGTCATGCCTGAGAAGTTTCGCAAACATCAAAGTAAAATGGCTCGAAATCATTATCAGAAAAGTAAGATCATTTCACCTGACGAGCCTCTACTGGATCATCATCTTTATCAAAAGGCCCAAATTCCTTATAAAAACAATCAAATCAAATTTGTCTTGATCGGTTTCATCTGAATCAGGGTGAATAGGAACAGACTCATCAGTGAGAGTAGTCAAATTATGTCCGTCCTGTCAAGTCTCAGATTTCTGCCTTCTGCTCTAGGGTGTCTATCGTGTAAATCCTACGGATTTCGTCAATGCATCGCCACGTACCAGAAGGGTAACTCCAAGGTCTATGCTTTCTGATTCTTCCTCCTTGAAGAGGAATTCCTGGGTTTCATTATCATCCAACATATAACAAGAATCTCTGATATTATCCTTGAGGTCAAATTTCTTGGGGTCGACTAATACGGGCAGGCTCTCATAGGATGCAGGTCTGTGGTCAATAGTGGGTGTAGTGATCAACACATCTCTCCATGTATCAGAACGGAAGCAAATCTCTCCTGATCCATAATCAGTAACGGCTCCTACAGAGGCGAGGAAAGGTCGTCCCAAGATGATTGGAGGGTGCTCCATAGGGGTGGACGTCTCCATGGTCAACACGACAAAATCCGAAGTGAAATTCATGCCCTGAATAAGAATGACAGCGTGTTCTAGAATACCCTTCGGCCTCTTGATAGATCCATCAGTAAATTAAACTATCATCCTGGTTTTCTTGAGAGGCCCAAGATGAAGAGAATGTATAATAGAGAAGGGTATTATATTGATTGATGAACCACTGTCAAGGAGAGTGTTATCACAAGAATGCTCAGAAATTGAGCAGCTCACAAGAGGTATGGTAGTGTTCCCTTACTTAAAATATAGATGGTCAGAGATGGTGTAAGCAATGGCCATGGTCAAGATATGATGCTCAGATCTTCTTCTTTGCTTTCTCTTCTTGTGTTAAGGAGTAGATAAATCTGTCATGGCATGTTGAAGTGGGGCTTTAATGATCTCGTAAAGGGTGGCTACCACTTCAGGTTTTATCAACATTTTTTTGAATTTTTAGACCTCCTCCATACAAGGAAGGAGATCGGAATCAACATATGTACGAGGATTTCCAATAGCAGTCTGTATAGTGGAATCCTCAGGGTCAAAGTTGGGACATGTGGTGGATAGATGTGTGGGTAAATGATCGGACATTTGGGTCCTCTCCTCACAAAATGAATCAACAATGTGTCTCCCAGAATTTTTTTGAATTTTTAAATTTTTCTCATTTTTTTGTATTTTGGGAGATTGCAAGCTCTCATGATTATCCTCAAGTGATTCCATATCCTCAAATAGTGGAGCAGCATTTTTGTTCGTATTTATGTTAAATAGATTGCTAATCTTCAAATTCATATGCTCCATCATCTTGTTCAGTGTCTCAAGTGTGGAAATCATGAAAGGTGACTCCAAGATCCCAGGATCGGTGGGTTGAAAGAGAGTGGATGAAAATCATCGTCCGATTCTTGAAATAATGGGTTAAGCGGATATGCACAAAAAATTAGGAGGAAAATCCTCCTGAAAAAAGGAAGGTGGATCGTCTGGAGAGTGCGAGAAGTCCGCGAAGATCAGATTAAAATATCTCCAGTCGGCCATCTCCGAAACAAAAGACGGGATCGGGAGAGCACGAGGGTCAAGTCAAAAGATATGGAGAAAAAGGCGCAAATGCATAGAAGAATCGAGTATGCACACAAGAAATCAAACACAATACAAACCCCCATTTCACCAACTCAACTCAGTGTGAAGACCGTGAAGGTTCGGTCAATTATCTTGTCGATTTTAGAGTTTGGTGAGAATGCAATCTATCAGAGCGGTTAAAACGAGCTGTTAGGAACCCGAATGCTCTCAGGAGACTAGCCTAATCCCAAATTTAGATATTTCCCAGCCCGTATGAATTGCGGACCATTTACTGACTACCCAATCAATTCAATCGGTTAAGGACGTCACGGGCCCCTTTACCGGCTACCGGAGAGATCCTCACTGGAGAACGACTAACCCAAGATAGTAGTCTGAAAAGAGTTCGGGCGTGGTTCTATCCTAGTGTGCGGTCACTCTCTCGCTACATACAAACCAAACAATGAGGGGGTTACTCTCCCCAAAACAATGATTTTTCCTTGTATTTATTTTAGGGTCGAGTTTTCTTTAGCAGTCCCGCAATTTAGGCAGTTGTCACTTGGTCAAAATATTTTCAAAGAATCGCCTACCGAGTGTCCAATTTCCTTTTTAACTTATGTGAGTGAAAACAAGGAATGAGATCGGAAATGTCAATGCGCGATTAAAAACAATGATGTATGCCGGGGTTAGAGATGCGTACCTTGTCGCCAGCACTCTACATGCAAGTGGTCCACGCAGAATTTAAATACAGAAAAGTAAAGTATCATATATGATGCAAGTGAACCGTCCTAGGTGATAGCTTCTATTAGCAGGAAAGAACAAGTTAATTTGACTAAGTCCAAATTACGATCTACTTTATAGGTACAAAAATTCTTGTGTATGGTGTTTGGACCTAATTAATTATCTAACTCAAGCAAATTAATTAAAGCAATCAATAGGTAGCTCACGAAATCCCGGAAAACAAAGAAAAATAAGGCGATGAAAACAAAATCGGTGAGGTCCCCCAAGTGCACCGGCACTTGATGAAACAGTCCCCGCAACAAATGAATGTTCGTTTACAAGAGTTCAAATGCTAGAAAATCTCTCTCTCTCTCTCTCTCTCTCTCTCTTCGTCTCCTTCACTTCTTCTTCTCCTCTTCTCATGCTATCCTGTGGCTCGGTGAAGAATTAAGTCACCTCCACGTCGCTTGGGTGTATCAGCTCTCCTAGGATCACCTCCATCGCTCCGCAGGCTCTCGCAAGAAAAAGAAAAGAGAATGTGTAAGAAACACAATTATCAAATATGAGAAAGAAAAGAATGAAACAAATGTAGTGAATATGAACAATGGAATAATGTGGTAAAAATATAAACAGATATGGACAACCGAGAATAACAGGTTAAAAGAGAAACCTAACTACCCTCGCCGTGCCTCCCTGGCAACGACGCCATTTTGTTGCCATGATACCTTTGAGGATTGATAATTATGATATAGTGTTGTTGTTATCCCAAAAAATCCCGTGACAAACAAACAAATTTTTTTCTTCTCAAGCTGCAAAATTAACTTAAAGCGAATAATGAAGTAAGAGAAGTATTTTTTGCTACTTATTTACCTGTATAGCGGATAGGATCGAACTCAAGGAGGCTACAATTCCCGAGGGTTATTCAAATAATCGATGAGAATCAATTAAGATAAAAGTAGGAATCTCAAAGGCAAACTATCATTATTTTTTATGGAATTTTTATCTTTTTTATTTCTATTTTTTATTTTCTGATTTTTGAATTTTTAGTGACTTATTTTTGCATTTTTTTCAAATAAAGAACAATATGCACAAAAGAAGAACTACGCACATCGAACTATTTTTTTTATTTTTTTAGTTATATCAAAAATGCTCAGAAAATCTAAAGAAAATATTTTTGGGTTTTAAAGATTTTGAAATATTTTTAAGATTTTTTGTGGAATTTTCAGATGTTTTCATATTTTTAAAAATCAAATAATGACAAAGATGAGAAATAGTGCACATCTTAGAGTAATTTACAACTTAAAAATATTTTAAGTATCCAAAACTCCTTGCAATTATTTTTATGATGAAATAGGGACAATTATCTACAAAGTCGGACTTAAATCACGCTTTTTCGATTTTTGTAAATTTTTTTATGATTTTTATAAGATTTTTAGTATATTTCAATTGTTTTAAATTTTATAAATAGTTAATGCATGATATTTGGATAGAAATTAAAAGACAATGAAATACAATTACCTAATCTTTCGGAATTTTTGGAGTATTATTCGAATTTTTATGAATTTTTGAATTTTTGAAAGAGAAAAAGACACTTTTTTATTTTTAAATAATAATAAATGATGATAAAATACAATCAAAAAATTATGCTAAAAAGATAAGCACATCAGAAGCATAGCTTGATTTTTGGGAGATTTATTGACCAAAGAAACATTTATTTCAATAAGAAATGCTAGCAAAATAAAGGTCCGGAAACATAGGGACTAAAATGTAAATAGTTCTTATTTTTGCATTAACTAAATAAAAAATAAATGGAAGGTAAGAAATGCAAATTACCTAGAAATGCACGTACATATCACGTGATAGGTTGGACAGCGGTTCTTTTGTGCAATTTTAAAAACCTCTGGTGGCTACTTTGCAAATTTTCCAATTTTTTTTCTTTTCTTTAATCCCTAGGGTTCCCAGTCTCTTTGTCTTCGTTTCAAGCACAGGGGGTGCCAAGATTGGACGACACCCCTCCCTTCCTCTTCCTCAAGAAGGGGCGCTAGAGGGGTTGCCACCGCCGGAGGTTTCGGCGGGTCGGAGGGCGTCGGAGGATGGCTGGGCGTACGAAGGGCACGGTCGCTCGGGCTGCGTGATGGATATGTGATTCATCACTCTAAAAGTTGAAAATAGAGCTTTGTTCCCGAGTAAATAGCAGCATATTTCCCCTTATCTTGCATAATTAGCATTCATACATGCAAGCATAATATCTGCATTTTAGCATCCATATTTGCATTAAATAAGAAGCCAAATTTCACTTGTAAATATTCACCTGTATATTAGCTAGAATACTCCATTTGTATATATTTTGTACTAACACTAAATATATATTACTAACACTAAATAAAGAAAAATATCAAAAAAATACTAACTTGTAAAATTGACCAATAAAACCCCAAATCCAAGTTTGGAACTAGGAACCTTAAAATGTGCATATCTCTCTCATACAACCTCAGAATTAGGTCTACTCACTTTTAAAGTAATATACATTCAAAGACCTTCAAAACAAGATTAATTTCATTAAAATCGGAGCTCGTATGCAAAACTTGGGTTTTGGGCCCCTTTTGTATATTATATATATTGACCGTTTTGCCCTTCATTTTATCCTTTTATTTTCTTAATTATTAAAATCCAAAAAAATAGATTAAGTTGTAAATATTCTTTTTACATTTTCTCTATTTTTATTTTGATTTTTCTCTTTTTAAAAATGATAAAAAATACAAAAGATAAAATGCGGTATTTTATATATATAAGGTACCACCCAAAAATACATTTTTGTACAGATGATTTCCTTTAATTTTGACCCTTCACGAAAGTTGTAGATCTCGTTAAGACGAGCAACTTCTGTGTTGACCACTTTTTGATTTAATCCCTTTTGTTATTTCTTTTTTCTTTTTCTTTACATTTAATTTTTGAATTTTCTAGGAGCAACATGTGGCAGCTCCTAGAGCCGCCACATGTCACCCCATTATTTTATCATTTTAAGATTTGTTATTATTATTTTATTATTTTTTTTAATTATTTTTGGTAGCTTACTATCTTATTGTATTTAATATTTATTTTTATTCTCCCTTTTACCTCTTCTCCCTTACTTGTCTTCCACTACAAGCCACCACTATCACCACCTCCTCCATCTTCTCCATCCCTTCTCCAACTTCCCTTTCCTCCTCTTTATATTCTCACCTCCCACTCCATTTTTCTTCATCCGCCATTCCGTATTCCAACGAAAAGAGAGTGAGCTTGGAGTGTTCCCGTAGGTGACAGCGACCTAACATCATCCTCGAGCAACGACCTCTCCACAACGAGATCCGAGGTGGTATTAACCACTTCGTCACAGTCATCCTTCGCAGGAAGCTGCTCAAACTTCGGAGTCCGCCATCTCCTTGAAGCGACGATCATTGGAGTTGAAGTTTATCTCCACCCCCATAAGCGACAACAACCACGTGTCACAGGTAAATCTCTCTACTTTTCCTTATCATTTTATTTATCTAACATTTTATTCATCATCACAATCAATATTTTATTCACCAACCACAAATCCATCACAATCACCACACACACACTTTCCCTTCATTGCATTTTATTAACAGTTTACCTTAAAAAATTACAAAAAAAAAATAAAAATAAATAAAAAAAAAGAAACAGGAACAGTCAACACCCCTCCTCCTCCAGCAGCGGCAACCAGTCGCAGCGGACCCTCCAACGATGGTGCTCCGCCTTGTGCGGCTACCGGCCCTGGTCGCACGCAGCCTCATCGCTCCCCTCGCCACGAAGCTCTACAGCTGACCTCCTCCCTGCTGTGCTCGACCACCCTGGGCTCCCTCGCCAGCCCCACGTGTCAACCCCATGGTTTTTGCTACTTTACCATTAATTTAAATACTGTCTAAATAAACGCCACATGGCCGCATCCGAGCGCGCCAAGTGGTACCATCTCATCCCCCATCCACCCATTCCACCCCACTCTCCCTTGGCTTGGGGAGGAGGCAACTTCGACGCCTCCAACTTCTACACTTCACACCCCACCCCTTCCACCTTCTCCATCTCTTCTACAACCTCCAACCTCTCCCTCTTTATATCCTCTCCACCTCCCACCTTCATTCCCATCCGCCGTTCATGATAGAGGTAGCCTAGCTCTAAGATCTCTGTAGGTGACAGCTCCAGGAGTTATATTGAGCGACGACGGCCACTTCTTGGCGAGATCCGACGTGGGATAAATCCCCCATCATAGTGAGTTCCTTGAGCTCACCGAGCTCCGTCTCTGTCGCGGCGTAAAGCAACGACCCGAGGTGCTCCTCCTTGCACCTCCTCCCCAGACATCCGTCCATCTTCTCTAGGTAAAGTTTCTTCTTCTCCATTCATCCCTTGTACTCCTTTCTTCTACACCCATTTCTCTCTCTTCGATTTCATCATCTTCTGTCCATCAATTCGCAAAACCGATCGCACTTCAACGGACAAATCACACGTTGCGAACGCAACGGTGATTTTTATTTATTTTTCCGAAGAATTTTCGTCATTCGATTCATCGTTTATTCGCTTCCGCTAAACAAATGCATGTGAAACATGGGATTTTGTAAAATCCCCTGTTCTGCCCTCCCCCACGTCTTCTTCTCCCTCTCTCTCTCTCTCTTCTTCCTCCTCTCCTTCACGCCCAGCCGCTCTCACCATCGCCGGTCCTCTGCCGTCGCCGCGCTGCCTCCTCTGCCCCGACGACCCTTGGCCGTGTGTCGGCCATCCTCCCCCACCAGCAGCGTGTCTCCCCACGCCTCCGCGCACTGCGCCTCTCTGCCCCGTGTGCCGCCAACGCCGACTCCTCGCTCCACGACTGACTGCCCCCCCCCCCCCCCCCCCCGCGAGCAGAGGAGCAACCCACCACCCGCCAGCGTGCCTCCCTCCGCGCGGCTGCGCGTGGTTCTTCGCCGCCACCGCGCACTCAATCCAGTCGCGTCGTGCGGGCGGCACCACCTCCAGGAGTTCTCCCCGTCATGCACCTTCAGCTCTAGAACCCCGCGACACGCCTCAGCCACAGATCGTCGCTCCAGCCGCGCGCGCAGCACCCCAGCCGTTGCGCGCGTACAGCCGACCGCCTGTGCGTAGCCAAACGCGTACAGTCCAGCAACGCACCTCCATCCTCCAAGCAGTCGCGCGCTCCTCGCGTGTGGCCTCTACCGTTGTGCAGCTCCACCTCATCCGCCGCACCTCCTTGTGCGTCTCCGCCGTCGCGCCAACCAGCCAAAGCTCTCCTCCATCATCAACTCCGGCGGCCACCTTGGGGAGAAGTCCCCTGTTTCATCTCCAAAAGCAGAGGAAGTTATCGCATAATAAAAGAATTGGGTATTTGCAAAGAGGAGACTTGCACCCCTTTGCAAGTTATCCAATGATTTTCTAAGTTTCGGTAATTACTCTTGAGTCCCTGCATTTCAATTTCAGTTCATTTTCAATATTTTATTTGCAATCATAGTCCTGCATTTGTGAGTCATTTTTACCATCTTTCTGTTGTCCATTTTCAATTCCGAACGTTGCATACTGTAGCATAACTCTTGTTCTACCATTTTAGCATTTATTTATATTTTTCTGATTCGAAGAATATTTATGGAATTTAATTTGGTAAAAAATGTAACAGTTTGCCCATTTTAATTTATTTATTGATTGCGCATTATCTGCTTATTGATAAATCTCTGAAAAATCATTATTGGTAGATATAAGTCTATACTACAACATAACTGAAAATCACACCAATTCCACATATAGTTTGTCTTAGAAAAATCATTTAGTGAAAACCTTTATCGATTTTTAGTTAATCAATCGTGAAGTATTTTAACGAAATTCAAGTTGATTTGGATATCTCTTAATTAGACCTATTAGGATTAATTTTGTTTCTTAAAAATATCATCAATTGTTAATTATTAAAATTGGTTTAGTCATTTTCACTAAAGTCTACATTTTTCATTATCCATGCATCTAAAAATTACAAAAAAATTGTTGAGTCACTTTTTCATTGTCTCGCATAACATATCAAAATTTGAGAATTCTTGGACTTAATTTGAACAGTTATCTGAATTAACTCGTAAACAGGCTAGATATTGCATGTGTCTTACATAAAAAACCGAAAAAGACCAAAAAAATTATCCCCTGAAAATCAAACCTTGGACTTTGCTAAAAATTCACCTAAGAAGACAGTTGCCTCCCTGAGTTCGACCTTGGGCTTGCCCAAGTAAAAAAATTGCCGCTCGAAATTAATTTGACTATAATTGAAAGTGGTTTTTGATCTGCTCTTATTATCCGACTGCAATGAATATTATTAATTAATTTGATCATTAATTTGATCGAATTAACAAGGGTATTGGAAGAGAATCACTGCACTGCACGGCGAAGGATGTGGCGGAGGAGGGGTGGGGCGGACGCGCGCGGGTGCTTTTCGCGCAGGAGGCGCGCTGGCGGTGGCGCGCAGTCTCTACGCTGTTGTGACGGAGGAGAGGCCGGACGTGCGCGGGTGCTTCTCGCGCAGGAGGCACGTTGGCGGTGACATGCTGCGGCTACGCTGTTGCGACGGAGGGAAGGTCGGACGCGAGCGGGTTCTTCTCGCGCGGGAGGTGCGCTGGCGGTGGCGCCGCCCACGGTTCCTGGAGGCGTGGGCCTGGGCTAAGTGCACGGTGCTGTAGGTGGTGGATGGCTTCTTAGAGGCGTGGTGGCGATGGCAGATCTTCGCTCAGGCTGAGGAGCAGCGACCGGTGGCGCGGTCGTTGAGCGGTGTTGTGCTGCCAAATTATATATATAAAAATATAAACTGTGAACAGGAGTAATGAGAAAATTAAAAAAATTAACAAAAAATGTACTGTAAACAGGGAATGAAAAGATTTTATTATTATTATTATATATTTTTT
The DNA here is from genome assembly GCA_037367405.1 of Ottelia alismoides. Lineage (NCBI taxonomy): Eukaryota > Viridiplantae > Streptophyta > Magnoliopsida > Alismatales > Hydrocharitaceae > Ottelia > Ottelia alismoides. The sequence continues at coordinate 68,103 of JAZKJV010008414.1, read as the reverse complement.
TATCTATTTTTAAGATGAACCTGCAAAACAAATGTTAGATAGAAGGAAAACATTTTTTTATTTTTTTATTTATAGACAAACTAGGATGTGAGCATGATGACTCGATCCCAAAACTCAAAACGGATATGTGAATAATTGTGGTTCCGAGGAAAATGGCGGATGGAATCGGATCTTCGACCATCGTGCGTGGTCGGAGGTAAGAGATCGTGCGAGGTAGAAACGAATGCGGAGAGATCTAGAGAATGAGATGAAAACTCGAGTCGGTGACGGATTAAATCATGACGGTGGTGATTCTAAGATCTAGATAAAAAATGACAACGGAGAGAAAATGCGAGAAAATAAATCTACGATTAATCTAGGATAAAACAAGGGAAAATGGATCTCACCTTAGGAGCGGAAAAGACCTTGATCACCTCGACGAAGGCCAGCGCGTTGTCACCGAAGGCTCGAAGGCTAGGCACCCTTCTACGACAAGAAGACTCTTGGAGATCGGGCTCCTCTCACCAAAGATTGATCTTGTTAAAATGATGGAGAAGGAGCCATATAAATAGAAAAAATAATGGAGTTTGAAATTTGATTTTTTTTGAATTTTTGCGTGAAGATAAGAGATAAGAGAGAAAAATAAATGAGATAAAGATAAAAAGAGATAAAAATATTTACAAAAATTAATTAATTTTTTGTATTTTTGTCACTTTATTTATTTGAAAAATAAATGTTATTTTTTAATCTTTTTATGGTAGTTACTTAAGAAAATTAAATATTACATATGCTATATACATATATGACATTATATACAAGGGTAAATGAGCAAATACATTTTTTTAATATTTTAAATAATTAATAAAAATACTTACAAATATATACAAAAACAATATGTACAAAATACATTGGAAAATTGCACAAACCACTCTAGAAAACCAACTTTTTACTCGTAACTCCAAAAATTTTGAAAATACAGCCATTTTAAAGATAATTTAATTTAGAATACAATGGAAGTGGGATTGGTTCAATTTGAGTTCATATGGAGCCAGAATTATTCTTGCAATTAGTGCTTAGTGGCTTTTTTCCAGGTGTGGTTGCTTTTATTCTGTGCATGATTTAATTGTGCAATTATTTATTAATTAGAAGACATTTTTATTTACAGCTTCTATTTTGAAAATTATTTTGTCTAAGGTCAATTAATGTACAAATAAAATAGTGAAGTATACAAATATACACATCACACAATTTTTTTTGGATTTTCTTATTGAGGACCATATCTCCCCCTACTTTATTCCTGGTCGATCAGGTCAAGTCTTGTCCTTCTCTCGGGGTTCGGGTCAGCTTGTATCTATTATATATACAGTCTTCCTTTTTTATTTTATTTTCTTTATTTTTCCTTTATTTCTTTCTTTATTTATTTTAGGTTAAAATGGTAAGAAATATACAATATTTACACACAAATGCAAGTTAGTAAGAATATGGAGTTACTGTTATATACAGGTATTTTATAAGGGATTTTAAGCTAAAATAAATGAATAAAGATGACGAATCACATATTCATTACCGGGTGATGAACCGCATTTTCACCCTCTTAATAATGTAGAATAAGAACTCGATTCTTGTTGCAGTTGGGCTAAATAGGATACATCAAAAACCACTAATGAATTCATCAATTAAATCAAAGCGATTGATTTTATTTTGCTTGGTCAAGCCCAAGGTCAAACTCAGGGACACAAGCCTCTTAAGTACTTATTTAGACTCCTAATATTCAGATTAAATGTTGGATTAAAAACTAAGAGGTCAACACACGATAAGATAAACAATGTCGAAAGAAACATGAAGCATACACTTTTTATTTGATTTTTATAATGCCGTGAAATGCAAGTGAAAATAGATACAAATATGCCCTTCCTAGATGAAATCAATGAGCAATAAAACGTAGTCAACTTCAGGATCCATTAATTGAAACAAATTTCATTGCTGAATTAATACAAGGTATAAGAAATCATTACATGAGACACACTGCATTACTAATATTAATCATCAAAATATAGAGTGTCAAATCAGAGAAAAAGTCATGCCATCAACAAGACAATAAAAAAAGCTTCAAAACGAGACCAAAATTGACTAAAACAGAGCTCGGATGCTCAATATATTCACAAAATAGTCTAGGGGCACAAACGCAAAGAAAACATGAAAATAACTAGATAAAGTACTACAAACAGGTCCCTGAAAGGACTGAAATGCAAATAAAAACTGTGAGGCCTTCCCTGTAATTTTCCCACACGTGCGGGGGTTAAATTGCAATTATTTAAACCCGGAGGGAGTCGGGTGAAATTAACCACAAGCGCGCATGGTGTGTACGTGCTCATTGGACCTGAATGCAAATTGAAGAAACCGACAGGGCACTCCTGCAAATTACCCAGCGCTCACGTGACGTGAGCATGTGGGGGTAGCCTCGGACGTTAGCATAGGCTCGTAGGAGGCTCGGGGGTGGCCTCGGCCACATGTCGACTGATGAAGCTTCTGGCTTGGTTCGGGTGCCCTGAGCCTAAAGGCATGGAGTGGAGGCTCAGGGATGTTACGTGGCTCATTGTCGACCATCAATCTTGGTGATCGGACGATGATTTTGGCATGCGAAGATCATTGACATGGCTGAATATAGGCCATTGGATGAGCACCGGGAGGGTGCCATCCAACGGCACTTGTACGACTGGAAGCTCTTCCTCCTCCGCAGGCTGGCAACGTATTTAGGGCTCCAGCATAGCAGCATGAACTCCACCAACCCCCTCCGGGCTTGATGAAGCTCTAGGAAGCGACCTAGAAGCTTATCGAGCTAGCTTGAAGCACGGGCGAGGTGCAAGTCGTCCTGGAGGAGGCTAGCAACGTTCGTGTGCCAGAGACGGAGCTCGCGAAGGTTGTTCCAATGGAGCTCTGACCAATGAGCATTTAGGTACCTGCAACATTAGGAAAATAGCCAAAGCGAGCAAAAGCGAGGTGATTTTGAGTGGAATGAGGTCTCGTGCGAGTGGAGGTATGGGAGACCGAAGCTCTCTCTCCGGCAAACTGGAGAGGGGTTGGGTTGGAGCTGTTCAAGCGATGGAGAAGGGGAGAAGGCAAATGAAGGTGTGCGTGAGGATGGGTGATGCGAGGTGAAACTAATGCAATGGATAATTTGGGGTGAAGATGCGAACAGAAGCCTAATTAATTACAAAACTTCAGAGAATAGCAAAGAAAGATTGAGAGAACTTACTGGAGCTTTGGCGGATGCTGAGCCTGGGCTTGAGCTCCTAGATGAAGCTTGGGTCTTCATTGGACTCCCACGGCCAAGAGGAGTAGCTCACCGCTTGGGGTCGACGGCGGTCGTCGCATCGTCGATCCGACCTCCCCATGTCACGGGGAGGTGGAGAGATGCTAGGTTGTGACCCGCATAAAGGTGGACGAGCGTGACGATGTCCAGAGGAGGTGTATTTAAAGGCGGAGACGTTGAGGCGTGGGTGGTGGGCGACGTGACTTGGGTTTTGTACATGGAGTGGGAGAGACGGGGACATGATTGGCTAGGTGTCTCGGGAGGATGCTGGAAGATGAGGATGGGACCTGGCGCGGTTAGGGAGTGGAGAAGGTGGTATTCGAGGCCGGAAAAATAGAAAGGATGAGACGGGTTCACGTGGTGGAGATCGTGGGAGAGAGATAGACCGGAGGTGGAAGACGATCGCATAACCATTGGATCCGGTTATCTAACCGTTGGAGTGAGGGCACTTGGGAGCAGCCCGGATCTAGTTGATCCGGCCACAATCGATAGTTGTGGGCGAGACGCGTGTCATCTATTACATGATTAGATCCAATGGTCGAGGGACGAGCACGCGTTGACGCCCCAGATGTGATCTGGGGGAGATCAAATGGCTTAGAAGGGTGGGAACGATGGCTATGATTAAACGCATCGGGCATCGCTGGAGGGCGACACGTGGTGAGAGGGGAAAAGGGCGTAAGCGGATGCACGAGATGCGACTAGGAGGAGGATCAGAGGGTGGAGAATGGCAGCGGGGTGAACGACGGAGATTGAGGCTCCAGAAGGCGATCGAACGATGGAAAAGAGAGGCGGATATGCAAGGACAGCGGGCCATGTGGCTCAACCAGAAGGAGCCACGTAGCCCAATTAGGTAATTCGGAAGAAAAACTCAAAAAAGTGGAGAAAATGGCCAAATTTGGAAAATCTCAAAACATGAAAGTTATAGATCTCGATGAGATCTACAGGTTTCATGTTGACAAAAAACGCAAAAGAGGTCAAACAAAGGGAGAAATATTTTTGTGAGTATTTTATAGGTATAAAACCACTACGATTTTGCTTTTGTTTTTCTTTTGTATTTTAAATTTATTTCAAGACTCAGATATATACATTAATTAATCTGGTTTTTATTGACCCTAATTAAAGCGAGAGGGTTAATATCTGCAAATTAATATGATGAAAGCGAGGTCCATCATCTCCCTATACTTAAACTATGCTCGACCCTGAGCATCTCGACCATGAATGAGTTGGATTAACCCTCGATTGTGCATGTGAGTACAAGACCTGATCTGTTCAAGAACTCCCGGTTTTAGAGATCCAAAATTTCAAAGCTGGACCAACCTCTAATCAATAGGTATCTAATTTCTCTAATTTGTCAGACTCTCTATGTATACGTATAAAGTAAGGATTTGACATTAAGTGTTGACTACGATCACAAGAGTAGAGTCACACCTTCACCCAAGGTCCCAGTCCAATAAAATCTCCTAAGGACCCAATCCTCAACACTGTGGAATAAACTAAATATTGCAATCAATCCACCGTCTCTTTAGCTGTCAGACTTAAGGACGTCGATGGGAGGTCAGTTGATGGAGGGCATAGGATTGTGTCATTTCTTTTCTCCCTCTCATTGGAACAAGGATCCTCTCGAGTGCCTTATTAACTCAACACAATTTTTTTTGTTAATCAATGCATCCGTCAAACGAAGTTGGACTCATCTGCACTTGTTTTCCTGGGAATACACTGGGGTGTGCCTTTTTTGAGTATCTAATATACCTTCTACACCAGACTTGTAGCATTTACGATGCAGAGCCCTTTTTTGGTGTTAGCCCGACTCCTGGTTCTAACAGTGTTGGTCCAAGTGGACACTTTGAAATGGTTGGGAGTGCTCGCCTTTGGTGGAAGCGCTTTGATATTTGACTTTGTATGTGAGAGCTTTTTCAATAGTGATATTTCATTTGATTGCTTTTGTCTAGCTCTATTGCTTTTATCTGGAGTTGGCGTCAACATTTTTTTATATTATCACACCCTGACACATATGTAAATACCAAGAGATAGTACAAGAACCAAGTTCTCATACTGGCTAAAGATATTACCACTCAGATATCATGAAGCCTTCAATGATTTTATCCCATCCTCGAGCATCATTAAATCGAGTCCAAACTTGAATCATGTTGGATATGCGAGCCCACGACGAGCCATTATGCAATAAATGTTATTGCAAATATCATTACATGATCTGAAATGAAGAATAACTAATTTACATAATAGCTCCCTTAGTACAATTAGGGTTATGTACAATGGCCATCTTAATGATCATACAGCTGCTGATTCAATTGTTGGATCATAGAGGCAGGTGCTTGGATGAACATCTAAAGAGTTAGATTGAGGACTCATCAAGCACCGTTAAATGATTGTTAAGAGATGATCTCCAGCCCGAGTAGGAGATGGCAATCGTTTTCTCATTTAGGCTAATATATGACCGACCTCTTGATGCAGGTCCTCTGCATGGGAATAGAGATTCGGAGGTGTCGGATTAATCAGGTTAAAGAGTTGACTTAACGAGATCGAGATAACCAAAGTACTATGTCGTATGCTATCACGATATAGGCACGCATCCTTTGATAGGAGACAGATGTGTTACTATGTGACTAAGATGTACATTTGGCAGACCAATAGGGTGATGACCTAATCAAGGTCTATACACCGGTGCGCTGGTGTGCATGTAAAGGCATATGAGTAATACGGTCTCTCAAAGGGATCATACAGTTTCATATGTTGAACCGGAAGACATGAGCTTACTGATGAGATATTGGGAAGAATCAAATTCCATGCACGGTCGTCTGGCTTTGGAAGCTTGACTGAATTTGTAGGTTGATATATAGTTATGGAAGGTATATGATCAACACCTGGGTATGATATATGTTTTTGGAAAGTATATGATTGATACCAACTCCCAACAGTCAAATGAGAAACTTAATGATAAAACCCTGAAGGAGACAGTCTAAAAGAGATCTAATAAAACTTCGGGTTTATTCTGGGTCTTCCATTATGTAGGATGTACAAGTATTAGGAATGCCTGAGGATGATGTGATCATAAACGATTGTATAACCATGACACTTCCATTCCGAGGGAGTGATGAAACATGACTGGATTTTAGTGACTCCTCACATAGAGAAGTAATATGATCTTAGTCCAAATGTTGGACATTGATTTGAATGTGATTCGGATGTAATGAGAAGATTAGATTTGCGGTCTTGATTTAATCAAGCATCTATGGGAGGTCCGCAAGATCCGAATTTGAGATGCGATCTCAATATCCAAGTCACTATACATGGAACAATACAATCACCCCGTCCTTATCTCCAAGTATCCGCGGAGAAAGCGTATTATCCTTGAAAGAGTTCATGGATAATTTCATTGTTGATATATGTATCCGGGTATTGAGAAAGTAGATAATTAAACGTGGTTTAATTACCATGAATAATGTGAATTTGATTCATATTATTAGGAGAGTTATCTGAGATAATTAAATGTGATTTAATTATCAAAGATGTGAATAATGTGAATGTGATTCATATATTTGGGCACATGAGAATTGAGATCCAAGATGATTAAATGTGATTTAATTATCATGGATAAGAATAATGTGGATAGCACTATCCATATTATTCAGGTATATTATAAATGTGATTTATAATATATTAAAGAGAGCATATTATGATTTATATTTGTTGATTAATTGTTAATGTGAATTGGATTCACATTGAACGATTGTTTAAAAATATAATTACATTTGTTTTGGGTTGTGAATGAGATTCACATAATTTCAATAGCTTGATTGATGTTTTTCACAAGATAATTGTGAATTATTTTTGTGAAAAATATTTACAGCAAAATGTTATTGTAAATTAAGAGATATCATGAGATAATGAGATCTCATGATAATTAGAGGAGATAGACTCATTCCACTCAAGAAGAGTGTACGGATACAATTCTCCATGTGGAGAAGAGTAGCCGTCCCCCTATTCTTAGATGATTGGTTTAGTCTCCTCATTATCTCTTCTCTAGTCAAAGTGACTTAAATTAGGATTAATTATGTTTATTTATCAATATAAATTAATTCAAAATTAAATCAATTGTTGTTGTGTTTTTAAAAGAACATCTCAGCCATTGAAAGAAACACAAATCAATCTCAACTACTGATTGTGTGTTGTCCATGGATTGAGATCCATGGACTCCCAAAACCCTATATAAGAAGAGGCACCCCTTTCTCGTCAAAAGACACATTTACGACAACAACGAATGCTCTCTCCCTATTTCTCTCTCTACGTCATGTGCTTCTTTCCCTCTCTCTCTTATGGCTGTCCACCATGGAGCCATAGACAGAATCGCCATCGCTGCAGCATCGTCGTTATGCTGCCGGAGTATTTTCTCGTGGATCTTCGTCTCCTCCGGTGCGTCTCGCTCGTGAAGAAGACGTCGGATCTTGTGTGACGACATCAGGTGGTTCGTTGCTTGGATCATCAACATGGATTGCAAGAAGGACGTGTCTCATCAACGCGCTCACAAGCGTCTCCTACCTTAGATCGGACTTGAGACAGGATGTCTCTTCGTTTACAGACTCGATCGCAACCATGCTTCAAGAGGGAAACCTTATACATGATTGTGGTTTAGATGAAACGATCCGAGAAATGTTCTTGGATCATGTGGTTTTATCACGTTTAAATTTTTTAAATTTTGTTGCATCGAGCAACTAGTGCGATTAGTCGCTCATGATCGTATATGATATGATCCACACGATTCCGTGATGCGCTTGAGTATCTCTCCATATACTAAAAGTGGTATCATAGCCAGGTTGGAGGTTTTGGATGCGATCCATAAACCCAGGAAGACTTGGGTTCATAAGTATTGTGAAAGTTTTATCACATTTCAATTTTCGCAGCCTTATTTTGTTATAATATTCGGCCATGTTTAAAATATTTAAACATTAATCTATCACTTATATATTTTTTCCCATTAAATAAGGAAACTGTGGGATTTGAGTTTGCATGATTTGGAATCCGATAACTCTAGTTATGATCTTTTTTATGACCATATATCTACCGTTTCGGGGATGGCGAATAATGGCGTAATTAAGGTGCTAATTACTGTTTTAAAATGTCTAGAAATGTGTGCTAATTACCTAGGTTCTGTTTTAAATCAAGTTAGCAAACTTTAGAAAATGCTTTTGCATAATTTGGATTTAAAATGAATGAGATATGCTAATTTTCGTAAGTGAGGGTCGCTGCTGAAAATTGCAATCCTAATCATGAACATTGTGATAGTCATTTAAGAAACTTGTGGAATTAATGGTTAATTTCCTAGAATAATTATGGATAATATTTGGGAAATATTTGAATGATAATTGTTCCCTTAAATGACATTACCTCAACCAATAAATGATTAGATTTGATCAAGATCACCAAATTGGTTACTTGATACACTTTCAACAAATATGTTACTTGAATAGGTTTGGGAATTTGTCTAGCAAATTTCCTTATAATCAAAATGGTTTTGATTATTACTATATGGTATAATTTTGGTTGAAAAACCGATGAACATCTCAAGTACACAATGATCGATTTGACTTTATCCTTTCCCGAGGTGGATATGGTGTCTAGTCAGGGAGCGTTGGGGTAGCAGGTTGCACCGTATGCGGTCTGTCCCACTCCCGTCGGTACTAGCCATGACGAAAAGTAGGGACTTGATAATGCTGGAGAAATCATGATGTATTTTCTAATTATTAAAAATCAAATTAATACGTACTTTGAGATAATACCATGTTTTTCAAGTAACAATCAAGTTTATTGATTGAACAGTGATGATAATTGATTTAATGTGATTAAATGAATTATATCCATTTAAAAACACTATATTATGAATAGATATGTATTTCCCTTCGAAGAATTAATTATATGAATATGATTCATGATAATTAGTTGAAATTTGAATAAGAGGTGGAGGATCACATAAGTGACATCCATGGTCTCTCGTCAAGGCGAAGGGATCCGTCGTCAGATATTGTATGTAGGAGACGCATGTCCGAAGTGACAGCTCATGCATACAATCCATTTGGATCGGGCTCTTCGCTTCTCGAAAGAGTGAGGACATATGCGTAGTGACCCCAATATCGGGTCCTCGCATTATTGAGGCGATATTGGATTGCGCATAGCGAGTTGTATTCCTGTTGACGGTTGGTTTAATTAACACTGGGTCAACATCACCTTAGGGGTGGTGGGCCTGGGTGTTAAAGATCGAATTGGGAGATGCAAGTTGGACTTGCAAGGCGGAATGTGTTCCCGCTTCTTTTTTATCCGAGTTACAAGTTCTCATATTATTGGATGTGACAAAGATAAGAAAGGAGATCTCAGATCTTGCTATAGATATAATGGTAAGTATATCTCTTACATTGAAAGTGATTAAGTGAATGAACTTTCAATGTTGACAAGGTAAGACAATTTTGATATAAAATTCCTAAATCAAAGTAAATTGTGTGTATACATATTTATATATATTTATGCAAATTTCTTATTTCAGATAATCCTTCATTGAACCCACTCAATACTATACTCAATAATAACCAGTAAAATATCATGGATAGGATCCATGATCAAGATATTGTACTTGCAGTTGGACACATAATGTATGTGGTTGCAATGCGCAAGTTTCCTCGTAATATTGAGGAATGACAATTAAATAGACAATAGGTCTACAACCCTAGGATTTGTATGTCTCTATAGTCTCGATCTTTCGTCGAATGTACTTTGGAAGTGACACGTCGATGATGATCGTAATTGTCGAATAATCCTTATAAAATCTAAGAAGATGTTATGGCATATATATGTGCTCTTGACATTTAATCATGAATGACATGTTTCACTGTATCATGCAGAATGGTGGCTCTATAAGAGATGGCGTATTCAAATATTTGAGTACCTACCTGAACCTATGTCCTTAAGAGTTAAGTTGTATGTAGATATAATGAGTCATCATCCTACTATCTATACTCTAGTCATTCATGAAGCTTCATAATATTCATATTATATGAATTGAATGAAGCATATATAAATGTTGAAACACTCTTATAAGAGATCCTTTGTCTTAAGCAATGGTTCTTTATAGATGAAGAGAGCGCAATTGAAGCATGGGTCGGACTCAAGTAAGAAGGAAAGTCAAAGCGTTGACTGTACTTCTGTGACTTCCATATGCCATCCAAATAGTTGGATGAATTCCAATACTGCAATGAGCCGGTGTATTGATAGTATGACTATCAAGTCTGTCTAGAATCCTTAGAGAAGGACTCGGATAATCATTGAAATTGACTTTCTTATTTGATAAAATCAAAGTCATATAATTTTATCTCTTTCTTCTAATAACACTTACATTGGTTGCATATGTATTAGAAGACTGGAATTTGATCTTCAGGTTTAATAGTCATCTACATGGATATTGATGCAACTGTTGCAACAATATCTATTGATAGATAGACTTCATATTTTCAGTGGGAGAGCCCTTAGTCTTAGAGAATGTCTCTACTGTCGAGATATTATAAAACACTCATCGCTTATTTTCAAATGTTGGAAATGGACATGATTTCTGGAATAGATCTATCATAAAGAGTTATGATATATATATTTCAGACGGTATTTTGATATCTGGAGGACTCTACAAAATTAGAAATTAATGAATGGTTCATTAGTGTTTCTAATACTGAAAAATAAACCTTATAAGATCAATAGGAGGATAAAGATCATTTGACAATGATCTGATATCAAACCTTGGACATTAGTCTGTTTATGAGATCAATAGACTAGTAAGAGATGAACTTTAGTATGTCTAAAATCTCAAATCTTACATACTTTTAAATATTGTATTCAAAGCAAAAATTTTCAATGTGCCCTTCTCTATGAATGGTGCAATATGCCAAGTTATTAAAGATCTCATACATACTAATGTATGTGGATCATCTGTATCATAATGAACATTGATGATATGTAATATCATTTAATGATTTTTGTGATGTGAGATTTCTTCCCTTCACCTTAGAAAGCTTTGAAATGTTCAAAGATTTCACAATTTTGGCTTAGAACCAAAGTTTGAAGATGAAAATGATTTTGATAACCAAGGTAGCATGTACCTGTTAGATGAATTCAAGGAATACCTTATGGAGAAAGGAATTTTCATTCCTATCTCAATCCTCCTAATACACCTAAACTCAATAGAGTTATATGGAGATACCATTGATCATGTGTGACTTGATTTGATCAATGATTAATATTAGCATAATTACCTCTTGGTTTCCAATGTATATATATGTAATAGAGACTACATTATATATCCTTGATAAGGTTTACTGCAAGTAAGCTGGAATCTAGCACAAAAGAGTGCTACTTCATTAGAAAAATAAAGGATGGTATTGGATACCTACTTTATGACCTTGAGATTCTTAAAAGATCTCATCTCTAAGGATATGATTCTTAGAGGATGACTCTCTTTGAGAATCAAGATGAAAATGAAGTGAAGGAACTCATTTAGTCTTGAGAAAATAATGAGGCTCCTGAAATCAGAAACTAAATAGAAAATTAAAGGTGAAACACTAATACCTCTTCAATTGAGTTTTAGGATGGATTCCATGTGTCAGAGAAATCTGACAATGATTGAACTTCGTGTGATGAAGCTTCTGAAGATCATGTCATGGAAATATGGATTATAGCAATAAAGTATATAGTAGACTTCGTATACAAGTGTTGTATATGGTCCCCCGAGGATCCACCTATATGGGTAAGAACCGTTAAGGTGTAAATCGATCTTCAAGAGAAAGAGGGAACCTGATGAGAAGGGACAAACCTTCAAAGTACGGCTCGTAGCCATGAGCTACATACTAAATATAAGACATCACTTGCGATGGGACTTGCTCTCCAGCGACCATGCTTAAATTCATCAGATTATTGCAAACCATAGCTACACAACTTGACTTTGACATCTTCAAGATGGAAGTCAAGATTGCATTCCTCCATGAATATCTCTCTAAGGATATTCACATGAAGTAGCCCCATGGCTTCATAGTCGAGGAAAGTGAGTTGTGCAAGCTAATGAAACTCCATATATAGACTCAAAATGAGACTCTTGTAGTTGGAACATCAGACTTGATGAAATCATAAATGTTATGATTTCAGATAGAATCTTTATGTATCGTGTGAAGCTTAGTGGGAGTGCCATTGTGTTCATCGTGTTGTATGTAGATGATACCCTAATCATTTGGAATGATATACAGATAATAATAATACTTGTTTTATAGACTGACTATTCCATACCTTGAGACATGATCTCAAGGATGCCTATTGGATCTTAGTTCTGAAGTTGTTCATAAGCAAAGAGAAGAGGTCATTGGAACCATCACATTAGTAGTGCACCTTGGACATGTTCCATTTTCTGGAAAATTCCAAGAAAGGCTTCCTTCCCTTAAGATATTATACTGACCTATCTAAAGGGATAGCACCTCAAATAGTCGATGAAGTGGATGCTATAACTACTTTCCCTTATGCATCAGTTTTGAGAAGCCGAGTGCATGCTTGATGCGTACAAAAGTTAGATATCTTCCATGCAGTGGGAGTGGTAAATGTTACTAATCATGCTAAGGTGATAAAATACCTGATTGCAGTAATAACAATATCTTCAAAGATGAAAAGATTTTTTGAGATAGTGATCTCAAAGTCTTGCCTTCAAGAACTTAAGACTTTATAGATAGTGATCCAAAAGGTCTTAATTGAGGATACCTCAGGAGATAGAGAAATCCCGGAATAAGGGTATTCTGATAAGGATTATGGAAATACTGGTTGTAATAATTATTAAGCTATAGTGTCAAGGACACTATAACTGACAAGATTGAGTTTGGTTGCATAAGATGCAACATTTGCATTGGATGCGAGCATTGTTACTGGGGATATGCAAGTACCGCAAAAGGACTTAGCATAGTCTCTTGGGAACAAAGTGACTTATCATCTTACCTAGCTATTTTTCTAAATAGCCTATGATTGTCACATGAGTGCAGGTTTAAAGATTAGCCCATTAATGACTCTTTGGGACAATGGGAGATTGTTGGACATGCGAGCCCACGGCGAGCCATTATGCAATAAATGTTATTGCAAATGTTATTCCATGATCTGAAATGAAGAATAACTAATTTGCATAATAGGTCCCTTGGTACAATTAGAGTTATGTACCATTGCCATCCTAATGATCATACAGATGTTGATTCAATTATTGAATCATAGAGGCATGTGCTTGGATGGAAATCTAAAGAGTTAGATTGAGGACTCATCACGCACCATCAAATGATTGTTAAGCGATGATCTCCAGCCTTAGTAGGAGATGGCAATCATTTTCTCATTTAGGTTGATATTTGACCGACCTCTTGATGCAGGTCCTCTGCATGAGAATAGCGATTTGGAGGTATCAGATTAGTCAGGTCAAAGAGTTGACTTAACGAGATCGAGATAACCAAAGTCCTATGTCGTATGCTGTCATGATATAGGCACGCATCCTCTGACCGGAGATAGATGTGTTACTATATAACTGAGTATGTACATTTGGCAGACCAATAGGTTGATGACCTAATCAAGGTCTATAAAACAACGCGCTGGTGTGCATATAAGGACATATGAGTAATACGATCTCTCAAAGTGATCATACACGTTCGTTGCTGAACCGTAAGACATGAGCTCACTCATGAGATATCGGGAAGAATCAAACTCCGTGCACGGTCGTCTCGCTTTGGAAGCTTGACAGAATTTGTAGGTTTGATATATACTTATGGAAAGTATATGATCAACACCAGGGTATGATATATGCTTTTGGAAAGTATATGATCGATACTAATTCCCAATAGTCAAATGAGAAACCTAATGATAAAACCCTGAAGAAGACAATCTAAAAGAGATATAATAAAACTTCAGGTTTATTCTAGGTCTTCCGGTATGTAGTATGTAGTATGTACATGTATTAGGAATGCCCGAGGGTGATGTCATAAACAATCGTATAACCATGACACTTCCATTCCGAGGGAGTGATGAAACATGTCTGGATTTTAGTGACTCCTCTCATAGAGAAGTAATCTGATCTTAGTCCAAATGTTGAACATTGATATGGATGTGATTCAGATGTAATGAGAAGATTATATTTGTGGTCTATATTTAATCAAGCATCTATGGGAGGTCTGCAAGATCTGATTTGAGATGTGATCTCAATATCCAAGTCACTGTACGTAGAACAATACAATCACCATGTCCTTATCTCCAAGTATCTGCGGAGAAAGCGCATTATCCTTGAAAGAGTTCATGGATAATTTCATTGTTGATATATGTATTCGAGTATTGAGAAAGTGGATACTTAAATGTGGTTTAATTATCATGAATAATATGGATTTGATTCATATTATTAGGATAGTTATCTGAGACAATTAATTGTGATTTAATTATCAAAGATGTGAATAATGTGAATGTGATTCATGTTACCTGGGCACATGAGAATTGAGATCCAAGATGATTAAATGTGATTTAATTATCATGGATAAGAATAATGTGGATAACACTATCCATATTATTCAGGTATATTATAAATGTGATTTATAGTATATTAAAGAGAGCATGTTATGAATTATATTTGTTGATTAATTGTTAATGTGAATTGGATTCACATTGAATGATTAATTGAAAACATAATTACATTTGTTTTGGGTTGTGATTGAGATTCACGTAATTTCAATGGTTTGATTTATGTTTTTCACAAGATAATTGTGAATTGTTTTGTGAAAAATATTTACAACAAATGTTATTGTAAATTAAAGAGATATCATGAGATAATGAGATCTCATGATAATTAGAGAAGATAGACTCATTCCACTCAAAAAGAGTGTACGGCTACAATTCTCCATGTGGAGAAGAGTAGCTGTACCCCATTCTTAGAGGATTGGTTTAGTCTCCTCATTATCTCTTCTCTAGTCAGAGTGATTTAAATTAGGATTAATATGTTGATTTATCAATATAAATTAATTCAAAATTAAATCAATTGTTGTTGTGTTTTTACAGCAACATCTTAGCCATTGAAAGAAACACAAATCAATCTCAACCATTGATTGTGTGTTGTCCATGGGTTGAGATCCATGGACTCTCAAAACCCTATATAAGAAGAGGCACCCCTTGCTCTTCTAAAGACATGTTCACGACAACAACAAATGTTCTCTCCCTTTCTCTCTACACGTCATGTGCCTCTCTCCCTATCTCTCTTATGGCTGTCCACCATGGATCCATAGAGAGAGTCACCATCGTTGCAGTATCGTCGTTATGTTGCCGAAGTATTTGCTCGTAGATCTCCGTCTCCTTTGGTGTGCCTCGCTCGTGAAGAAGATGTCGAATCTCTTATGACGAGATCAGGAGATTCGTCTCTTGGATCATCAACATGGATTGCAAGAAGGATGCATCTCATCAACGCGCTCGCAAGCATCTCCTCCGTTGGATCGGACTTGAGACAGGAGGTCTCTTCATTTAGAGACTCGTTTGCAACCACGCTTCAAGAGGTAAACCTTACACCTAATTGTGGTTTAGATGAAACAATATGAGAAATGTTCTTGGATCATGTGGTTTCATCACATTTGAAATCTTTAAATTCTGCTGCATCGAGCAACTAGTGTGACTAGTCGCTCATGATCGTATATGATACTATACACATGCTTCCGTGTTGCGCTTGAGGATATCCCCATGTCCTTCAAATCCCTCATCCCAACCCCTCAAGTGAAATTTCAACTCCTCTCATCATAACAACATACGTGAATGTGAAGTGCTGATCATATTCTTAAGGTTAGAGACTAAGCACGTAATATAGCACGCAAATATGTCAAACCAGGGAAATATGGATAATTAAGTCAGAGTCCCTGATAACTAAGGTTGGTTAAACTAAAATCTCACAACCTCATAAATCAAGTGTTCTTGAACATCACCAATCTTGTGTGAATGTGTATGTGTCAGGGGTTAAACCAATCTCCTTCATTCTTTTTGAAAAAAAAATATTTACAAATATAGGTTAGTCTCATTTAAACCCTCTTTTTGAACAGAATTTTGAAAAGTTTTTCAAAACCGTGTCACCTTTATAAAAGATTTTTTCAAACATTTTTCAAATGATTTTTTCAAAACAAGTAAAACCCCTTTTTTTCTTCAAAATAATGTAACATAGCAGAGAAAAAATTTTCAAACCTTGAAAACACTTTGTCCCACTTAGTTCAAAAGATGTATACTCTAGCCCAAAAAATTTTATTTTTTTTTCAATTTTTTCAAAATAGAGCTAAGGGTAAAATATATATACCGTATATGCGGTATAATCCCCTATACTTAAATTTTGCTATGTCGCACTAAGTGATACAAAGCCATAGCTCAATTTAAGGTATATGAAAAATATGCTTGAACTGAGGATGACACCCCCTATACTTAGGTTAAAAATAACGTAAGTATAGGAGGGAAGGATAAATGAGTCAAGAATTCACAGGGACTCAGGACCCTCCTATACTTAGGCTTAGAATAGCCTAAGTAAAAAGATGAGTAAATGAAATTGGGGAGACATGAGGGGAACAAAGAGGTTAGGATGGATATACACATGAAGGAATGAATCTGCGGAGATGAATGGAGTACCTAGGGTCTAGGGGAGGGTGTCGAAACAATAAAGGCTCAATCAACCAAACAATACCCTTTGATTCACCAACTCACACGTGAAACCAACAAGTGTTGGTTATTTATCTTGTCATTTTTATTGGTGATAAATACAAGTTCTAATTTACACAAGGCTAAATGATATGTCAAATTAAAACATCCAACGTAAACAGGGTATTGCTCTCCCAAAACAAGATTTTTACTACATTTTATTTATCAACTTGCATTCACAGTCCTGATTATTAGCTTTAAGGTTATCATTGTTTTAATGAGAGCATAAATCAATCAAACATCGCCTACCGCCCATTCACAGTTTCCATTGATCCTAGGTGATTAATCCATGAAGGGATGTCGAGGAAAAGATGATTCATACGAGAAATCACGAACTATACTAAAGAGGAAAACTTGTAGTGCCTTTAGCGATATTCGTTAAAAACATGGCTGAATTAGCACAAAAAACTGAATGTATGCAAGTCAATGAAAACCACACCTAACATGCTTCTATTAGCGAAAAAGAATTGATTTATTTTTTTGGCTAAGTGAAGCAATATCTACGTGCATCTCAAATTAATGTGTGTCCTACCTACGATCAAACACACAAGATAAAAAATAAAATAGCTCGGAGAACTGTGTGCCTGATCCTAGGTCGACACTCAAGTGGGGCAAGCCCTACACAACCACAAAAATCATCGTTCATTTACAATTACAAGTCTTCAAACGAAGACCGCTGTAAAGATGATTATTTACATGCCCTAGTAAAAAATGCAAGAAACAATTATTTTCTTTCTTTAATTTTCTCCAATGTTTGCTTCTGCGACTCCTCGCAGCGGGAGCTCCTGCTCCTTGCCTCCTTGATCACTAAGGGATCCTACCACAAAAGCATGCATTAGATATATATATCAAAGAATTATCAAAACCATGATTGATACATAAACATATTGACCTACAAGTTAGAAACTATCACTTAATCAAATAATAAAAATCTAAATAAAATAAAAGATAAGTCGTGTCCCCAACAACAACGCCATTTGACGAACCACATTTTCACCCTCTTGATAGTGCAGAATAAGCACTCGATTCTCGTTACAATTGGGCTGAATAGGATCCATAAAAAACTGCTAATGAATTTGTCAATTAAATCAAAGCGGTCGATTTTATTTTACTTGGGCAAGCCCAAGGTCGAACTCAGGGACACGAGCCTCTTAAGTACTTATTTAGACTCCTAAAATTCAGATTAAGTGTTGGATTAAAAACTAAGAGGTTAACACACAACAAGACAGACAATGCAGAAAGAAACATGAAGTAGACACTTTTTGTTTGATTTTTATAATTCCATGAAATTCAAGTGAAAATAAATACAGATATGCCCTTCCTAGCTGAAATCAACGAGCAATAAATTGTAGTCAACTTCAGGATCCATTAATTGAAACAAATTCCATTGATGAATTAATACAAGGTATGAGAAATAATTACACGAGAGACACTGCATTACTAATATTAATCATCAAAATATAGTCTCAAATCAGAGAGAAAGTCATGCCATCAGAAAGAAACAAGCTTCGAAACAAGACCAAAATCGACTAAAACGGAGCTCAGATGCTCAAGATATTCACAAAAAAGTCCAGGGGACATAATACAAAGGAAACATGAAATAACTAGATAAAGAACTTCAAATAGGTCCCTAAAAAGGACTAAAATGCAAATAAAACAAACCGTGAGGCCTTACCTACAATTTTCCCAAACGTACAGGGGTTAAATTGTAATTATTCAAACACAAAGGGGGTCAGGTGCAATTAACCCAACGCGCGCGTGGTGTGCACGTGCTCATTGGACCTGAATGCAATTTGAAGAAACCAGCGGGGCACACCTGTAAATTACCCATCGCTCACACGACGTGAGCACGTGGGGGTAGGCTTAGACATTAGCACAGGCTCGGAGGTAGCTCGGGGGTGGCTCGGGCCACGTGTCGAGTGATGAAGCTTCTGGCTCGGTTCGGGTGCCCCGAGCCTAAAGGCGCATAGTGGAGGCTCGGGGATATTACGTGGCTCGCTGTCGACCATCAATCTTGGTGATTGGATGGTGATTGTGGCATGCGAAGGTCGTTGACATGGCTAAGTATAGGCCGTTGGATGAGCACCAGGAGGGTGCCATCCAATGACACTTGTACGCTTGGAAGCTCTTCCTCCTCTGCGGGCTGGCAGCGTATTCAGGGCACCAGCGTAGCCGCAGGACCTCTGCCAACCCCCCCGGCTCGTGATGCTCCAGGAAGCGACCTGGAAGCATATCAAGCTACTAGCTTGAAGCACGGGCGAGGTGCGGGTCGGTCTGGAGGAGGCCAACAGCGTTTGTATGCCGGATACGAAGCTCACGAAGGTTGCTCCGATGGAGATCCGACCAATGAACATTTAGGTACATGCAACGTTAGGAAAATAGTCGAAGCGAGCAAATGTGAGGTGATTTTGAGTGGAATGAGGTCTCATGTGAGTTGAGGGATGGGAGATCAGAGCTCCCTCTCCGGTGAACTGGAGAGGGGTTGGGTCAAAGGCATTCAAAAGATGGAGAAGGGGAGAAGGAGAATGAAGGTGTGTGCGAGGATGGGTTATGTGCGATAAAGCTAATGCGATGGATAATTTAGGGTGAAGATGCGAATAGAAGCCCAATTAATTATGAGAACTTCAGAGAAAAGCAAAGAAATATTGAGAGAACTTACATGGATCTTTGGCGGACGATGTTCATGGGCTCGAGCTCCTAGATGGAGCTCGGTCTTCGTTGGACTCCCACGACCAAGAGAAGCAGCTCATTGGCATTGGAGGCCGGAGCATAGCCTGCCATGGCTATGGGTCAACACCAGGGTCGACGATGGTCGTCGCATCGTCGATCTGACCTCCCCTATCACGGGGAGCAGAGAGACATTAGGTTGTGACCCGCATAAAGGCGGACATGCGTGACGGTGGTCGGAGGTGGTGTATTTAAAGGCGTAGAAGTTGAGGCATGGGTAGTGGGCGACGTGAATTGCGGTTGGTATATGGAGTGGGAGAGACGGGGACATGGTTGGCTAGGTGTCTCGCAAGGATGCCGGAAGATGAGGCTAGGACCTAGCGCGTTTAGGGAGTGGAGAAGGTGGTAATCGAGGCCGGAAAAATAGAAAGAGTTGAAATTTCACAAAAATGATGTATGTGTATTTAACTAAAAATCAAGTATCAAAATCACTCTACAATTTATATAAGGCACAAGACAACTCCATGTTTGCATTCCATATCATTTTGTAGCAATTAATACGACATGTAAATAGACCAAAAATATCATGCATGCATATGTATTGTTTATTTTGATCTATGTTACATCATATCCTTAACCTAGGTACTTAAACATGATTAGATAACCTAATTTCTCATGTCCATGTGATCGACCCTATACTTATTCATGTTAAAAATTAAAGCCTCAATCTCTTCACCGAGGTTCTTTATCTAGGTTCTGATCGATCATCTTGGGCTTGTATTACAACAAGATGAAATTAACATAGCCCACTGACAGTCGACTAAGGACCCATTAGAAAAAAATACTTATATATACCAACATTGAGCGTATCCTTTGTATTCATTTTAGGCTTATTCAAGCGTACATTTTATGATGTCTTGATTAATTACGTTGTTGTTAGCCAATTCAACCACTTTTTCTGCAACAATCCAGTATAATGCGATTTTCAAGAATGACGATGTCATCATTCGATTGGGATGGTTTGATTTCATGGTCCCGATTCCATCCTTTCAGTAAAATTGCGATTTTAATAACATGGTGATTTTACATTGATAACCATATGTGCTTGAATAATTAAATGTTAAACTCTCTATAACATGGAATTACACATGCAACCTCAAATAGTTGTTAGCATAGCTCCATGTTAACTTCCCTCATTTTTTTAATTAAACTTAATGGCAAACGATGCAATTTGATTTTAATTTTACTCCTCTACATTTTATTTATGGATGAATCCCTCCTCATCTCTCATCCGCACGATTCCACTACATTTGAGTACCGATGTAATCACCTTCATATCGTGAAGATTAGATCTCCTCATCCTCGAGGTTAGCTCCATGAAAACATTACATTGTTCCTCAAGGTATACACCTTCGTGCCCTAGCCTAAGTTGACGAGGGTGGGGGTGGGGCATCATCCTACTTCCAGCTTCACCAACTATTATGCCATCATGGTATCAACTGACCCATTTCCACAATCGTTCACTATCGAACAAGGCTATCTAACGTGCTCTCCAGTAGCTTGCCTCCCAAGCTTTGTTGCCCTCTAGCACTGTTGATGGAGTGGGAACCACCATTCCCTCATGGTCTCACAGTAGCAAATCTTTTTCCCTGATTACAAATACACACTTCTATGATCACCATCCACCGCATGCATCTCCTCGTGGACATCAACAGACTAGATCACACCGATCTCTCGCAAATGCAACTAAGCGTGACTGCACCCATCACTCGCTTCTCCTAAGACCTGTACTATAATTAAAATGGAAAGCCCACCCCCATCAAGTTGGTACACCTCCTCCCTTTATGCTCCCACCGCAAAGACCTGCATATGCTTCACATGGAGATCGATAGTCAACGGTGGCACTCCTCGTCTATGGTCTCACGAAGAACCTCCTCCCAATGCACTACTGCAGTAGCTCATTTCAACAGGATTCCTCATCCATGCCCATATCTTATGTAGGTGGTCCATCCTCACCACCATCAACCTCTTGTGGGAGGTGATGTTGCGTGAGCCTTTTGATTGCCGCCATCGCCTCTCCTTCATTTGTGCTCGATGTCGTCCCCCCTAGTCTTCATCACTATCAGGATGAGCTGGAGAAGAGATCCCAAGCTCTTTCTCTTATCTTTACGTACATTTTTAGAGGGGTGGTGGTGGCGGCGGGCCGGGAGAGTTGGTGATATAAGAAGAGGAAGATAGTAGTTGAGGGCTAATTTAAAAATATAAAACAAAGAATTATTAACCTAAGTATTTGATATAGTTAGATTAACTTACGTGAGTGGTCGAGTTAGAGGACTGACTTAGCAGAAGGGTATGAGTGTAATCAAAAGTCATTTTTCACAGTTATATGTGTAATTCGAAATTATATATGGTTCAATGCACAATCATTAAAGTATAGAGATTTTCAGTGTAGGAATCCCTAAAAACATCATACTTTGAGAGCAACATTCACTCTTTTTTTTATTTCTGAATTCATGTTTTCTTGTTTATTTTATTTATATTCGAATGTCTCTATGTCGTGGATGAAAATAAATATGAATATAGTCATATTTGACCCGTTAATTGTATGCATTATATACATATATATATATATATATTAACATTCATATTCCTATTTGTTTTCATGTGAATGCGGATATGGATATCGATACGACATTTGTCAATATTGATATTCGTGTTTATATATCAATTTTAGTACAAAAATATAATCATAGATTCGTTTATAACTGCTTATAACAATAGTTATGATTGCACTCACCATTCTTGATATAGTTATTATGAAATGAATAATATTTGGTATATGTAGTTTACGTGGAAACCATATTAAATATGTATATTTAGTTAATCTATTAAATATCTATGTTATTATTTATATTTGATTCTTATTTATTCTATATTTGTATTTGTTATCAAGGATATGATAACATACTTTTCATATCCATTAATATTCGTATCCGCATTCGTATTCGAATTTTAAAATAGTCAATATATAATTATAAGGGAAAAGGGAAGCTACATTGGGGGGGGGTGCAGCCAACTATACAAACCCGACCATTTTTCTTATTGGTTTTGATTTTTTTGAAGAAAACCTTTTGAGTTTTACTTAGTTTATTGAGTGAAATATGTATTTCAAATTTCATGCAAAACAAACATTCCTAACATGTTCATCTAGAAATGATCAATTTTCAAAAATTTTGAGACAAGAGATGATAGAAATGTTAAATTTAATTAAATTTGGTATGAGACTATGGTGTTATTGGTGTTATAAGGTGATTTAAATCCCTTTAAGTTTGATTTCAGAAACACAAAAAATAAAAAAGTGGTATGATACACCCGCCTCAACCTTTTCCATCCCTACTCTATGCCCCATTTCCCCCCTCCCTAAACTCTTGCGAGAAGCCCTGATCCCTCCTCCCTTCCCCTCCGTTACCCTTCCCTCTTCCGCTCCCACCGTCTCCACCTTCACCAGCGCCGTCATAACCATCTTTTCCTCACGCCACCAACCACACCTCCTCTCCTCAGCGCTGCCTCTCTTTCCTTCGCCGCCGACGCCACTGCCGCTTCCCACCCGTCATTTCCCAGTCTCTGCCTCTGACGAAGCCACGCCACCATTCCGAAGACCACCTGATCGAACCGCCCCTGTCGCTGCCGTTCGATCTAAGGCTGAAGTGCCGCGTGTCCTCCTCCCAGCGTGTTGCGGGTAACGAGTGTTATCTTACTAAAATTTTCCGTGATCCCTTTGATGGTGGGTTGTTTTACAAGACGGGTTTGGTTACGCGTTGGGATTTCATTACCTACGAAGCATTAGAATTCGTTTCTGCAGGATTAAGCTAACTGATTCGATTGGCTTGATAATGCTGGGGATGATAATACATTTCTGATATGAAAAATGAATATGACGAATGGTCTGGTGGGATTTTCCCCTCAAGAGCTGTTAGCACAGAAAGTTCCCGATTCATTGATTTGTAATTGCACAATTTATTTATTCTGTCACCGCAGATCATCTATAGCACTAAGTCTTTAAATTAATATCTGTTTTCTGCTTTGTTAAGTTATTGAGTTTCTGCATGCCAGTTTTCATCAATTTGGTATCAAAGCATTTCCATCTGAGCATTTTGCCTGGGTCAATCTCATTAAAAAAATACCAGTGGGTGGTGATGAGATATTAATTATCTTTAGTATTATTTGTTATATTTGTTTTATTTCTGTTTTATTCTTTATGTAATTTGCCCAATAGATTCTTCTCCCATATAAGAGAATCCTTGGTCCTCTTCCTAGGTGTCTCATTATTTTCCCTTAACATGGTATCGGAGCGACGGTCCTAGACTGGAGTTCCCTTATCCAACCCTAACCCTACACTACCCCCCTCCCGTGCACGTCGGGACAACACCGCCCCCCAGGCACCCCCCGCGCACCTGGCCCCCGCCCCCCGCATGTGCCCTCGCCCCCCTGCGCGCGTCCCCGCGCCTCAGGCCCCCACACCCATGCCCCTGTGCCCCCCTGCTTTTAGGGCCCCCGCACCCAGGCCCTTGCGCCCAGGCCCCTCGTGCCCAGGCCCCCTGAGCCGCTACTCACCCCTGGACAGTGACCTTGATCCCCAAAGATCAGCATCAACCCTTACTTACGCCTCCGAGCATATCGACGGATAGTTCCGCGATCTGATTTCTACCGGAGAGTGTGATTTTGGACCTCTAAGTCACATTTTCCGGCCATAGAGAGCGACAAGGATTAACAATGATGGTTGCATGAGTCTATACGTACAACCAATCCTTCGTATGATTCTGTAGACTCGTTTATATCAGTCTGCTCCCCAGTTGAATTCCGTTATTTGGCTATCGTTATGTCAGACAACAAGGGTGACATCTTCTCGTCCAGAGCTTTCAAGGGCCCGACTCCCATCTCTAAGATGGATGGGACCAACTATGAGTTGTGGTCCATGCAGTTTCTTACCCTCATGCAGTGCATCACCAATGAGCACATCCCGACAGATCCAGAGCCAACGGATAAGATTGTGGCAAATACTTCTTGGAAGCAAAATGATGCATACATGCATGTTTGGCTTTGTGGGACTCTTGTTACAGAAATAGCCAATGATACTCTAACTCAGCCCTCTGTCAAGGCAATGTGCAACCACCTATGCACATACAAAGAATGAGGCCAAGATCCATCAACTACAATTTGATATCTACAATAACAAGCAGAATGGCTGCCCCCTGCATGTTCACTACTCTTCGTTGCGTGGCATGTTTAAAAAGCTTCATAACTACATGCCCATTACGACGTCTACTGAGCAACAGAAGACGTATAAGAACTCCATGATGGTTGGAGTTTTCATGCCGAACTTGATACATAGTATGATGCTACACGTACTCATCTTCTTACTGGAGCTACCATTCCCCTTATAAAGGCCTATAACCGTCTCAGTCGGATCATCATCCCTTCGACGGCCATGTCTTCGCACTCTTTAGCGACGACCGCTTCTCGTGGTCGAGGTGGGGCAATCCGGTCCAGAGGATGCCCACCTCGAGGAATAGGTGGTGGACGCCAACGTGGTCCCTGCACCTACTGCCGCAAGCCTGGACATGCAGAGGATACACGCTATCAGAAGCATGGATATCCTGTTTCTGGTTGAGCAACAGAGCGGATTGTGTCTTCAGAGACTTCAGCTCCCCAGGCCGATCCTCGCCTGGATGATATTGTCTCTCGTATTCGATAAATCATGACTTCTATTGCTGACATGACCACTATAGATACCGCAACAACAACCAGAGCCTCTACGAGCTCCGTAGGTATCACCTATGCCTTTACTGATAGTACGAATGCAGACATGACCGAGTGAATTATGGATTCTGGTGCTTGTCACCACTTGTTTGGAGACAGAACACAGCTAAGGTCCTACAGGGTTATACCACCTGACAGATGGGTTGTCATTGCTAATGGTGACCATTTACCCGTTATAGGACATGGGGAGGTGCATTTGACACCGTCTACGCATCTGAAGAATGTTTTATATGCTCATGCCTTTCAGATGAATTTACTTTCTGTTAGTCAGATCACTAAGGATCTGCATTGTCGTACCATCTTTGATCCTTCGTCTCTTGTGTTTCAGGACATACTCACAGGCAGGGTGATTGGGTGTGTCTGTGAGCAGCGGAGACTCTAGAGACTGGTCCAACCTCCTCATGCTAGTGTTTCTGATATACCTACCGAGCATGTCTCTCCTTATCTGTGGCACCTTAGGTTTTGACATATTTTTCTGCAGAAGCTACATCTTGTTCTCCCTCAGATTTCTACAAGATTATCCTTTCAGTGTGGGGCATGTCAACTTGGGAAGCATCACTATTCCTCTTTTCCATCCCGTCAGAGTCGGAGCAGTTCTCAGCTATTTGAGCTCATTCATTTAGACATCCGAGGTCCTAATCGTGTTCCTGATCACCAAGGACACCGTTTTTATCTTGTAGCTATCGATGATTTTTCTAAACTTTCCTGTGTCTTCTTATTGAAGAATAGGTCTGAGACTGGATCCGTTATCAAGTATTTTATTAATGAAATAAATAATATTTTTTCTGCCAATGTCAAGTATCTCCGTTCTGATAATGCCTTGGAATTTTGCATCCTACATCTTTCTGAGTTTCTTAGAAACCATGGCATTATCCACCGTACCTTATGTGCCTACACTTCCCAGCAGAACGATGTTGCCGAGGACAAACACCGTCACTTACTTGATGTAACCAGAACATTGTTGATACAGAGTCGTGTTCCTCATGCTTAATGGGGTGATACTGTCCTTACTGCTTGCTATTTGGTAAACCGTATGCCCTCGTCTGCGTTAGGAGAGAAGATTCCTTTTTCGATTGTGTTTCTCGAGAAGGATCTTTTCTCTCTTACACCTCGTGTGTTTGGATCTGTTGCCTTTGTTCATAATGTCACTCCAGGGCGTGACAAGCTCTCTCCTAGATCTGTCAGGTGCGTGTTTGTCGGCTACTGTCGTACCCAAAAGAGGTATCGATGCTCTAAGGCAGAAATATTTTGTTAGTGCTGACGTTACCTTCTTTGAGTTTGTCATGTATTTTTCTCCTACAAGTGACATACTTGCTCCATCTGACTCTGATGATGACATTGATGAGATATACATGCCTCCTCCTCCACCACCTCCTACAGTTGGTCCTTCACCTTCATCTACTCCTCCTCCACAACCTCCATCACCTCCTCCACCTCCTCCTTTGGTTCAGTTTTTGCCTCGTTTTTTTCCTCGCACGTCTTGCTCTGTTCGCCATGCTCGTAAGCCTTGCCCATCATCCAACATGCCAAATGTATGTAATGAACATATTGTTTCTACTAATGGCACTACTGAGTTGACTGTACAACATGATTCCAGACAGGAGGAGCAGATGCCCTCTCAAGAGGGAAATTTATAGGCCCCGGACTTGGCAGATGATCTTGACGTGCCGATTGCTCTGCAAAGGCAGAAACGAACGTGTGCTATTTACCCTCTTGTAGCCCAGGTTTCTTTGAGCAGGTTATCAGATGATTTCAGGAGATTTACTTTGGCACTATCAGTCGTGCAGATACCACAAACGTAGCAGGAGGATCTTAAAGATAGCAGTGGAGGTTAGCCATGGAGGAGGAGATAGCTGCGCTACAGTCACGTGGTACGTGAAGTCTTGTTTCTGCTCCTATTGATACATCTGTTGTGGGATGCAAATGGGTGTTCACGGATGAAAGCGTGGATCTCTATAAGGTGAGACTTGTGGCTCGAGGGTTCACCTAGACATATGGGGCGGACTATTAGGATACTTTCTATCCAGTTGCCGGACATTCTACTCTACATATTCTCCTTGCTGTTGCTGTGGCACGAGATTGACCCCTTTATCAGCTTGATGTGAAGAATGCATTCCTCTATGGTGATCTACATGAGGAGGTCTACATGCAGCAACCACCTGGGTTTGCTGCTGATAAGGAGTGTCAGAAGGTTTGCAAGTTACACAAGGCTATCTATGGACTCAAGCAGAGTCCAAGAGCATGGTTCCAAAAGCTCTCGGACTTGATAGAGCAGCAGGGGTTTGTGAGATCCACTGCTGATCACTCCTTGTTCGTACAGAAGACCCAGAGAGGTACTACATCCATTCTTATCTTATTTATGTTGATGACATTATTATTACAGGGGATGACGAGCAGGGCATTCGGGGTGCGAAGGACTTTCTAGGTCAGCAGTTTGTGACCAAGGACGTTGGACATTTACGTTACTTCCTTGGACTAGAGTTTGTCAGGAACCAACGGGGTCTTGTGATGACCCAGAGGAAGTATGTTATAGATCTTCTTTCAGAGACATGCATAATAGATTGCGGACCTGCCACTACTCCGCTTGACCTGAGCATGAAGTTCTATAATGATGATACTGAGGAGGTCAACAAGAGGATGTACAGAGAGCTTGTTGGCAAGCTACTATATGTAACTATTACCGGGCCCGATATATCATTTGACGTGAGCAAAGTGAGGCAGTTTATGGAGCAACCCAGACATGCACATATGGATGCAGTCCATATGATTCTGAGATACTTGAAGACTTCACATGGTACTGGACTTCTTTTCAGCAGAGGCACATCTCTCTCAGTTACAATATGCGCAGATGCAGATTATGCTGGGTGTCCAAAGGATAGAAAGTCTACATCTGGCTTTGCTGTGTTCATAGGGAATTCTCTTGTTTTATGAAAGAGTAAGAAGCAGACTGTGGTTGCTAGATCAAGTGCTAAATCGGAAATACATGGCCATGGCACATGCTAGTACATAGATGATGCGGGTCAGATCCGTTCTTACTGACCTGACTATAGAAGTGCCTCTTCCCATGCACCTCCAATGTGATGATCAAGCTGCTCTCTTCATTGTAAATAACCCAACCTTTCACGAGAGGACGAAGCACATAGAGGTGGATTGTCACTACACTTGTGATATGATACAAAAGGGTATTATCACTGCTATACATGTCAGCTCTAGAGTCCATACATCAGATATACTTATAAAGGCCCTAGCGAGAGGACCTTATCAGAGACGTTCCAAGTTGAGTCTTATTGATATCTACGCTCCAGCTTGAGGGGGAGTGTTGAGATATTAACTATCTTTAGTATTGTTTGTTATATTTTTTATTTCTCTTTTCTTCTTTCTATAATTTGCCCAATAGGTTATTCTCCTATATAAGAGAACCCTTGGGCCTTTCATAAGGTATCCCATTATTTTCCCTTAACAGGTGGAAAACAAATGCCTCACGTTTTAGGCATACGTTACCATCGTTATTTTGACACCAAAAGAAGGGGAAACACGTTAAGGTGTTCACCCCAGATATATTAAAAGCTGTAGAGATTAATTAGAGAGACTTACAATAGCCAGGACTCAAGAAGAATCCTAGAATGAGGGTTTAGGGTTTAGGCTTTAGGGTTTAGGGTTTAGGTTTAGGGTTTAGGGCTTAGGGCTTAGGGCTTAGGGCTTAGGGCTTTAGGGTTTGGGGTTTGGGTTTGGGGTGATAGAAACCCAAGAATCACTGAGTTTGAAATTACCCATTGCATAAGTTTGCACAAAATCATTTTATTTCTCAAATCTGACCACTATATGCTTGGAATCAAGAGCACCAAGAAAGATTTCCCCGCAATGAACAAACCTTGACTTCAGGAAGCTTCGAAAATGTGAATGTTGAAATTTAGCCACAAGGCTGAAGTTAAAAGGTTTTTGTAGCCGAAGGATTTCAGCTTCAGAGATTTCAATTACAAAATCTCCATCCACAATAGAAGCTTTTCTAATAGGAATTGGTTCACCAAAATCAGGAATTTGATGTATTCCTTTCATTGCAGCATCAAAGGAAGTCTTCTTCACATCTTCTCTATTAGCATTATTTTTTTTTGACGCTCAAGGAAAGGGGGATACACTCGATGGTGTTCGCCCCAATATATTAAAAGAAAAGAGTATAGAGTTTTTACAAAAGAGAGGAAAAGTCTCTACGAAAGAGAATGAAAGAAAAACCTACATCAACACCCGAGGAACGAAAATATGTCCTACCCGGGAGACCAATCAAGCACAAACCGCGAAGCAAGGATGACGATATTTTCCCTATAGAAACGCTGGCCCGCGAAGAGTGCCTCATTCCTTCCCAACCAAATGCACTACAAGCGCGCAATCGGGAACACAAGTTCCCTTCTAGTCCTGCCCGTGGAGGTCACCAAGCTCTCGCAGAATGAAGCGCAGGAAGTAGTGTTGAGCCAGCCAAGGTCCGCCCAAAAATCACGAACGCGCCCGCAATGAAGGAAAAGATGATCTATGGTTTCCCGCTCCGTGCCACACAGGCCGCAGTTTGACCCAACATTGGGAAACAAAGAGGTGCACCGATCACGAGTAAGGAGTCTCCCTTGCGAAGTAGCCAAAGGAATATACCAATGCGCTCCGGTAACTTGATCCCCCAGAAGAACTTGCAGTCACGCAGAAGAACAGCGTCGTCCCCATCAGTGTTATTAAGAAGAGCAAAGTAAGCCTTCCTCGTGGAGAAAGAACCATCCAACCATTGCCAGTGATCCCGGCCGTCGGTGGGCTTGCTAACATCCGCGAGTAAAGCCATCAACGAAAGGAAATCGTCCAACCGCTGGTCCGAAAGATTCACAATAATCGTAGGGCACCAGCAACCCTCGCTCCAGCAAGAATCCACCGAAGCCTCTTTGTCTTCCGCCAAGGCATATAGACGAGGGAAGACATCCTTAATAGGACCCCTGCCCGACCAATCGTCAATCCAGAATCGAAAAGAGTTACCCCTACCCAGAATGGGTTTAAAAAGAGAGCGGTTCCGAATGAAGACATTCAACACCCCACACCAAAAATTAGAAAGGTGATGCGGAGAGCTCCCCCAAGTAACGGGCATGTAGTCCTCGCCCAGCGTCGCCCTCAGAATATTCAGTATGAAGTTCTCCTCATTCCCCCAAACCCGTGCAACCCACTTAAGCAGAAGTGCTTCATTAACCGCATCCACACGCCTCACACCCAAGCCCCCCAACCGCTTGGGCCTCGTGACCTCACCCCAACCCACCAAAGGCACCCCCTACTCCCCTCGCCCTTCCTTCCCCACAAGAAACCCCCCATACATTTCTCCATCCGCACTCGAATCCCCTTAGGCATACCACGCACTGACAAGAAGTAAATTGGAATAGAAGAGAGCATCGCTTTGAGGAGTACCAGCCGCCCGCCCCTGCTTAAAAGAGCCGCGCGCCACCTGGACAGGCGCGCCTCCATCTTCTCCACCACCACCTTCCAATCGCGAAGCCGGGCGCGGCCCATAGCCAGAGGCAAGCCAAGATAATCAAGGGGAAGTCCCCCAGGGGAGGAGCCCAGCAGCCGACCGCACTCCAAAACCTCCGTCTGCGGCATACCGAAAGGAACCACCTTAGACTTAGTCCCGTTGATCTAGAGACCCGAAGCCTCGCTGAAAAGCTGAAGAGTAGTAGCCATACCGGATACCTCGGAGGGGCCACCTTCGATAAAGCAAATAGTGTCGTCAGCGAACTGAATCAGAGGGACGTGGAAGTCCCCCAAAGAGCAACCACGGGTGAGACCCGCCGCGGCGACGCCATCAATCATACGTGGCAACACATCAACCGCCAACAGAAACAGGAGGGGAGCGAGAGGACACCCCTGACGGACCCCCCTCCTCGACTGGAGGAAACCCCCGACCGGGAAGCCATTAAGAAGAACGGACATGGATGACGTAGACACACAACGCCGAACCCATGAGATCCAAGCGTTCGGGAAGCCCCTCCGCCTCAAGACCGACCACATGAACCGACAATCAAGGCAATCGTATGCCTTAGCGAAGTCAATCTTCCATAGAATCCCCTTAGTAGACGACTTCCTCCACGCCTCCACCAACTCGGAGGCCACCGCGAAGCAATCACTTATTTGACGCCCACGAATAAAGGCTGCTTGAGAGGGCGAAATCAACGAGTCAAGGAGTAGAGCCAGCCGTCTGGCTAAGGCCTTGGCGATGATTAAATAGATTCCATTGGATATGGAGATTGGCCGAAAATCATCAATGCGATTGGCCGTATTGGATTTAGTAATCAACACTGAGTCGAGGTTGGAATAGAATAAGCCCCTTTGTCTTATCAGCTTCCAGCACATATCTTCTACTACCAGGTCTTCTTACTCGAAATATCCTCGAAACAGTTATTACAGTTATTAATGAGGTAGACGCTCTCTTCGCAATTAGATATTCTAGGAATATAGTAGAGGGAGGCGGAGAAAGCACAGGTAATCAGGGCCTTATTAAGTTTGTCGAACCCACGGTTACCATCACAAAATTCACATGCAACGTCCAGAACATCATCAACCACCACGTCCCAGAAACCACGGTAGAAGGCCACCGGGAAGCCATCAGGTACCGGGGAGGCGTCCGAGTTGAGGTCCCAAACGGCCTCCTTGAGCTCAGCTAAAGAGAACGGCCTAATCAGGGCCACGGCGTCCGAAGGAAGAATAGAAGGTGCCCCCCGGCCGGACCAACGCCAAACACGCTGGGACCAGAAGCCAAACTTATTTTTGAAGTGATCCCCCAAAGCCTTACCCAGACATGCAATGATTTTGCCCAAACATGATCGGAGATAAGCTAGGAAAATCAGCATTATTTGCCTCTATAGCTATCTTCTTGATATCTCGTTTTTGCCCAAACATGATCGGAGATAAGCTAGGAAAATCAGAAGCATTTCCCTTAAAACCATCAGAATTTGGAATCGAAGTCTCATCAGGTAGCCCAGAAACAGGGCCAGCATTTTCAGCCATTACCAGTGTGAAAATCCACGTGGCAATGATCCACTTGTCAGCACCTGATAGGAAGACCTTCTAATAATGATGCAATTAAACCGTTAAGCAGCTTTATCCACGTGTAAGACTCCAATTGGGTGAAGAAAAGAATGCCAGTAGAGAATGTTCCCCCTTAGCAGCTTTCCCCAGAGTGCTCAGCAAAAAATCCATGTGTCCTCCCAAGATTCAGTGAAAAACAACGGCAGGGACCACAAACACGGAAGAAAGGAAAGTTACTCCCTTCTCCGATCAAAATCCTCCCCTTCCT
Source organism: Ottelia alismoides (assembly GCA_037367405.1). NCBI lineage: Eukaryota > Viridiplantae > Streptophyta > Magnoliopsida > Alismatales > Hydrocharitaceae > Ottelia > Ottelia alismoides. The sequence continues at coordinate 35,248 of JAZKJV010008414.1, read as the reverse complement.
TCCCAAGAGCAATCACAGCTCCTATATCGAGAGCTGCTCCGATCAAAAGCAGCTTCAAGCAGATCCAGATAGAGCACTTGCGTAAGAAAATACAAGGTATGACAAAGCCAATATACTCTGTATATCTTCAATACCACCAGCAAGTGCTTACATCAACCAAAAGGTACCCAGTTCGCAAGAACAGGGACAAAATCGATCCAAAAACTGATCGAAAATCCAGAATAGCAGTTCTCAGTAACCAAAATCGTATCACGTGATGATCTAACCCATGATAGAAGGCTAAAACATCATCAAAAAGGCGTAGAATAACCTGGAGAATGAGAAGCCCCAAAATCGCCTTGAAATCCCCCTTTTCGCCAGAGCTTCTCTCTCCTCCTCGGGCGGCGGGTGGGTTTAGGGTTTAGGGTTTTAGGGTTTTAGGGTTTAGGGTTTTAGGGTTTAGGGTTTAGGGTTATAGGATTTTAGGTTTTTTTAAGCCTGGTTTAGCAGCCCAGGTAGCTGCTTTATTTCACTAAAAGCAAAATTACAAAAGGTGCCCTTCTAGGGGAATACAAGTTCTGAAAACAACAAAGCTCAAAAACACAACAAAAAATTGACATTGATGTGTTTCGAGACACATCAATATCATCCCCTTACAACCTGTGTTAACAAAAGTGATACAGTCTCAAACTTCAAAAGCAGGAAAATCATTGCATTCATTCTTCTTGCCTTGCACAATATCTTGTTTCTTTATGGACTTGGATAATCAGCATCATTCCGCTTATCATCAAAAAACAGTGGGAGTTTGATCATTAGTGGTTCCTCCATGATCACTATCTCTTGCTCCTTCCATTGTTCCCATGATCTTTTCCTTTTAACTGCCAAGGACTTGTAACGAGAACATTTAATTTCTTTCTTCTCACAAGAAACAGACCTGTTTCTTCTTGCAACTCTTTTAAATCTTCTTCCAACAGATCTTTTCCATGCAATGATCCATCCTTGAATTTTTGGATTTAAAAAATCCCAAACATTTAACTTCCAGACAAGAGAGTAATCTCTTTCAATTACCATTCCCTCTGCATCAAGAAAGCAATTATTCAATTCCATAATTGCCTGGAATAGTTTTTCTAAAATCCTTGCAGTTGCTTCATTGTTCCAATCATCCAGATTGGACTGTTTCAAAGAATTCTTCTAAATTTCTTATCGCTGGTATTCTTCAATTGTGAACTGGTAGTCTTCAAATGGTTTAGTCCCATTGTCCCTCCATATAGTTTCCTTGTAGCCATCTGATACCACAGGGAACTCCTTCAGAGGTAGTAATTCTGAATCTCTTTAAAATCAATAACTAGGCTTCCAGCTAGGAACTTGAATCCACTTCTTGCATCAAAATCTAAGGACTTGTTCCAATTCTGCTGATATTTATATATAGCATTCATGAGTTTTTTAATCGCAAACTCTACGAAATGCCAGGCTGCCTGTCTTCCAGGTAATCAGAACACAGCATATTGACTGCCTCCCATCATATTCTACTTTTTCAATAAGGTCTGCATTCCATCTCTCCAGGATTCCAAAGAAGAGGGATAGGTAGTAAAGAAGCCCATCAGCCCTGTTATGTTTCAATGACCAACTTCCAGCCTTATATCAAAAGCATTTGTAGACGCACTACCAAAGGTTTCCAAAACCTCAAGAAAGGCTATTCTAGGGATTTCCCCTTTTCTGAATCTAACCGAGATCTCCCTGAAGAAGGCAAGAATCTCAGAGAGCCCTTTATCAGTTTCACTGATCTTCAGAGACAATTCATCAAACACCCTGTGTGCATTGTTCTGCAAGGTCTTTATCAGTTTCAATCTCTGTTCAGCAGACTTCAGGAGGAAAAGTAGCGAAGATACTCCAAGATCATTGTGCTTCAAATAAGCACCCCTAATTTCCCTGGAGGCTAGAAACTTGGTCGCCATTCTGTTTTCGCCAGTTCACTCTTGAGTCTTGAGTCAGCCACCCAAAAGAAGCCAAAGATATAAAGCATCCACTAAGCCTCGGGAAGCCACCAACATGTCAAATCAACGGGGTCCTGTTTCAAAAGTTGCCAGGAGGTCCCAGAAACTTTTTGAATTTATATAATAGACCTTAATGAAATGTATCAAAATATGAATCAAATATTGTGACTTAGCTTTTGTGCCCACATCCAAGGATGTGTGCACTTCCTCCATATATCGCCAAGGCTCGTCCAACATTCATATTCCAACGGTCATAATACCATAGTAGAGTCTGATTCCTTCCCATAGGATAAAATTTATCCGAGAAGCACAATGAAGAGTCCTTGTAAAAATAAATCTTGAATGAAGAAACATCATTAAAAAATTGTTGCAAGAAAAGGGGTGGGAGAACAACTTAACTTTTGTGCACACATCCTCAGTTGAGGATGTGTGCACCTTCTCATCAAATCGCCAAGGACATTGTCCAGACATTAATAAGTGCCCCAAGAGCAAATTCTGATGAAAGAGATTTTCATCCAAAGATTAATGCCTGACATATGAAATTTAGATCAGTTAACAAGAAAAAAGGAGAGAAAGTAAAGATTGGTGGTGAAGAAGCTTATCTTTTGTGCAACACACCCTCATTTGAGGATGTGTGAACTTCCTCAATAGCATGCCAAGGGCGCCGCCCAGACTTAAAATAAGAAGGAATAAAAGAAGCCAGCATCCCCACCAACTCATTTGAATATGACATAATTCAGTTGTTCCTTGTCCAGGGTTATACAACCCTTTGCCATCATAGGTATTTGTCTGTTCTATAGAATACATGATCCTTTCTCTGCATGATTGCTCTGTTTGCCATGACATCGGCAACGGCATTGGCTTCTCTGTATACATGGGAGACCCTTACCAGAAGATGCTTGACAGAAGAGAATTCCTCCCACCATCTCTTCTAGTGAGGTATCCCACATACATCATCACCTATCATCTTGACCAACACCTCCGAGTCCAGCTCCAACCAAATCCTGCTGAAATTGTGTTCCCTACGGATAATCAACCCTTCAATTGCAGCTTTGAGTTCAGCCTCCATATTCGTGGCGATTCCAAGGAAGCATGAGAAGGAGAGCATCATCTCCCCTTTATGATTTCTGACAATACCCCCTCCCCCTGCTAGGCATGGATTCCCTTTTGATGCTCCATCAGTGTTGAGCTTGAGGATCCCTATTTCAAGCTTTCTCCAGCAAAAAATCTTCCATATCCTCTCTTTCTGCTTTGTTTCAAAACCCAGCTTACGTAAGAAATCCTCTTCTGCCTTATTTACCACAAAGTTTGAACAAACCATCGGTATTATCATTTTGGTGTCAAGCTGCACCTTTCTCATCAAGAACGAAAGGGAAGTATAATCATTTTGGTGTCAAGCTTGAGGATCGGATGCAGGCCAAGAATATCCTCCTGGCCTTCTTAAGAAGTGTTTCTTTTGCTCTCCATCTGAAGATGTAGGTTAACCAGCCATAGAAGTCCCTGGTACCCCTTTTGAACATGAAAGTATCCAAGTACCAATTCCAAAGGGTTTCCGCTATCTCACCGTGGAAGAATACATGTTCATGATTCTCTATATTTGGTTCACAACAACAGTTACACTTTGAAGCTAAGCAGAATCCCATTTTTATCACATTGTCATCAAAAGGGAGTCTCCTATGGAATAGCCTCCAGAGCATGATAGAAATCTTCGACGGGATCCCAGGATCCCAAATGGCCTTGCCCCAATGCATTATTCTTGTTGTTTTCCTTATACATTGCCATGCACTTTTGACTGTAGGAACACCCTGATTGTTCATATTCCATATCCTCTCCGGATCCTCCTCTTTAAGCCTGATTTTCTTCGCCATGATCTCCTCAATCTTCTCCTCACTCAGACCAGTAGTGATTAGCTTGGCCATGCTCCAGCTACCTTCATCGAACATATCTCTGATTAAGATATCTGGTTCCTCCATATTAATTCCATCCTGAGGCATAATGACCCATTCGGTAACCAGTTATCCAGCCAGAACCTCACCTTCCCATTTCCAACAGTCCACGATGTGTGCTTGTTGACTTCCTTCCAGGCTTTCTGAAGATTCCTCCATCTTGCAGGGGCGTAAGCATTGATGATGTCTAAGCTCCCATATCTTCTGTGCATGAAATCAGTCCAAAGGGAATTATTCTGCATATAATGCCATGCCATCTTCATCCTGATAGCCAACATCATTTCTTTTAGCGATCTGATACCTAGTCCTCCTTCAGTTAATGGCTTGCAAATCTGCTCCCAGGAGACCCGTGCTTGGTTTTATTCTCTTTCGAACCTTGCCAGAAGAAATTCGAGAATATACTCTCCAGCTTACTGATTATCCCCAGAGGTACATCATATACCATCATCATGTGTATGGGAATGCTCGAGAGAACATGCCTGATCAGAGTGATCATTCCTCCCGCTGAGAGAGACTTGGGGTTTAGGGTTTAGGGTTTTTTTTTCTCAAGCCCGGTAATTTTGGGGGTTCGGGTATCCCCTCTCATTCAACAAAGAAAGATATTACAATGACGCTCATATGAGGCATATTGCCTCTTATAGGACACAGACAAATGATACTCAACTGAGGCATATAGCCTCTTACAAAACTCGACCATTACACAAACTGAAACAACCCATAAGTGAGACACATTGTCTCTTACATGACACATCATGGCTATTAAATTTCATGAGAATACTGTTTTCTCATTCCTTTTTCTTTTGCTTTCCTGAATTTTGGAGAGCGTAGCTTTATTTGATCATGGATCTGGTAAGACCTGATGTCAGAGTTAACATAACTTTCATCACTTGTGTTAGGTGCTTCTTCATCATCACCAGACTCCTCATTTGATGGAATATCTTCCACTTCTGAGCTTAACATACAAATCAGTGGCGTTTGTTGCTTCTGTTGATATTGGATAGGAATTGGTGTCTTCGTACTCTTCCTTTTTATCACAGACCATGTTTCCTTTCCCTCCATTTTCTTCTCCATTCTCGCTTGAATTGAAAGGGCATCTTGTTGAAGTCTAGCTAGCAGAGCAGATTTGGGAGAAAGAGGGGATGCTATTTTTTCACTAACTTCAACAATCTTCAGGGACTAAGAAGGATTTGAATTAGCAGCACTTGTAGCAATTTCCTTCAGCTGTCGTTGATCTGTCTTGGTTTCTTCAAGTATGGCTTCAGATATAACTCCAGAATCAGAATCAAGATGTTTCTTCGGGCCTGTTGATCCTGTTGTTCTTCTGAGATCTGTTCTGCAACTTGCAACTGAATCTTCTTCTTGGACTGTCCCGAGTTAATTTTGTAGGACTTCCATCTCAGCGCCTCCAAATTTTCTTAGGGGTTTAGGGTTTTTTTTTTATAAAACCAGGCTAAGCCAGCCCGGGTAGCTCCATTCATGAAAAGTAAGGATACATAAGGTGCCCTTCATGGGGGAAAACAAGACATAGAGATTGAAGACAAAAAACAAGACATAAGTGGGAACACCACAACAACTTTGAAACAACAACAACAAAAAGGGCAATACTGTAGAGTTAGATCCGTCGAACTCCTGAGCGATTTGTTTTGGCTGGCGACTTGTACTGAGCTTCTTGATGATCATGGTCCTCGTTATCAGAAAGACAAATGACTTGTTCCTTTTGTTTCTCTGAGAGGTGCACCAAAGGGGGCCTTGTCTTTAATGGAATTGGTAAGTCCATTAAAGCAGAAGAGGGTTCGTCCCAAGGCTGATTATCTCCTTGACGGGAATGATGATATATTGTCTTGACGCGGTAAACACGAATACCATCTCTCACCAAAGGGTCATGATGATTCTTTTGATCATGTAATGCCAGGCGTGGACCTGATACACAACGCTTTGTTCGTTTCAAACCTTTATTCTACGGAGGAAGCATGGAAGAGAAACCAAATAGATCGCGAACATATTCCCTCAGGTGTTCTGTGTCATAAGAAGCAGTGCTGCAAGAGGACGAGGCTTGAGAAGGATCTGCCGTCGAAGGATTCTGAATAAAATCCTCACCATATAATAGTACCATGATGGAGTGTACGAGATTTTCCATCTCTTTGCGTAGTACAGATAGCATGGCGTTTCCAGAAGAACAAGACATGAGCCAGTAGTTCGTGCTCATCCAATAAACCCAGACAGTTAAAGGTAAGTCCTGTAGTTCTGACTGAACATCAAAGGCATTAAAGCAATTGGTTCGGCCAGCAAGAATGGCAACTAAACTCAAGGAGGTATTCCTTAAACTGTTAAAATATTGGAGCTGAAGAAAGAGAGATAAAGTTGCGTTAAGGGATCCTGCAACATGCTATAAGTATTACCGCCATCAGTGGTGGAAACTTCCATAGTAGTAAAAGTTTCAATTAGCTTGAGGAGCGACTCCTGTAAAGCTATTTGAGTATCAATGGAGCATTTAGTCAAGAGAAATTGCAAAATCTTTTGTACCCTTCCCATGTAGGAATGCTTGGAAACGACGTTTTCTCTAAGAAGAATGCATCTTCTTTCTCTTCCAATGTCAGCTGTAATTTCTTTGAGAAATCATCTTCATTTAGAACTTCAACTTGTTTCCTTAGTATTTCATCTTTTAAGCTTTTGGAAGCGAGGAAACCTTTTTTCGCTAAATCAAAATTTAGCTGCTCTGTTTGGAAGGATGTAATGGAAATCTGACCTGATGCATAGGCCCTCTCGGCGTGCATGAACCTTTCCTGTTGAACAGCAAAGATTGCTCTCGCAGTGTAGTATCGCGTGGGACGGGTTCTCCATCGATGAGGAAGTGTTCGTATTAGAGTAAGTGTGGAGAGATTTTGGAGGTTTCACCCATATTTATACTCGCGCAGTGGATAAGCATTAACTTCCACACCACTCCAGTAAGTAACCGCCTATATTTGCTGTATTGATGAGGAGTTGCAGGTGTAATAAATGTCCCAACAGTTACGTCTTCCTTTTATAAAAATAACAATACATCCCAAAAAGGCAGAAACTTCTGATTGGTACCGAGACAGCCTGGTGATGTGGCAAATATAACTGTCGTTGTAGGACAAGATAGAGTAATCATAAGTATCCAGGATAAGTGCACTCGTGTGCAGATCCAATAAAAAAGGACCAGCAATAAATCCACAAGCTAGTGTTGTCAACAGAACTGGACGAATCATAAAGATGCATAGTATATTTGACATCATTGGATTTTCTAGAGCCCACAAACAATGATCACATAATAAAGATGGTTAATGGCTCCGTTAAATGAGAGAGTCTACCTTCTAGTAACCATCGATCTTTCCAAAAGTTAATATCTCCGTTTCCAATATCATACATGCAATTTGAGGTTAAGAAGGACCAGGCATATTGTAAATGTTCCCATCTTCGCAGGTTTAAAATTGCAGAGTCTGAAGGGAATCCAAATCTATTCTTCATAAAAGAAGCCCATAAAGAGTTGCTCTCCATGTAACACCAGGCTAATTTACACAGCATTGCTACAATAACCTCGTTTAACAGCCTTATGCCCAGTCCCCCTTCTTCAAATGGTTTACAAATAAGTTTCCATTTGACCCAATGCTTATGTTTGGAATCTAGGCTTCATGAATTCTGTTGATTACCGTTGTCGGAAGATCATAAACTGACATTGCATGGATGGGAATGGAGGACAAAACACTCTTAATTAGAACTAGCCTTCCTCCAGGTGACAATAGTTTACTTTTCCAGCCTGCTAATCGCGACTGGATTGAGGTGATTATATCTTCAAAGAGAGATATCTTCGTGAGTCCTTGAAAAAGAGGACAACCAAGATAAGTAAAAGGAAGAGTTCCTTGATGTAGTCCTGATTCGCGAATGACGCGATTCAACGCCAGCCTGGAAATGTTTCTGTCTACGTAGAAGGTGCTCTTTGTGTGATTAATTCGCTGTCCTGATGCTTTCCCATAGTCATGTAAGAAATTGAATAAGTTTTGGAGAGACCTCTGTGATCCATTTGTAAACAGAATTGTATCATCCGCGAACAGTAAATGGGTAATTATTGGAGCTTTTCTATGGGTAAAAAAAGGCTGACATGCTCCTGAGTGAGATAAAGTCACGAGGCCTCTACTTAGGACCTCTTCTGCTAAAATAAAAAGAGCCGGCGATAAAGGATCACCTTGCCGGAGTCCTCTTGTATTCTTGAACCAGGATGTCGAGGAGTCTTCGATAAGTAGGGAAAAGGGAACATTACAGATACAAGCTTTTAGAGCTATAATAAACGCATTGCTGAAGCCAAATTTTGGGAGGACAGCAAAAAGAAAGTTCCATTCCAGCCTATCATGAGCTTTCTCCATATCCAACTTGAAGATAACATTGAATCCTCTGTTATTTGTAGACAAATGTTGTACCATCTCTTGAGCTAGAGCAATATTTTCATAAATTGATCGGCCCGGAACAAAACCCCCTTGGTTTTCCAAGATTAAACCAGGAAGAAGTGTAGATAATCTCTTGGCTAATATTTTTGTATTTAGTTTATAAGTAACATTGCACAGACTAATTGGTCTGAAGTCTCGAAAATCCGCGAGGTTTTCCTTTTTTGGAATTAGGGTGAGGAAAATTGCTTTCACAGAATCCGGCATCCAAAAAGTTTCAAAGAAATTTTGGACTGCTTTTATGCCATCAGTCTTTACAACCATCCACGAATGTCGATAGAATTCCACTGAGAAACCATCAGGTCCTGGAGTTTTGTGAGAAGGCAGACTATTTAAAGTGGTAAAAATTTTTTTTCTGTTGGGATCTTCAATAGCATATGATTATCGAACTCAGATACCAATGTGGGAATACATTGAAGGATCTCTGTACTGATGCTCGTACCCTCTGTTGTAAATAAGTTGCTAAAATAACGAATTCCTTCTTCTGCTGCAGAAGACCATGAATTCCCTGTCTGAAGAGTGTTATAAAAAGAAGCCCAGTTAGTAGCTTTAGTCTTCTGCTTTAAAGAGTTGTGGAAAAATTTAGTGTTCGAGTCGCCCTCAGCAAGCCATTGTGATTTTGTTTTTTGTTTCATGAAGCTATCATAATATCTTGTAATGTCCGAATATTGTTTTCGCAGATCCGAACGTGTAGACCACGTAGATAATTCCCAGCTGTGTTGGAGAGATTCCTCCAATGAATTTATCTGAGAGATAATAGAAGTACGTTGAAGGATGATATTGCCGAAGGTATGTGCATTCCAATCCTTTAAATGACGTTTCAAGGATTTGAGTTTGTTACTGAGAGTAATAAGAGGAATTCCCATGGTGGTATTGGGCCAAAATTCCGCTAAGAAGTTGGAGTAGGTAGGGTGAAGAAGCCACATTTGCTGAAATCTGAAGGGAGTCGGTCGTCGCTCCCTTTCCCCTTGAATTTTGACGTCCATTGGAGCATGATCTGATACCATTCTGGGAAGATAAGTTACCAGTATATTCAAATTGAAAGAGTGGTTGACCAGTCATCTGTCCAATCTTTCATAGATTCTATGAATATGGATTTGATTATTGCACCAGCTGTAGTAGTTTCCTTCATGGATTGGATGGGTTAGTCCCGAACAATGAATTGCATCCGAGAATTCCAAGGCCGAGTTGCTATCAAAGGTTCCACCCAATTTTTCTGTGGAAGAAACAATAGAGTTGAAATCACCGCCCAGTATCCAATTTTTTTCCAAGAGCACATCCGATAAAATTTCCATGTCCCTCCATAGAAGTCGTCTGATAGCTGGATCATTTGAGGCATATATAACTGATAGAAATAGTTCACATCCAATGATCCAAGGAGTCCCAATATTTTGAAGGTAGAAATTTGGGAAGTATTATGATGAAGCTGTACCTGTAGTTCTTGTTTGGCTAAAATCCATAATTTTTTTCATCTGGAGTTGGAGTGCCACTTCTCTAATTTTTGTTTCGGGTACCATAGGTTCTTGGAGGCCAATAAAGCGGACATTGTGTTCTTGAAGAAGAAGTTTGATATGTGCAATAGTAGGGGCAGATTCCCTGACAGTTCCAAAAAAGAATTGACATTAAAAATTGCGGGAGGGGGTAGAGGGATGTCCCTGCTGACCTGGTCGATCACTGATCTTTAATTTAGCCTTTCGGAGTTTTGGGGACCTCGGGGGCAATTTTGAATTTTGAATTTCAACTGGAACTTCTAATTCTGGAGACTGAATATCAGAATGTGAGTTTGTATCGTCTATAGAGTCAGAGCTTTCTGCTGTCTGGTCTGAAGAGTGCTGCATCTGGATCACTCTGTTATCTGTAGGAGAAGTATCAGAAGTGACTATTATGTCTGTTTTCGCTTGATTAGCTTTAGGTGACTCTTCTTCAAGGTTTTCCAAAATAAAGAAGCTGTTGTTAACCGGGATGTCTGCAGGACTTAAGTTTGTATTGAATGCACAATGTTGTCCTTGTAGTATTATATTATCCATCATCGCCAGGTTATCCACAACTGTTACTTCCTTCATAGTGTTGAGGGGATCTAAAGTCTTGTTGTTTGGTGTCTTCTGGAAGTGAGGGCATTTCTGGTGCATTTGCTGCAGGGGTCCGCAAAGGATTCGTCAGTATTCTAATGGCAGCTTGCTGATTCTCATTTCTAGTCGAATTCTTTGGGATAAACTTCATTCCCTCCCTGGCTTTTTGTAATTTCCTCCTTGTTTGGACTGTTCATGCATAGGGACTTCAGGAAGCACGTCAGAAGTGACTATTATGTCTGTTTTCTCTTGATTAGCTTTAGGTGACTCTTCTTCAAGGTTTTCCAAAAATAAAGAAGCTGTTGTTAACCGGATGTCTGCAGGACTTAAGTTTGTATTGAATGCACAATGTTGTCCTTGTAGTATTATATTATCCGTCATCGCCAGGTTATCCACAACTGTTACTTCCTCCATGATGTTGAGGGGATCATATATGGATTGTCTTAAGTCTGGTTGTTCGGTGTCTTCTGGAAGTGAGGGCATTTCTGGTGCATTTGCTGCAGGGGTCCGCAAAGGATTCGTCAGTATTCTAATGGCAGCTTGCTGATTCTCATTTCTAGTCGAATTCTTTGGGATAAACTTCATTCCCCTCCCTGGCTTTTTGTAATTTCCTCCTTGTTTGGACTGTTCATGCATAGGGACTTCAGGAAGCACTATATTTTCATCTGCTTTTTTCTTCTTGTTGCAATGGAACTGAGTGTGTCCAATGGTATTACAGAAAAGGCAGAAGTGAGGCAAATTCTCATAAATTACATCCTGCCTTATCCGTCTTGTTCCAACTCTGATGATAACATGGTCCACTGTAGGACGAGAAAGATCCACCTCCACATTTACTCGAATATAGCCTGGTCTTGTTAAATTAATAACATCTTTATCCAGAGAAAGAAATCGTCCTATGGGTTTGACAATGGATTTCAGAGCACCTTCATTGATAAATTGGAGGTTGAGAAGAGGTAAGCCAATTCGCACTGGGACTTCAGGAGAAGTATCGCCAGGTTGAAAGAAAGGGGACCAACGGATTAAGGACATGAGGTTCTGTCCTATCCGCCAAGGGCTATGCTGGTAGACCTCCAAGTAATCTTGTTGTGAAGTAAATTTGATCAAAATATGCCTTTGATCAATGGCTCCAAATTGAACGCAGCTTCAAAGTGAAATAGCTTGTGCATAGTTTTGTCTATATCTAAGAGTTTCGGCCTGCCTCTTGGAAAAATTCCAACAAGGCAGAGATCAAAAGGTTTGCTCAATTCTGATATCTCCGATGGTGAGAAATCTATGATCGCTTCTCTGTTTTCATACACGGGATCACGGACTTTGATGGCCGCCCCTAGTTTGTGCGGTATGATTTGATCTTTCATGATAGCAGCATAAAATAAGGGAGGTTTTTCCAAAGTGGTCGGGATGGAGGTGTCTCCTTTCTTTTTGAGTTTTGGAGGGGAAAGAGAAGGGAAGTTTTGGGTCCAAATCCATGGTGGATCTTGAATCCAGAAGCTTTGCGGTAGAGGTAGAAGCCATGAAGAGAACGGATCTGGTCGGGAGTGGGCGGTTTGGGTGGTTATTCAAGTGGATAGGAGGAAGAAAAGATGAAGGAAGGTGGGGCAGAGAAAAAATGAGAGAGATGGAGAAGAAGGAGAAGAGGAAGATAGGTTATGGAATCGCCATAGGCGATTAGGAGAAGGATAGACCTATCTAACCCATTAAACGGAGGAGGCTGCACGAGTCATGAAGCTCTGAAGCTTCTCGAACATGCCTGGAGAGATGTATATAGAGAATGCAGAGGTCGTCTGTTCTGCTTGACAATGAATATATCATGCTGCAACTGCAAGATCTTTGTCTTATTTCTTGCCTATGAATAGGTAGCAGCAAGATTATCCCACATTGTCTTGGCAGTAGGCTGATGCGGAAAATCGTTGGCGATCTCTATCATCAACGTACCAGTTAACCAGACGCGTACATATGCATCATTGACCTCCCATGAGGTATTTGTCCCAATCTTATCAATCGGCTCATGATCGATAAGAATACACTTCTTACTAGTAGACTGCATCATACTCAAAAATCGCATGACCCATAGTTCGTAGTTCGTTTCATCCATCTTGAATATTGGCGCCGGACCTCGAAAGACGCTTCTAGAGGAAGTATCAACCCTGTTCCTGACATGATGCAGTATTCAAAGACCGGGACTTATGAATCAAGGAAAAACTTGTCTACATAAACATCAGGGGAACCGATTACAGGTGTAGACTCAAACTGCAATCATTCCATCAATAAGAGGTGTGTCCTCGGGCAAGAAGGGGTGATTTATCAATCTAAAATCACCCTGGAAACCTTAAAATCAGATTGTACGTTATCACTCAATCACCGAATATGATGTCCTAGAACACCAATGATGTCAGCACAACCCTAGCCGAGATAGAGGCTAAGAAGGAGATGTGGGGAGGCGAGGCAGTCTCTCCAAGGCCACGCAGAGGCTGCTCCGAGCAGCAACATCGGCGTGGATGGTGCCGATTGCATTGGCATCGGGCGACTCTACCGGTGGGCCGCGACGACCCCGACGGTGAGTACGAGTAGGTAAGGTTAGGGTTATAGTTTTTTTGGGTATGAGAACTCAGTTCTAGGACCATCGCTCGGATACCATGTTGGTGGAAAATTATTCTATTCATTCAAGAGACCCTAGGGCTCTCTTATATAGAGGAGAGTCCTAATGAGTAAATTACATATTGTGCACAGCATACATAGAGAATAAATAAACAAGATTGAAACAAAGAAATATCTCTACATCAAACTTAAAGACAAAGCATGGGAAAATGAAGAAGATTACAGAGGGGGTAGGATTAAATCGAGCTCAATACTTCAGTAAGATTATAGAAGAGTTCGTGTGACATCAAGTAAATGACGGTGTTTAAGTTCGGCAACACCATTCTGCTGGGACGTGTAGGCACATGATGTCTGATGTAAGATGTCAAGCGATCGAAAAAACTGTGGAAGCTGTAAGGTACAAAACTCCAGCGCATTGTCAGTGCGAACAAATTTAACAGACATGGAAAAGATATTCTTTATTTCATTGATAAATAACAGAATTACATTCCCATGTTCAGACTTATTTTTTAACAGAAAAATACATGACAATCTAGAAAAATCATCAACATCAACAAGATAGAATATGTGTCCCTTATGGTCGGGAACACATGACTCGGACCCCAAATATCCAGATGAATCAACTCAAATGAAGACAGGTGGTGCTTTCCTAGCTGATAAGCTTCACATTGGAAAGCAGAATAATGAGAAATTTGAGGAAGCACATGACACATCTTCTGGATGGGCAGATAACCAAAACGGAGATGCCACATAAAAGAAGAGACTGGCCCTGGAGAACTAGATGAAGCATCGACATGAGGAGTATGAATCAGTCGATATAGGCCTCCCTGTTCACGTCCACATCCTATCACACTGCCCGTGAGAATGTCCTGAAACACAAGGGAAGATGGATCAAAAATAACACGACAATGTAAATCTTTAGTAATCGGACTAATAGACAATAAATTCATGGTAAAGGCATGTGCATAAAGGACATTCTGAAACGCGTGGATGGCGTCAAACTGATCTTCCCATGTCTAGTGATGGGAGAATGAGTCTCATCTATTATGATCATTAATCTATTATGAGCTATATGTCTGTATGATGCAAATTTGTATCTATCTCCACACAAATGATTAGAGGCGCCCGAATCCATAATACATTCAGTAATGTCAGCCCTACACAACTGGTAAGAGCATAAGCACTACCGGGGATACTAGTCGAGGCAGAAGCAACCACATCTGAAGTGCTCGAGGACCTAGAAGACATAGCAAGACGCATGATTTCCTCTCATGCAAGAGACTAGGTCATCAAATATATGATCGAAAGTAGACGCAACAGGAATCTCACTCTGCTCAGCAGCACGAGCAAAGGCAAGAAAACCAAGCTTAAAGTAGCATGTATCCTCAGAGTGGCTAGGATGGTGACAATAGGTACATGGCGGATGAGAACCACGACCACCTCCTCGACCATGGAACCCTCGACCTCTTTGTTGTGAAGTACCTCCTCTACCGCGGGATGCAGCCATCGCAAAGGAGGTCTGTGGTGAAGTGGATGAAGGAACGATAATCCTGTTAAGGCGACGGTACGCCTCTTCCATAGGAGGAATAGTAGCATCTGTAAGAATCTGTAACCGAGCGACTTCGTATTCTGGATCAAGTGCCGCTAAGAAGATGCCAACCATCGTGGCATTCATGCACTCCTTCTGCTGCTCGGGTGTAGCTGCAAGAGTCATGAAGCTCTGAAGCTTCTCGAACAGCTCGGGGACGCGTACATATGCATCATTGACCTCCCATGAGGTATTTGTCCCAATCTTATCAATCGGCTCATGATCGATAAGAATACACTTCTTACTAGTAGACTGCATCATACTCAAAAATCGCATGACCCATAGTTCGTAGTTCGTTTCATCCATCTTGACTATTGGCGCCGGACCTCGAAAGACGCTTCTAGAGGAAGTATCAACCCTGTTTCCTGACATGATGCAGTATCCAAAGACCGGGACTTATGAATCAAGGAAAAACTTGTCTACATAAACATCAGGGGAACCGATTGCAGGTGTAGACTCAAACTGCAATCATTCCCATCAATAAGAGGTGTGTCCTCGGGCAAGAAGGGGTGATTTATCAACCTTAAAATCACCCTGGAAACCTTAAAATCGCAAAGGAGGTCCGTTGGATTCCCATCAATAACGTACAATCTGATTTTAAGGTTTCCAGGGTGATTTTAGATTGATAAATCACCCCTTCTTGCCCGAGGACACACCTCTTATTGATGGGAATGATTGCAGTTTGAGTCTACACCTGCAATCGGTTCCCCTGATGTTTATGTAGACAAGTTTTTCCTTGATTCATAAGTCCCGGTCTTTGGATACTGCATCATGTCAGGAAACAGGGTTGATACTTCCTCTAGAAGCGTCTTTCGAGGTCCGGCGCCAATAGTCAAGATGGATGAAACGAACTACGAACTATGGGTCATGCGATTTTTGAGTATGATGCAGTCTACTATTAAGAAGTGTATTCTTATTGATCATGAGCCGATTGATAAGATTGGGACAAATACCTCATGGGAGGCTGATGATGCATATGTACGCGTTTGGTTACCCGGTACGTTGATGATAGAGATCGCCAACTATTTTTCGCATCAGCCCACTGCCAAGACAATGTGGGATATTCTTGCTGCTACCTATTCACGGGCAAGAAATAAGACAAAGCAAGGCCTTAAATGTCGGTTTCGGCCACCATTTCGGTATCGACCAAAACAGAATTTCGATGGAATTTCGGTGGAATTTCGACCGAAATTTCGGTCATTTCGGTCATTTTTTATACTAGGACCCCCATATTTCGGTCATTTCGGTCATTTCGGTCGAATTTCGATTTCGACTGGATATCGATATTCGACAGAAATTCGACCAAATTTCGCTGAAATTTGAGGCCATGAGACAAAGATCTTGCAGTTGCAGCATGATATATTCATTGTCAAGTAGATTAGACGACCTCTGCATTCTCTATATACATCTCTCCAGGCATGTTCGAGAAGCTTCAGAGCTTCATGACTCTTGCAGCTACACCCGAGCAGCAGAAGGAGTGCATGAATGCCACGATGGTTGGCATCTTCTTAGCAGCACTTGATCCAGAATACGAAGTCGCTCGGTTACAGATTCTTACAGATGCTACTATTCGTCCTATGGAAGAGGCGTACCGTCGCCTTAACAGGATTATAGTTCCTTCATCCACTTCACCACAGACCTCCTTTGCGATGGCTGCATCCCGCGGTAGAGGAGGTACTTCACAACATAGAGGTCGAGGGTTCCATGGTCGAGGAGGTGGTCGTGGTTCTCATCCGCATGTAACTATTGTCACCATCCTAGCCACTCTGAGGATACATGCTACTTTAAGCTTGGTTTTCTTGCCTTTGCTCGTGCTGCTGAGCAGAGTGAGATTCCTGTTGCGTCTACTTTCGATCATATATTTGATGACCTAGTCTCTTGCATGAGAGAAATCATGCGTCTTGCTATGTCTTCTAGGTCCTCGAGCACTTCAGATGTGGTTGCTTCTGCCTCGACTAGTATCCCCGGTAGTGCTTATGCTCTTACCAGTTGTAGTAGGGCTGACATTACTGAATGTATTATGGATTCAGGCGCCTCTAATCATTTGTGTGGAGATTGATACAAATTTGCATCATACAGACATATAGCTCATAATAGATCAATGATCATAATAGATGAGACTTATTCTCCCATCACTGGACATGGGAAGATCAGTTTGACGCCATCCACGCGTTTCAGAATGTCCTTCATGCACATGCCTTTACCATGAATTTATTGTCTATTAGTCCGATTACTAAAGATTTACATTGTCGTGTTATTTTTGATCCATCTTTCCTTGTGTTTCAGGACATACTCACGGGCAGTGTGATAGGATAGTGGACGTGAACAGGGAGGCCTATATCGACTGATTCATACTCCTCATGTTGATGCTTCATCTAGTTCTCCAGGGCCAGTCTCTTCTTTTATGTAGCATCTCCGTTTTGGTTATCTACCCATCCAGAAGATGTGTCATGTGCTTCCTCAAATTTCTCATTATTCAGCTTTCCAATGTGAAGCTTATCAGCTAGGAAAGCACCACCTGTCTTCATTTGAGTTGATTCATGTGGATATTTGGGGGGTCCGAGTCATGTGTTCCCGATCATCAGGGACACATATTCTATCTTGTTGATGTTGATGATTTTTCTAGATTGTCATGGATTTTTCTGTTAAAAAATAAGTCTGAACCTGGGAATGTAATTCTGTTATTTATCAATGAAATAAAGAATATCTTTTCCATGTCTGTTAAATTTGTTCGCACTGACAATGCGCTGGAGTTTTGTACCTTACAGCTTCCACAGTTTTTTCGATAGCTTGACATCTTACATCAGACATCATGTGCCTACACGTCCCAGCAAAATGGTGTTGCCGAACTTAAACACCGTCATTTACTTGATGTCACACGAACTCTTCTGATTCAGATTCGTACTCCTCACTCCTTTTGGGGTGATGTTTACTCACCGCTTGCTATCTTGTGAATCGAATATCTTCCACTGTCTTGGGTGAGAAGGTTCCTTTCTCGATTGCGTTTCTCGAGAAGGATCTATTTTCTCTCATTCCTCGTGTGTTTAGCTCTGTAGCATTTGTACATCCGTCGTTTCATGGCCTTGAAAAGCTTGCCCTGGTGCAGCCAAATGTGTTTTTGTGGGGTATTCTAAGACACAGAAGGGATAGCAGTGTTACGATCCTGCTCGTCGGAAGTATTACCTTGGTGCTGATGTCACCTTCTTTGAGTCTCTGATGTTCTTCTCTCATGCAAGTGACAAGTTCACTCCATCGGATTCTGGAAAGGGGTTTATATGTCTCCACCTCCTTCTCCGGCACCGCCACTTTTTCTAATACTACCTACAGTTCCTCCATCACCACCACCGCCTTTTTCTAATCCCATATCTTGGTTCTTCCCTCGCTTCTATGTCCGCAGACAGTCTACTGCTCATGGGCCTCTCCAATCATCTAGCACCCCTTCGGTATGTCCTGATTCTAATATTTCTACTGATGGCAATGGTGAGTTATCTCTACAGCAAACTACAATACGTGATGAGCATGTTTCTTCACAGGAGGCCAATGAGCATGTAGAGGCGGTTGCGGATGATCTTGAGGTACATCTGCACTTAGAAAGCAGAGGCGTAATCCTCTTGCTTCGATTGTTTCCTTAGCCTATCTGTCAGCAGATTTCAGGAAGTTTATTGTTGGTCTATCTGCCGTGGCGATTCCACAGACCTATCATGAGGCTTTGCAAGACAGTCAGTGGCGTCTAACAATGGAGGAGGAAATGGATGTGTTACAATCACGTGGCACGAGGAGTTTAGTCTCACTTCCCCTGGGCATCGATTGTCAATTGTAAATGGGTGTTCACCGTGAAACACCGCGTAAATGGTATACTGGATCGTTATAAGACGAGACTGGTTGCACGAGGGTTTACTCAGATGTATGGGGTGGATTATCAGGATACCTTCTCCCCAGGTGGCCCGCCTTTCTATACTTCGATCTCTTCTTACTGTTGCTGTGTTGCGAGATTGTCCATTGTTTCAGCTTGATGTCAAGAATGCATTTCTTTATAGTGGTCTTCAGGAGGAAGCCTACATGCAGCAATCACCAGGGTTTGTTAATGAGGGGAAGTGTTAGCATGTTTGTAGACTTCATAAGGTTATTTATGGCCTTAAGCAGAGTCCAAGAGCATGGTTCCAGAAGTTCTCAGACTTGATTGAGCAGAAAGGGTTCACAAGATCGAATGCAGACCACTCGCTGTTTTTTCAGAGAACCCATGAGGTACAATTGTCATTAAGGTTTATGCTGATGATATCCTCGTTAAAGGAGATGATGCACATGGGATTAGCAAGACTAAGGAGTTCCTTGGAAACAATTTATTACCAAGGATCTTGGTCCTTTACGATACTTCTTGGGATTAGAGTTCACCATGAAACCGTCAGTGTCTTGTGGTGACTCAAAGGAAGTATGTTAGAGACCTTTTAGCATAAACATGCATGAGTGGGTGTAGACCTGCAACTACTCCTATGGACCTCAGTGCGAGACTATACGACGATGATACTGAGGAAGTGGATAAGAGGAGATACCGAGAGTTGGTTGAGAAACTACTTTATGTTACAATTACCAGACCATATATCTCATTTGATGTTAGTCGTGTTAGCCAGTTCATGGAGCAACCCAGACATGTACATATGGATGCTGTTCACATGATTCTAAGGTACTTGAAGTCATCTCCAGGTGCAAGACTATTTTTCAAGAAAGGGACATCCCTCAATGTCTCATCTTGAGCAGACACAGACTATACAAGATGCTCTAAGGACATAAAGTCTACCTCAGGGTTAGCAGTTTTTATTGGTACCTCGTCAGTATCCTGGAAGAGCAAGAAACAGATAGTGGTAGCTAGATCCAATGCATAATCAGAATACAGAGCTATGGTACATGGGACCACTGAGATGTTGTGGGTTAGACCAGTCTTGATCGACCTTGGCATTGATGTACCACTTCCCATGCACTTACAATGTGACAATCAAGCTGCACTTTTTATTGCCAATAATCATGTTTTCATGAAAGAACGAAGCGTATCGAGGTGGATTGCCATTACACACGTGACATGATTCAGAAAGGCTTCATCTCCACGTCTTACGTCGGTTCAGGGGAGTAGACTGCAGATATCTTCACCAAAGCCTTGACTAGATGCCCGTTTCAGAAGTGTGGATCCAAATTGAGCTTGATCGACATCTATTTGCTCCATCTTGAGGGGGAGTGTAGAGATATTACTATGTTTTAGTCTTGTTTATTTATTCTCTATTTATGCTATCCATAGTATGTAATTTACCCATTGGGATTCTCCTCTATATAAGAGAGCCCCAGGTTAACTCAATCATGACCGGTCCCAAGCCCTAGGTAAATTGAGGAGGGTTGCGCGTTAGGTACCCGAAAACCGTTCGGATAAATTCCTAAATAGTGTTTTTAAGAACACTTTTTAGGAATTTATCTCGAATTCGTTCGGGTCTTTTAAACATGGATTTAAGCAAACATATAGATTTCGTTGGGGCGTTCCCTACTTGCGATGCGTTGCATCGCCCGAATGCAATGAAAAATTGGCAAGGGCCGCTACATCGCAGCCTGGATGTAGTTCAAATTAGCAAGGGTTCTCGCATGAGGAACACATGCGGGTAAACATGGCCTCAAATTTCAGCGAAATTCGGTCGAATTTCTGTGGAATATCGATATCCAGTCAAAATCGAAATTCGACCGAAATGACCGAAATGACCGAAATATGGGGGTCCTAGTACAAAAAATGGCCGAAATGACCGAAATTTCGGTCGAAATTCCACCGAAATTCCATCAAAATTCTGTTTTGGTCGATACCGAAATGGTGACCGAAACCGACATTTAAGGCCTTGCGGGTAAATAAGCTAGTTCCGCTGCATCACTGCCTGGATGTAGTCTGAAATTTGCAAGGGTTTTCGCATAATGGACGCATGCGAGTAAAGAAGTTAGTCCAAAAGAAATTGCAAAGGAAGTTGCGGATTGGTAGTTGGAATATCGGTATTCTAACTGGAAAATTGATGGAGATAGTGGATACGATGGAAAGAAGGAAGATTCATATATTATGTCTTCAAGAGACTAAATGGGTTGGAGAGAAAGCAAGGGAGATCGAGAAGACATGCTTTAAACTTTGGTATTCAGGTAAAGATAATGGCAGAAACGGTGTTGGAGTGGTTGTTCATAAGGATTTGAAGGATTATGTGGTTGAGGTGCAACGATTCGGGGATCGGATTATTTTGCTAAAGTTGGTGCTTGAAGAAGAAATTTTGAATATCATCTCAGTTTATGCACCGCAAATTGGTTTAGATGAAAGGACTAAACAAGCTTTTTGGGAGGATCTGGATAAGATTTTACAAGGAATCCCACAAAGAGAGATGATTTGCATAGGTGGAGATCTTAATGGACATGTGGGAAAAGATGTTTCAGGGTATGCAAGTGTGCATGGAGGACATGGTTTTGGGGATAGAAATGAAGAGGGAAAAGTCATTCTGGATTTGTAACGGCAAATGATCTTCTCATAGTAAACACTCTTTTCAAGAAGAGGGAGGATCATTTAATTACTTACAAGAGTGGCTCAACTAGAACACAGATAGATTACTTTGTGTTGAGGAGAAGAGATCGGTTGTGTTGCAAAGATTGCAAAGTAATCCATGGAGAGAGTTTGGCAACCCAACATCGCTTGTTTGTCTTGGATTTGCAAATAAAAGGGCTGGTAAAGAAAAGGAGAGTTCCTAAGACTAGAACTAGGTGGTGGAATCTTTCGCTGAAGCAATCGAGCTTCAGGGAGAATATTTTAGAAGACTTATCTTGGGATTGTAGCGGTAGTGCAAATGAGATGTGGGAGGCAGTAGCATTTTGTATCCGAAAGATAGCCAAAGAAATGCTAGGCGAGTCAAAAGGAGGAGCTCTAGGTCAAAAGGAGGCTTGGTAGTAGAGTGAAGGGGTGCAAGAGAAGCTAAAAATTAAAAGAGCTTGCTTTAAAGCTATGTCTAAGGATAGAACAGAGGAAACTGTCACAGACTATAAAATAGCGAAGAAGGAAGCAAAGGAAGGAAGCAAAGAAGACTGTAAGTAAAGCTAAGTCAAAAGCTTATTAAGTTTTGTATAAAAATCTCGACTCTAAGGAGGGCCAGAAGGATATATTCAGGTTGGCCAAAGCAAGAGAAAGAAAGACTAAAGACCTTTCTCAAGTGAGATGCATTAAGGACGAGGAAGGTCACGTGTTTGTTACTCAGAAGGATATAGAGACTAGATGGGAGCAATACTTCCATAAACTTTTCATTGGGGAAGGAACTAGAGAGATCACTTTGCGTGATCTTGCTAGTAGTGAAGGTTACTTGAATCGTGCATGCTATAGACGAATACAAAGAAGGAAGTAGAGGAGGCTTTGAAGGTTATGAGACCTGGGAAAGGTGTAGGACCGGATGACATCCCTGTAGAAGTATGTAGAGTTTTAGGTGAGCGTGGTTTGACTTGGCTTACAAATCTATTCAATGTTATTTGACGAAGCAAGAAAATGCCTAAAGATTGGAGGAGAAGTATCGTGGTACCTCTTTATAAGAACAAAGGAGACATTCAAAAATGTTCAAATTATAGATGTATCAAGCTGATGAGTCACACTATGAAAATTTGGGAACGTGTGATCGAAAGAAGGTTGGCATGTTTCCAAAGTAAAAGAAAACCAATTCGGATTCATGCCAGGTTGCGCATCTATTGAAGCCATTCATTTGCTGAGGAGAACAATGGAGATTTATAGAGCTAAAAGGAAGAACCTGCATATAATCTTTATTGATTTGGAGAAGGCTTATCATTCCGTCCCACGATTAATATTGTGGAGAGTTTTGGAGAAGAGACAAGTACCTGTCCTATACATTAACCTCATAAAGGATATGTATGATAGGGCTTTATCTTGTGTAAGGACTCCGACGGGGAAGACTGACTATTTTGATATCAACATTGGTTTACATCAATGTTCAGCTTTGAGTCCATTTCTTTCTACTTTGATTATGGACGAGTTAACAAGTCACATTTAGGATGAGTTAACTTGGTGTATATTATTTGCTGATGATATTGTGTTGATTGATGAGACTAGAGATGGAGTA